>CM024763.1:42554435-42754435 GCA_014218235.1 Colocasia esculenta | reverse complement strand
CTAAAGGCTTTCTCACAGATCTACACTTAGCACAGAGAGCAAGAGCTAGAACAGATGGGATTCTTAGCTTCGCTCTTGGAAAGCTCACAGAAGGTTGTAAGCGCTGTATTACAGGTGTTGTGCTTCATCTGGAGCTTCAGTCTTCTATATATATATTCGCTATTTGAAATTTGAACGTTGAAGTGCCCGTTGTCTCTAAGCTTTTGTTTACGTTAGACTGCATGCCGCTATAGAGCTTCCCGTTCAACGGTCTTTTCGCTTTCCATGCACGCAAAGAGAGAAGATCTTCTATAATATCCTTTAGCTTCTATTTTGTCGAATGTGTTAGAGACCTGCACGCATTACAAGCTTAAACAATAGACAGCTAAGCTGTCTCTTGTTATCAGTCAGCGTTAGAATGATCGAAATAGAAGTTCCATTTAGTTCTCCCAAAAAGATGTTTTTAGGAGAAGCATGAGAATAGAAGATATCGTTTGGATGCACTGCAGAGATACGTTCAGTCATAATAAATGCATGGTTGTTAGAAAGACTTTGACTTTTCAACGTATTCAAAAATGAGCTCGAAAATCAAATCATTATTTTCACATTGAATCGTTATATGCTTGACTTATGAAATTGTTGTGACTCCATAAGCAAATCGTTATGCATAAGTCATTATAATCAAATCGTTAAAGGCAATGTGAATGAATCGTTGTTTGCTGTATTGAATCGTTACAAGCGACCAAGTCGTTATGTAACTTGATGAATCGTTACAGTAACAGAGTCGTTATGTAACTTATCGAATCGTTATAAGGATCAAATTGTTATGACGGTATAGGCAAATCATTGTGAACCAAGTCGTTACGAGCAAATCATTGTTCTTCACTTAAGAATCGATGTGAGAGCAAATCGATGTTCTCACTTAAGAAATCGATGCGATAACCAAATCGTTGTGAGAGCAAATCGTTGTTCTCAATCAAGAAATCGTTGTGAGGGCAAATCGTTACGATCACTTAACGAATCGTTATGACAGTAAATCGTTATGATCACTTAAGAAATCATTACAAAAGCAAGTCGTTGTGAATATTTAGCAAATCGTTATGAAAGCAAATCATTACGATCACTTACCAAATCGATGTGAGGGCAAGTCGTTGCGATCACTTACCGAATCGTTGTGAGGGCAAATCGTTACGATCACTTACCGAATCAATGTGAGGGCAAGTCGTTGCGATCACTTACTGAATCGTTGTGAGGGCAAATCGTTGCGATCACTTAACGAATCGTTGTGAGGGCAAGTCGTTGCAATCACTTAACGAATCGTTGTGAGATAGACTGCAATAGCAATGACTTATGAAATCGTTATAGAATCAAAATCGATGTGAATGAGGAAATCCTTATGATTCAAAGGAAATCGTTATAATTCTAAGGAAATCGTTATACCAACTAAAGAGTCGATGAGCTTAGAAATTTTCATGCTTTGAACTTACATTGCTATAGAATAAATACTACTTACCCATTTAGCTGGATATTCCTTGTTTCATTTCTTGTACTCAAATCTCATAGAAAATATGTTAGAATAGTTTTGTTAATCACCAAAATAGATAAGTAATTTGTTTAAATTACATGGGGACAATTGGATCATCATGAGTATGCCCTCAAACTGAGCGCCATTCTTTATAAATGGGTGATGCCGATTGTAACACCCCATATAAGAATATGTTAAATGGACTAAATCAACAAACTACCAACAACTCGGACTAGTCATTTTCAGAGCTCGAGTAGGAAAATAACTCTGAAGTTAAGCGTGCTCAGTTGGGAGTAGTTCCAGGATGGGTGACCTTCCTAGGAAGTCTACCAACTAGTATGGTTGTTAGGCCAGTTTGTTGGTTGGGTCGTCACAAATGGTATCAGAGCATTGCCCAGCCGAAAGTGCAGGAACTAAGTGCCACACAGGGCAAAGTTCTACACCATGGGAGCCACCTCTTGAGGCCATAATGGCACAAAGTGCTATATAGTGGGAGCCACCTCTTGAGCCTGTAGGCCCACCTCTAGAATCTGCCTGTCTGGGGTTTGATTGTGTGCTATATGTGAGCAGCGACGAGGACGTCGCTTATATAAGAAGGGTAGATTGTAACACCCCATATAAGAATATGTTAAATGGACTAAATCAACAAACTACCAACAACTCGGACTAGTCATTTTTAGAGCTCGAGTAGGAAAAGAACTTTGAAGCTAAGCGTGCTCAGTTGGGAGTAGTTCCAAGATGGGTGACCTTCTTGGGAAGTCTACCAACTAGTATGGTTATTGGGCCAGTTTGTTGGTTGGGTTATCACACTGACTCACGCAAGTAGAATTATATCTGTTGTCGACTCACCTAGAAATGAGGCATCTATGAGACCTCGAGTTAGATAATATGATATCTATGCCTAATTATCTAGATTCAAACATTATTGGATCGCCAGCCAGGTTTCGTTTAGTCTCGGCACTCATCGGTTCCCTCATAGGCACGCCTCAGGAATCAGTACCGTATGTCGTTTGGGTGACGCCATATGCGGCAAACACCCTGTTTTGATACCATCTCCTCCGTGGTGGATGGGTATCACGAACTCCCTCATGTTTTATAATGAGTCCAGGGGAGATGCCGACGAATTTTTCCCGCGAATTGTGAACCGTTAATGTTTCCGGCTAGTGAGTCAGCAAGGATTCAACAGGTTGTCGACTCACTGATCCAGTGAAGAGATTTAGACTGATGAGTCAACAAGGCACTTGAACGTTAAGCCGGCAAGGCTCGGTTGATGAGAACGTCCATTTTTGGTTTCAGTACTTGTCGATTCCCTCGTAGGCTAACCTCGGGAATCAGTACCATGTGCCATTTGGGTGACGTCATATATGGCAAACACCTCGTTTTTGGTGCCGTCTACGTCATGGTGTATGAGTACCGTGATCTCCCCCCCCCCTTTTTTTGCCATGGGTAAAGGGAGGTGCCGCCGAATTTTTCTCGTGCATTCTTATGTGATTAAGTGCCTTTAAAACTATATTGGTTATGTGATTCGGCAGCATTGCGATAGTCTACCGACTCACTGATTCAGCAAGATTCTGTCGACTCAGTCATGCTATGACTCAGTAGTCTTGCTGACTCAGTGACCTAGCAGAGTTCTGCCGACTCAATCATGCCCTAACTCAGCAGCCTACCGACTCATTATTGCAACAAGGTTCTGCCAACTCTTCTGACTCAGCAGTCTGCGAACTTAGCTGAGCTCTGTTGACTCAGCAGTCTGCCGACTCACCAACATAACTATGACTATCATGTTTCAAATGAAACAAAGAGAACATATCGACATTCATTTATAAATATCATTTGTTTATAAATATCAAATGAATAAATGAATAAAAGATCCAACAATTATACATGAAGATGATAATGATCACAATGAGTCAAATACTATTAAATAGACATATTTCTTGTTGCCATTTCGGCTTAGCTTCATGATGCACTTTGCACATTTATCAGATGTTTCCATCTCAGGCCATAAGGGTTTCTAATATGACGATTAATCAAAGGTTTTCTCTCTCAGAGAGATGTAATTAACGTCGTTGTGCTCAGGCAACGGTGGGATCTTGGTCTCGACCCGATCTCCACTTTCATTTGACGAAGTCAAATGGTGCGTAAATAGACCTAAAGTCCTTTTACT
Source organism: Colocasia esculenta (assembly GCA_014218235.1). Taxonomy (NCBI): domain Eukaryota; kingdom Viridiplantae; phylum Streptophyta; class Magnoliopsida; order Alismatales; family Araceae; genus Colocasia; species Colocasia esculenta. Next base: position 42,750,764 of record CM024763.1, on the reverse strand, counting down.
CTCGGAGGCAGAACATGTTATCACTTTAGTGATTGGCATGCCTACGCTATGCGATTGCCGATTCATCTCTCGTCCACACCACTCGAGTAGCACTCGACGATACTTGAATTTGCAATATGCATTCATACATATGAGAACATGATAAAATGAGAACTTAAAAGATTTTAAAATTAATTTGTGTTGGATTATCCCCAAATCCATTTCCACAGCGTGGCACGCCTGGTGGGACCAAACTTCCCTGCATCTCTTCGCCAGAATAGAAAGCCTCGTGGCCTTCATACTCTATGCTAACTATCATTTTGAATTAACTGACAGGTACTAACATTCAAATGGCTGACGTGCGTTTTCGACCCCTGATCGTCCAAGACCATGCACGGTATGGCTATGTCGCTATGCCGACTCGCTTCGGAGACTTTCCTCCGGTCGTTGAGTTCCTCAACTTCTTGGAGGTTGCCTTCATCAACATATTGCACCAAGAAGCTGAAGCTGAAGCTAAAGTCAATGAGACCACAAAGATGCTGAGTTGCCAGGTTCATCACATGGAACATGGCAACAACAATAACAAAGGAAAGAGAACCAACAGACATTGTCAACAGGCAAGGGGGAATGAGGAGATTGTCACTCACTGTGCGCGAGTCTCCAACTCTGGAAAAAGTGTGCTAGTCGACGGCGTGAGGATCCACCTGCAAGCCAGACGAGCTGAAGCTATGCCAAAGCAGGTGACACCGATAGTGCTTGTGAGGAAGTCATTTCAAGCTTTAGTTGGAAAGAGAAAAATGTACAACACTTTTGAGGGCAAGCTGCCTCCAAAACTCATTAAATTCAAGCAAGTTTGGAAACCGAGGAAGACTAGAATCTCTGAAGAGCAAGAGCCCATAGTGCAGGGGGCAATGCTAAAGGAAATGCCTGAGGCAAGGGTTCCGGGCAGGTGGCACCCGCGACGGACCCTCAAATCTAAGGTTCGGCAAGGAGACGCACTTGCATATGGCCATTTCCACAACAAGAGAGTGGGGCTACGTCGATCTGGCGGTCCGCTAAATTTCTCTTCAAGGCGGCTGAAACCCTTAAAAGATGCAAAAATTCTACTTGTTGAGCTAGAAAGCAGCTCAGGTGATAATGAAGTACCTTGTGAATATGTTCACACTCGGCCTGAAGAGATCAAGCTAAGAATATTTGTCTTCAAGAGATTGACCTTCTCGCATGAAGCACCGCAGAGGGTCAAAAGAGGCTGCAATGGTTCGTGGCAAGTTTTTGCATGCCACATGACTGATATAGGGAGCCGCTACGGGGCTTTGCCAGCTGACAATGAAGAGCTAGAAGAATTGGCAGAGAGGCCGGGTGCTGTTACAAGAAGAAGAGCAGCTGCAGCAGCCTTAACAACTGCATATGGAGGTGCTAATGCCTCCGCAACCCAGATAACGACAATTACTGCCAATGTGATTACTACTCAAGGTAGTAGGGGCAACAATGAAATTCCCCCACCGCCGCTGCCAAAAATGACGCCAGGGGGGCATAATACAAGAGACTCCTCTTACTGCACCCCTAGATCCAACCGTCTTGCAGTTGCTACAACGGTACCAGGCTGAAATCGAAGCACTCAAGCGGCAAATAAGAGGCAAAGAGACTGAGGAGCATGCAACCCGAGAGGCTGAGGGTTCGGGAGAAACCCCTCAAGTGACCTCAGGGTCAATGGGGACTTTGGCCCAGTGCACTGTTGCGCAACCGGCGAATGAGCAACTTCAACATTCGCTCGTAGCCTCAACTCAACAACAACATCAACAGACCCAATACCAGCTTTCACAACCAAACTCTCTCAACAACAATACCTGCAGCAACAATATTAGCCACAACAAGGCTATTCTATGCAACAACAACAGTCATCGCCTGCCCATGCTCCTGAGCAGCAATTTGAAAATTGAGAGCCGCCCCTGGTGCCACCGATGGCCATTATAAACACTCCAAACAATCAGCCGGCCCACTTCTATCCTCAGCAAGTGGACTCCGCCACCATCAGTAAGCTAATGGTGGAACAAATGATTGAAATGAAGCTCGCCAAACGGGGTGACAGAGAGCACGTTGCTTTTGATGTGTATAGGGTACCTTACCCTGCACACCATGCCGTGAAGAAGCTGCCCCCGGGTAACATCAAACCTCCGAAGTTTAACAAGTTCAACAGGCAAGGATTTCCAAAAAGAACATATAGCCTATTACATCAATGTGATGGCGGACTTGGCAGCCGATGAGTCGTACTTGTTGATGTTCTTCGGCTCCTCTTTAACAGGACTGACATTTAAATGGTACTCTAGTCTGCCGACAGGGTCCATATCCAACTGGACGGACATGCAAAAAAAGTTCAGAGAAAGATTCTATATTGCGGAGAGGGAGGTCACGGTAGCTAAACTCTACGCAACTAAGCAAAAGAATGATGAGTCAGCACTGGATTACATCCAGCGGTGGAGGAATCTTAGCATGAGTTGCAAGCGTCCTCCTCACCAAGAAGATGCAGTTCAAATCTGCAAGTAAAATCTGAAGAGAGAACTGCTAGAAAGAATGATTGGAATGGAGATCCAGTCATTCGACCGGCTGAACAATGTGGTGGCGAAAATAGAAGCCATTCTATCAAAATACTCCACCAATTCATTTACAAGCCAAAAGAGCAAACTGGCTAATAAGAAACTAGACAGGAAAGAGGTGCACGTGGCGGATCTCAAAACTTTTGAGAAGCAAAGGGACGGGGGCAAGGTAGTGGTCAGATCCTCTAACAACAAGACTGAACCGCAGAGAAAGATCATCCCTTTCCAAGACAAAGCAAGGAAGCCATATTCCTTCCCCAAAGAAAAGACCAAGACATTGTTTGATTAGGGTATTAGATACAACAAGATCACCCTCCCAACACCTAAGAGACCTGACGAGGCTGCAAAGAAGGACGATCCCCGGTATTGTCTGTACCATCAGGTCTTGGGGAATCAGATCAAGAAGGGGGAATTACAAATGGGGGATTACAAGGTTGATCCGCCCCAGCCACATGAGCCCCCTGTTCGGCAAGCTGCGATCAATATGATCTCTCTATACCAACAATTACCAGAAGAGATCTCTGAAGTCAGCACAGAGAAAACATATGAAAGTCATATCCTCACCCCAATTAAGGAGCGGGAGGATTGGCAAAGAGTGCCCAACAAGACAAAGAAGAGATCGGATAAGAAGCTGACTCCAAAAGTACATATTCGGAGAGTGACACCTCAGCCACCTGTGCCAATTGTCACCCCGATATGGCATTCAATAGAACCCAGGGTTGTCATCCAAAGAAACCTCGACAATAGAAGGAGGCAAACACCTCTACCAATATACAGAGAGGGCAGCCCTTCACTTGAGCGCTTGCAAGCACTGATTGATGAACTAGATGAGCATGAGCATCCTGAGAAACACCCCATTCAATTACAACAATATGTTCCATGAGAGGAGCTTGGGAAGCTGACGCTGGAAGCACCTACTGGGTAGGAGACACCTCAGCCTCATGAAGACTCGTTCTGGGGGCAAGAGCTAGCAAAGCGTAAGAAAAAGAAGAGAAGATCTAAAAAAAAGAAGATAGTTGTGTCTCTCTCATGCAACACCATTTCATCTTTGCTGGGCTTAGCTGAGCATCACGATGAAGAAGTAATCTATTCCCCATCCACTGACATCAACCAAATCGGAGCTTCAAGGGCTGAGTTCATAACAAGATCTGGAAGGAAATGGGGACGCCCTCCTCCGGCCAATCAAAATATCATCTTCAGAGAGGGGTCCTCGTATAAAATCCCGAAACCCGAAGTTCGAGGGGTGCAAGTCCCACTGTAACGGCCCTAGATATTTATGCACAATATGGCTCCATATCCAAGTCCGCCTCCCATGATCGGACCGAAGTCTCGCAAGGGATAGCTCGCACAAGTGTCCAGTAAGAATATAAAAGACAACCACATCAGTATAAGACACAAGAAGGTACATGTGCTCATACCTGTAAACAATATTGTACAATTGTCCCAATATATTATTACATGTCCAGTAAAAGAGTACAACTACTTGGGGTATACTCCGAGGGAGCACAAGCTAACACAACACAACTAACTCAACTGCTGGTGGTACAAGTCTGCCACAAACGACTCTGCAAGTCACACGAAACTGGCTAACCCCTGAAAAGAGTTGTAAGGGAGTGAGCCTCAACAAGTCACAAGCTAAGTAGGAACCTCCCAAAAACAACAACTGAAACTAAGGAGACCTCAACCCCCAAGGGGTCTCACTGGCAACACCGATAGCCAAACCATGCCATGTTCACAAAAATTATAAGTAACAACAATTAAAACATAACATACCAACAAACACATAATCCTCGGAAAGTAAGAGGGACAATAGGACTAGCACAACACCACTAGTTCACACAACAACTGAAAAGTCTAGGTCACAGCCTCACAGGCAAATTACTACATCAATTGATCGTCTAAGCTACAAGCCACACAGACAAACCACTGCCTAGGTTACAAGTTTCACCGGCAACCTACCCACGTAGGGTAGCAGGACTGACATCCGCAAGCCAATCCATCACACATTAAAACCATAATCGGAAGCTTATCTGAAGAAGGGTAAAACACCACGGGTGGAAGGTCTCACCACACGACCTCCACAGAGCACAGCTCCACCTCAACATCTGTAAAGGCTGGTACACCACGTACCACGAGAAACGGATACCCACGAAGGCTACAAGTACCTACCACCACGAGGTACCACCACAAAGCCTCAACACAACTGTGCCTTCGACAAGGTACACCACAACGAGTCAAACCACAATTGGTGAGTCATCACTCACAAACCACAACTACTGGCTAAGCGCAAATCGGAAAAACGACGCCACCACATGGGAATGGACTACTGGTTCATGATGCCAATATCCAACCCGGACAACACAACACAAGAACTACCTCTCAGTCTCGCAGTCACAGACGAAAGGTCCAACTACAGCTCCACAACCACAAGCCAAAGAACAGTGGAGACCAACCAACACCACATCTGCAGACCACACAACTGCAGGTCTATGCCTGGCACCTTTAGGGACTCTGGCCCGAGCTCCCTAAAGTGAGGCATTGGAAACACAGGACTAGCTGGGGACCAGTACGTTTACTGGTGTCCGTACCCCCAACCACGAGCGTGCTACAAGCGACTGCACACCCACAAACACAAGTCGCTGGCCCCAGCCGTCTTTCCCTCAGCCAGACTTACAACTCAAACACAGGAGTGAGGGTGTCCAGAAAGACGACTCAGACCTCTGTGGTACACATCGTACCGGGACACACCCCGAGCACAACAAACACATGTTCCTAGCTCACACAGAACCTGGGGTACCCGACTAAAGAGGTATTCCGGATTAGGCACCGGACCACCAAACTCGGGAAACGCATAACCCTCCATAACGAATATGACCTTAATTACAAACTACAGTACAAGTGTCAGGAATAGCTTGTCACCGGTCACCATGTGACCTACAAACTAGCCTACATAGATACATACACAAACTACTATAACATTACCCATCGTTGGACAACATGTGACCTCCAGAGCCATATTAAACATAACAAACAATAAGCTACATAAATCACTAGCTAGCCATTCACTAACTACTAGCCCTACACATACCTTACTGACATTAACAAATTTAGATAATCTTTAAAAGATAGCAAACAACCAAGGCTAGGTTCACACAGGGCCCTCACTGCCCAAGCACCACAAACAAACCACTGAAGCTAAAACGCGACGGACACAGGCGTCGCCTTTCAAATCGCGACGACCTGCCCGGACATCATTCAAAACCTCGACGCGATAGGGCCCAGTGTCGCGACCATGACGCGACGGCCTGATACGTCGCCTTTAAGCCCGATCGGTCAAACAACATGGTCAACGTCCAAATCGCGACTGAACGATATATCGCGATAAGAGCCATGTAAACCACTTCACTAAATTGTGTCGGACCACACCGTTGCGTTCAAGAAGAATGTGATAGGTCAAGTGGTCGCGTCCTAAACACTGCCAAAGCACACCGGACAAAACCGAAATGCGACGATGCAGCCCGTCGCATTCATACCATGAATGTGATGGTGCACCCCGTCGCGTTTCCACCGCGATAGTGGGTTCAGCTCACAAGCTGAACCCACCTTCTCGATGGTGAAAACCCACACCTATCTGATCCAAATATCAAACCAAAGCAATAAACACGATATGGCAAACCACCCATACATGCTTCCTCCCCACTAAACTAATTAAAGCAAACTAACACACAAGGGGAGTCTCCCTACCAGCTGAAGAACCTGAAGAACACCAGAAACTCCACGTCGCCGGCACATCCATGCTCCGGACATCATCCCCACGTGGATCCCGTGCCGCACGAACCACCAGGAAGCCGAATCGTCGAAAAACACCACAGGAGATGCCGCAGCAACCTCCCCTTCACCTGGACAGAGCTCCTCTGCTCTGTCTAGGCGCAATAGAGCATTTAAACCTTAGCTCAAAATCGCGACGTAGGTAGACGTCGCGTTTAACTATTAAACGCGACGACCCTAACCATCGCCTTTTGGAAACCAACGCGCCGCGCAGCAGCAAAGGCGGTTCTGTGAATCGCGATGTAGGAAGCCGTTGCATTTCAAAATGCGACGACATGCCTCGTCGCGTTCACAACCATTGAACCAATGGGCTAAATGGGCTGAGAGCTAAGGCCCACAATGCCCACACAACACACGGGAACCACAAACAAGGCCCAATGACCACCTCTTGGTCAAGAGCACCACTCCAAAACCGCTAAAACACGAATCCAAAAAATCACACCGTTACATTACTATCACCTAAAAAAGAATGTCGTCCTCGACATTCAGAACTAAATCACGGCAAACCAGACTATCACCTAAAAAGAAAGGAAACCATATACAGAACAAGTAGGATACATTTTCTCTGCACTTGCCTTTCAAACCATCTTACACTAATTGATTTAATCTGCTCAATTCCATACTTGTTCTACTTTTCCTTTCTCTTTCATTCATTTCATAGCTGCTCTACCCGAATACTACAATCTGCTCTTCCTCTGTCTTTCAACTTTAGGCAATTCTACCTTGCTGTTGGCGCTTTATCTCCTTAGACTCAACTTGTTTCCACAGTTTTCCAACTATGTTTGCAATATTTCTTTATGGGCCGCTTCACTTGCTCAAAATCTTTTCCGATATACTGCCATTTTGAGATGCTTTGTCATATGATACCATCTTCAAATTCTCAATTTTTTTTTCCGATGCCATTTCATTATCTACATATCACTGCCAACTGTTACTCTGCCTGTATTCACATTCTCAACTTCTAATTTCTAAAAAAAAATCAAATACCATTACTGAATTTCCTACCTCTTTATACCATTATGCACATACTATCTTAACTCATATCTAGCCAAAAATCATTGTCTCTTTGTCCAATTGTGCAAAAACCTCAAACTTTCCTTTAATCATTCAAACCTCAGATAACCTGTGAATATCAAACCTTCCATGCTTCCGTTGTGCTACTCTGATTACACTAAATACTCATAAAATATTCCATAAACTCTGACCTCATCATTATTTTTAATTACTTTCTACTTTTACTTTCATTCTGACTCTAGCTGGACTCTATTCTAACCTTACTTGCTTCTCAATTCGCTTTACTCAATCAATTAATACTGAAAGAAATCACTGAAATTTCTGAACTGCTTTCTCTAATACTGCCATTCTGGTTATGCCACATGCTTAAATTCTGAATCCTGCCATACCATTACAGACATATCTTGCTCTTCATATACTTTTCTTACTGTAAATAACATCCTCTGGCTGATTTAACTAAATCTAATCCATAATCTTTTAGAATACCTATTCTTATTACTGCCATGGCGCTGCACTCTCTTTATCGGGAAAATAAAACTGCTTAACTAACAATGCACATATTCTACCTTCTTTCTCTCAATCAAGTGCCACTTGACCTCAAACTATTCATTGCTTAACTGATCACACTCTAATTCTGATTTCTATACATTTTTTGCTCTTTCTGTTCTATTTTGCCATACTCTAATCTGCTTACTATTCTTTAGCTGATCTACCTTTTATTCTCACATCAAACTCTGAAATACTCTACAAAAGAATACCTCTGCTTAACTACACTAGTACCATGCAAGCTCTTACTGTGTACTTTCTAAACCATCTGATTATATCCATTTCTTAATCTGCTATACTCTTTCTTCCTCTGATCAATAACACTTATCTGATCTGTACTGCCGATTGCAATAACCACATTATCATTCTGCAAAACATTTCTCTTAATTATTCTGCTATCTGGCGAACCTCACTATACCATTCACAATTTCACACTGCAATTCTTGCTAATATACAATCATCCTTTATTAAAATACTGCCATAGCCAAAACCTGTAGCCAATCCCTTTAATTATAATAACTTGCTATGCCTGATTCCTTCATTCCACATTGCTGCTTTATTTTCAAACGCTGAGAACACTACTACTACATCATACCTACTATTATCCTTTTCATTTAAACCTTTACTTAAATTCCTTTCACAATCCATCTTACTATTCCACTCAGCCTGATACTTCTTAACTACTTCTCAATTGATTCATCTCTTTATATTCTGATTCACATTGCTCTATCTTATTCCAAACATCACTAATCTTATCTTTAGCACTGCAATCTTCAATAACCCATTCTGTGGAATCTTCACAAACTGTCACTTGCCAAATTGATATCTTTCTTACGGAATTCTCAGATAAATCTAACTATGCACTGATCTTCCTTTACTCTCTCTTTACCCAACTGATCACCTCAGCACATACTTACACTGATTTGTTCATCAAACTTCCTATTACCATCATTATTCATAACAATACTATTCTCACACTCCTTACTGCACTCACCTCTAATCATAGAACACCCTTAATCTGACTACCACAGATCACTGCTCCTCTGTTTACCAGTACCTCATCTGAAACTAATCTGCCTCACTCAATTATTCCAAACTTTCCATAACACTAACCGCACTATCACCCAAACCGCTTCTTAATACATATCCATGCAAACCTTAAACACAACAATATCTCTACCAAAACTCTCAACCACAATCCTTAACACACACTGGTTCTCATTGTAACTCTATTTTACTGCTTCTCTATCATATTATTACCTTTAACCTATCTCGCCAACTCTGTACCTCGTTGAAACACATCAGATATATCCTTCCCAGAACCCTACTCTACCCTTTCTGATTATTGTAACCAAATTCACTAATCCCTTCAATTTCTGTAACTGAGAACCTTTACACAACTGCACTTTAACTGCAACTGACACACTAGTATAACCACTCAAACTATACCACAAACCATACCTTTTCTCTACCACTTCCAGCGACTGCCAAGCTGACTAGCTATACATACAATTCACATACCAGAAACTCACGTGAAAATCACACTAAAAATCACATAAAACCGCAGACTTACTACCAACAGTGGACATTAAACCATGTCAAGGGACATTGTACCCTCAATGTCTTTTCATATTCTAACTGGACCATGCTCGGAAACCAACTGTAACGGCCCTGGATATTTATGCCCAATAAGGCTCCATATCTAAGTCTGCCTCCCACGATCAGACTAAAGTCTCGCAAGGGATAGCTCGCACAAGTGTCCAGTAAGAATATAAAAGACAACCACATCAGTATAAGACACAAGAAAGTACATGTGCTCATACCTGTAAACAATATTATACAACTGTCCCAATACATTATTACATGTCCAGTAAAAGAGTATAACTATGTGGGACATACCCCGAGGGAGCACAAACTCACACAACGCAACTAACTCTACTACTGGTGATACAAGTCTACCACAAACGCCTCTGCAAGTCACACGATACTGACTAACCCCTGAAAAGAGCTATAAGGGAGTGAGCCTCAACAAGTCACAAGCTCAGTAGGAACCACCCAAAAACAACAACTGAAACTAAGGAGACCTCAAACTTCAAGGGGTCTCACTGGCAACACCGATAGCCAAACCATGCCATGTTCACAACAATCATAAGTAACAGCAATTAAAACATAACATACCAACAAACACATAATCCTCAGAAAGTAAGAGGGACAACAGGGCTACCACAACACCACTAGTTCGCCCAACAACTTAAAAGTCTAGGCCACAACCTCACATGCAAACTACTACAACAACTAGTCGCCTAAGCTACAAGCCACACAGACAAACCACTGCCTAGGCTACAAGCTTCACCGGCAACCTACCCACGTAGGGTAGCAGGACTGACATCCGCAAGACAATCCATCACACACTTAAACCATAATCGGAAGCTTATCCAAAGAAGGGTAAAACACCACGGTTGGAAGGTCTCACCACACGACCTCCACGGAGCACAGCTCCACCTCAACACCTGTAAAGGCTGGTACACCACGTACCACGAGAAATGGATACTCACGAAGGGTACAAGTACCTACCACCACGAGATACCCCCAAAAAGCCTCCACACAACTGTGCCTTCGACAAGGTACACCACAGCGAGTCAAACCACAACTGGTGAGTCATCACTCACAAACCACAACTACTGGCTAAGCGCAAGTCGGAAAGAACGACGCCACCACACGGGAATAGACTACTGGTTCATGATGCCAGTATCCAACCCAGACAATACAACACAAGAACTACCTCTCAGTCTCACAGTCACGGATGAAAGGTCCAACTGCAGCTCCACAACCACAAGTCAAAGAACAGTGGAGACCAACCAACACCACACCTGCAGACCACACAGCTGCAGATCCATGCCTGGCACCTTTAGGGACTCCGGCCCGAGCTCCCTAAAGTGAGGCACTGGAAATACAGGACTAGCTGGGGACCAGTACGTCTATTGGTGTACATACCCCAACCACGAGCATGCTACAAGCGACTGCACACCCAGAAACACGTCGCTGCCCCCGATCGTCTTTCCCTGAGCCGGACGTACAACTCAAACGCATGAGTAAAGGTGTCCAGGAAGATGACTCAGACCTCTGTGGTACACACCATACCGGGACATGCCCCGGGCAAAACAAACACACGTGCTGGCTCACACCGAACCTAGGGTACCCAACTAAAGAGGTATTCTGAATTAGGCGTCGGACCACCAAACTCGGCAAACACATAAGCCTCTATAATGAATATGACCTTAATTGCAAACTACAGTACAAGTGTCAGGAATAGCTTGTCACCGGTCACCATGTGACCTACAAACTAGCCATATTAAACATAACAAACAATAAGCTACATAAATCACTAGCTAGCCATTCACTAACTACTAACCCTACACATACCTTACTAACATTAACAAATTTAGATAAACATTGAAAGATAGCAAAGAACCAAGGCTAGGTCCACACAAGGCCCTCACTGTCCAAGCACCACAAACAAACCACTGAAGCTAAAATGCGACGGACACAGGCGTCGCCTTTCAAATCGCGACGAACTGCCCAGACGCCATTCAAAACCTTAACACGACAGGGCCCAGTGTTGCGACCATGTCGCGGCGCTAGATACGTCGCCTTTAAGCCCGATCGGTCAAACAACACGGTCAACGTCCAAATCGCAATTGAACAATACGTCGCGATAAGAGCCATGCAAACCACTTCACTAAATCGTGTCGGACCACACCGTCGCGTTCAAGAAGAACGAAACAGGTCAAATGGTCGCGTCCTAAACACCACCACTACAAGAAAAAACGCATTTAGAGACCGACATTTTCAGTCACTATTCGGTCACTAAAAGGCTCAGAGACCAAATAGTGACCGAATAGAGTCCAAATTTGTCGGTGAAGAATTTCTGGTCACAAATCTGTGACTGAAACATTTCGGTCACTAATCGGTCAGTAAATAGTGACCGATTAGTGACCAAAATCTTTTAGTCGCTGAAAGTCGTTATCAACGACCAAGATATTCAGTCACTAATTCGGTCACTAAATAGTCACCGAATAGTGACCGAAATATTCTGTCACTATGTTAGTCACTAATTTAGTGACCGAATTAGTGACTGAATTCCATCAGTCACTATCTGTGACCGAAATAATTCGGTCACAAATCGGTCACTATTTTAGGGATCGAACAGTGACCGAATTATTTCGGTCACTGATAGTGACCGATGGAATTCAATCACAAATCAGTCACTATTTTAAGGACCGAACAGTGATCGAATTATTTCAGTCACTAATCGGTCTCTATATTTTAATTAATTTTTAATATATATATATTATATTATATATATATATATATATATATATACATTTTTAGCAAAATAACATGTGTAAATACAACAATGTCCACAACAATAATAAATGTCCACAACACAACAATAATAAAATATCCACAAGACAACAATAATAAAAATGTCCACAACACAATAATAATAAAATATCCACAAGACAACAATAATAAAATGTCCACAACAATAATAAAATATGCACAGCAATAATAAAATGTCCACAACAATAATAAAATATGCACAACAATAATAAAAATGTCCACAATATCACAATAATAAAATGTCGACAACAATAATAAAAATGTCCACAACAATAATAATAATGAAATAAAAATCATGAATCCTCGTCCTCGTGCTCATCTCCTCCCACGCCACCTAATGAAGGAACCTACAATACATATATAACAATAATAAGTTAAAATTAAATACTATTATAAGTAATAAATTATTTAAATTTATAGATTTTTATTTACTCACTTTCAGTCAATATTTTGGTCACACTATTTTGGTCACACTTAAGATGAATTTGAGCGTCGAGTTCAAATCGAGAGTCCGAATTGAACTATGTCAATTTCCACAAGTCAATCATCTCCCTGACCGTGTTGGAACAAACCAGAGGCCAATCGGATTAGTATTTCTAATTTTGGACCCCCAAACCTAAGTTTCTCAATATGTTGTGATTCAGTCCCATATTCGAAATCAATGGGAGTTTCACCTCTATACATGTAAAGGATTCCCTCAACTGAATGCCTAAGTTTTGAGTTAGAGTTCGGGCCTTTAACATGGTATCAGAGCCAGTTTAACCATGGGAGTTTCACATCATAGCAGGGTTCGCCCGTGCCGCCCGTACCGCGGCAGCACGGGCGAACCGCACCGTGCCTGGGGCTCGGCGAGCCCCAGACACGGTCGGGTCACCCCTTGGGGGTGACCCGAGTGTGCCGCGACGGCACATAGCGGACCGGTACGATCCGATCCGCTAACTTCGATTTTGTTATTTTTGTTTTCATATTTTTTTCGTATTCGGTGTGTTTAAGTGATCTAAATGGTATCTAATTGAAATAAAAATTTAAACATAAACTAATTAAGAGATGATCTAAATTATAGTAATTTTATTATAATTTTTAAATTATTTTTTTGTCAAGTAAAAATTATCTTAAAAATCAATAAATTGACTTAATCTCAACATCTAAGGGATCTAATGATGTCTAATTGAGATGAAAATTTCAAACATCATCTAATTAATAGGTGATACAAATTGTAATAATTTTAGTTTAATTTTTCAAATTAATTTTTTGTCAAGTAAAAATTGTCCCAAAATATATTAGGTCGACTTAATCTCAACATCTATACATCAATAACTCATGATATTTATATTTTTAGAATTAATATATTTTTCTAATAATTATGATGACTTCATATTTGACTTTATTTTCGAAACCAAATATCATCCCGTTGAAGTACGTGCATAGAGAGTTCGTCGTACCGCGACAAACTCTGTGTGCACTTAAGGGGTCTAATTAGTGTCTAAGTGAGATAAAATTTCAAACATAAACTAATTAAGAGATGATACAAATTATAATAATTTTATTAATATCTGGGATTAATTAGCATTAATAAATGATAACCCAATGTCATACTCAAAAGTGCGCATTCCGACGGGACGACGCTGAAAAATTGTAATGAAAATAAAATTTGAGAATACCATAATTTTTAGAAAAATGTGGTGATATCAGAAATATAAATATCCGGAATTGTTGACGTACGGATTTCGATATTAAGTCGATGCAACTATTTTTCGGGTAATTTTTCACCCAGTGTAAAATAAATTCTAAAAATTAAACTAAAATCACCATAATTTGTAAAACCATTACATTAACTTATAGCTAAAATTTCAACACAAATGAACATTATTTGAATAGGTTTACAAGAGGATCTTCGGGCCAGCTAGTTAATGGGTTAATTATGTCAAGTATTTTCTGGGATCTTCGGGCTAGCTAGTTTATAGGTTAATTACGTCAAATCATTCTTCTCCATCTGCTACAGGCGACAGTGGTGGTGGTGGTGGTGTTGGTAGTGGTGATAGTGGTGGTAGTGGTGGTAGTGATGCGCTTTTCATTAGAGTCTGAGTTCACGTATGCTACCCAAAATAGTCGAGATCACGGTGCTCCACTAAGCTATTCAAAAAGGTATCAAGCAGATGAGAAAAAACAACACATAGGTCATGTGGACAATAGTAGCTATCAAGGGATTGAATCCGATTTTGAGAGACTGAGCACATAGGACGACACAACATCTGAGGGTGCTAGTGAGGGTCACAGTTTCTTTTCAGAACATATACAGTTAGATCCATATAGACAACATCATGAATATGGTGGCTATTATACCTCTGGATACCAGTATGGTCATGATGGTTCTTATATGCAAATTCCAATCATTCCACCACCAGGACCTACAATAGTACGTCAAGGAACACGTCAATATTTAGAATATCAGCGTATGTACGAAGACCTATATCAAAATTATATACTTTATGCTGATTATTTGCGCTTCTTGGAGAGCACTTATAATGTGAAGTTGTTCGGAGATAGAAGTTATACCCCCTACTACAAAAATTTTGTGGACATACATGCTCAACATGATGAGGAAGAATAGGTAAGAACTTGTTAAATATCTTTAGTGACATGTTAAGAAAGATGATGCTAATTTGTAATTTTTCATGTAAAGAAAAATGATGAATATGAGGACGACGATATGAATATTGTATTTGACTTGTATCATGATTATATCCTTAATATTTAGATGAACATTATTTGCTTGTGTCATGATCTTGGTATGATTGTATGTATGTTAGATGAATATTAAATAGTTGTGGTGAGTTGACTTAAATGAGTAAATAAATTTATTTATATATTTTCAACCTCTTTATATGATGTTCTTATGTTTTACTCATTTTCTTTTGAAATTTGCTCATTTCAAATATTAACTAAGTCACAAAATTAAAAAAACAAATCAAACAGGTCATTTTCCCACCGTACCTCAGCAGTACGGTACGGTATGATACGTACCGTGACACGAAAAATGCGGTACGGTCGATCCGGACGATACGGCGAACCTTGCATCATAGGTTTTTATTACATAGAAGCGCCAGAAGTTTCTTGCCCATGATTCAAAATTTGGAATTCATATATATGCCTAAAAAAGTTTTAGGTCATTACTATATTTCTATACCATATTATAGCTAACTCAAGAAAGAAATATATGTTGTAATGGAAAACAAATGCTAAGTTGCTAACCCTAGACCTACCCAAATTCTAGCCCACACGAAAGGGTTGGTCAGTCAAAAAAAGATAGGGATCCTTTCTGGAGTCCTTCTCTGCATGTTAAAGATCCATCAGTTAGCTCCCTCCAAGTAGTCCAAAGGGTGACATGAAGGACCAACTACCAACTTTTCTCCCTTATGTAGGGGTTCTATACAAAATATAGCAAAACAAACTATACAAACTATATATATTTGTGGTTAATTTTCCTAGAACATTATCCAATTTTCAAACATTACTTTGAACAGCAGTACATATAATTGGGAATGAGAGTTAAGAGCAAAATTGACATTAACAGAATCCATTCCTAAATATATATGCCCCCAACTACATTACATGTAATTAGAAATGAGAGTTAACAAAGAGTGGCATCAACATCTGTGCATCCTAATACAAATGACAACACTCCATTTTCCTGTTATTCAGGTGCTCCATAAATAACATGTTACACATTCATAAATATCTTCAGTGATTGTGACAATCTGATATGACATTTTTCTTATAATTGAAGGACGATATTACTTTATTCAGAAGACCATGCTTGATTAGAGAGATGTGGCTGTCTTTTTATCTTAAAGAATACAATCTAACAGATTGCCTTTGCTTATCTTATAGAAGGCTAAAGTTTATAGAGCCAATTTCAGCTAAAGCAGCCTATAAATGAACATGAAGAATTGGCTTTGCTCATTTTCAGTAAAATTCTAGGTCTTTCTTACTGCTCTCCTTCAGAAATTATAGGTCTAAAGCAGTCTAAAATAAAAATGAGAAATTATTCAATTTGCTTCTTTCCTTTTTTTTTTTACTTGTACCATTTCTTTTGCCTTCTTTGCCTTGTTTTGGGCTGGTATTTGTCCTATCTAGCATGAATCTAGAAAAGAGAGGTTAAAACTACCATCTAGAAGAGGCTGAGCCATGTTCACCATACAGAACAGTGAGGGTTATAGTACCATCTGCACACAAGATAGTATTCCCAGGCTTCAAATCCACAGGAAGCTTCTTATAACTCATGGTAATTAGGTTCTCATATCCTTTGAGGCTGTAATCGGTGGATATAGTAATTTCTTGACCCTCCTTCAACTGGACAGGTTTTCCATCAATAATCCAGTGCGGATTTCTGGTCCCTGCAGCAAGGTAGCAATATGTTATTTATAACCTTAGAATGCACACAGTCGGTCAATTATAGCAACTTAATAAGCATTAAATTAGAAGGATACAAAAAAAAACATAAGATATCACTACAAACTAGTACATTCAGTTTGAAAAAGGATATAGTGACAATGCAATGCATAACTTACATGAGATTGCATTTTATCAAAGTAGTACAGAGGGAAAAAGAACTAAAAACATTCAGAAACCAGTGCTTTGGATCCATGATTTCTGGATTCAAATTAAATAACTCAGGATGCCTCAATATTTACTCAAGCAAAATAGAAATTGCACCTCAACACTTATGACCAAATAAAAGACCAGTAGATAAAAAACCTAAACAAAGTAAATTTTTATTCTGAAGGAGATATTAACAGTGTACCATCATTATAGTACTTTTCCTCATATATGCTGAAATCATGACAACTTAATAATCCCTCTGATCTACTTTAGCTTGTAAATGTAACATATCTATGTTTCTCCAAATTCTGGAATAAGTCTGATGCATTTTCAAGCATAGCAGGCTATAGTTAAGGAATCAAGGCGGATGTCTAAAGACTCTAAACAGGGCATCTCACCTATAGGCATGTTGGTAAGCCAATGAGATTGCTTTCTTGCAATCCACATCAGCTTTATTGGAAGTCTAATCTTGCAATAAGCATTTCTCTACCTCAAGAAGCAAGGTTCTGGTTTTCAACACTACTGAATGAAGAGGGGGTTTGTAAGTGGCCACTAAAACTGTGGGGTTTACCAAGTTTAATCAGCCAGGATTCCATGTTATTGGGGAAGAGGAAAAGAAAAAATGAAAAACTGTAATGGGTAACAGATGAGATGTTGACGCTAGGTTGAAACCAACCCACATAATGAGTATGAGACACTTTATGGAAAAGGCATCTTCTGTCATTTAAAAGGGTTCTTCAGTTAAAAATTTAAAATATTTCCATTCTTCTTCAAAAAGACTTAACATCTGTACTTTTGAGCTGGTCTTTCATGTCAAACATAAAGGCCAGATTAGGTATCCTTCCAATAACCAGAAACATGGTAATCGTGTATATATATATAGATCCATACGTTTAGAAGGTGCAGAATAAAGAATAAACTTCTACCTTATGTCTAATGTTTAGCATCACCAAGTAGCAACTAAATTTCGGGGGAAAAGTTCATTGAAATACTAATATACATGTTAATATCACCGGCTATTTCTTTTGTATGAACAAAATCACAAAGATCAAACTGGACCAGGGAATAGAGCCAAAAGGAAGTATTAAAAGCGACCCAGTTGTAATTATATTAAGATTTAAAATATAAATAGAAAAATATTCAGTGGAAAGACATAGATGCTATTAAAAAGGAACTTTTAACAGAAAGTTATCCAACCTGTCCACCAAAATTGAAGATAACTAATTTCACATCCTCTCCAATTCCAAGCTCTTTCCTCACCTGAGCCACAGAGAGCAATATAGAAACATCATGTGATACAAATAGATGGCATGGACAACACATAGAAACAGGACAGAAACCTCTGATCAACCCTTGTGGAGCCTCCTCACAACCAAGGGCACGTCAATAACATCACTGAAAGCAGGCACTGCAGAAACAACATGGGTTAGGCACCAAAATTGAATTACACAGTAGATGATGGAAAGCATGGAAGGCACAAAATCATGGTTCTAGTTTGACATACTTGGGCAGTATCCAGGAAGCCGGATAAGAAACTCGCAATGTGAGTAATCTTCAGCTATCTATAAATAATTGGAAAGATGAGCACAGTGAATATCATCTTCCAAAATTTCCATGCAGAAATCATATACATCTATGTTCTCACTCATTAAGGTTTTGATTGATCCATCATTAACCTTCACCAAACAATTTATTTCCCACATCAATAAAATTTCCAGATGCTTAAATGGTTACATAAAATGGTTGACAACAAAGTATTAGGTCAAATTCACCTGCCAAACAATAGAACGATGGTGATATCCAGCGGCCATCACATACTCTGCATAGATGAAATCCCAACTGCAAGAATGAATGAATTTGTCACCAGGATGAGATGGCATCCACTGGGGTTGCTGAAAATTAAGTCAGTAATAAACTAAATTAAAGGAGCCAGGTTATAGCAAACTGATGCAAGGAAATAATGAGCATATCAAAGAAAAAGAAAGAAAAGGAAGACAAACTTGAAGTACATTAAAAAAATCGGCAGTTGCGGGTTAAAAATGACACCATGGAAAACAGAAAACATTGATGTCCAAGGATCTTGAAACAAAAATGAACCACTGACCTAACTGTCTACAAAATTTTGTCATGATATTGTGGTTTGTTATAGTGTTGGCAACTACTACGAGCAAAAATATCTTTAGGATTTCAAATAAAAAGGTTCTTCTGATAATGAATCCAAGCACATGATATGTTATTATATTTATTAGTGTCAGCAGAAATAGTAAGAAATAAAAATCACCTTTCCTGTGAAATTGAAACCTGGAGAAGATACCATACGTAATTAGAGTAAAAATCTACAAGACACATAAAAATACTCAAGTAGACAGATAACAGCGTTAGAGACGGGTTAAGAACTGACAGGCGTAAGAACATAAAGAGTTCAATATAATGTGTGAAAAATCTCAAGGATAATGCATATAAAAGAGCAAACAGAGAAAATCCTCACAAGTTGTACGACGACGGGGGCTTTAGCTTGTTCTCACCTTCCTCCAAGCTGTACGATGATGTCTGCCGCTGGTTCTGCCGTGAGGTTCCCGCCGCCGTCGTCTCGGTCAACTACCGCCTCTCGCCAGAGCACCGCTGCCCCGCCACCTACGACGACGGCCTCGAAGTCCTCCGCTTTCTCGGTTTCCATCCTGCGGATAGAGAGGGCGGCCCTCCCCTGTTGCGAGAGTTCTTCCAGGCGGCTGACCTCTCAGGCTGCTTCATTGTCAGCGACAGCGCTGGGGGCAACATCGCTCACCACGTCGCCCGCTAGTGGATCGAGCTCCGGGGAGGCCCCGCTTGTTTAGAGGCGGGTATCCCTTACGGGACTCGTGGCCCTCCAGCCGTTCTTCGGCGGGGAGGAGAGGGTTGACTCTGAGTTCCGCCACGCCGGGGCCCCCATGGTGAACACGAAATGGATGGACTGGATTTGGAGGGCCTTCCTGCCAGAGGGGGGCTGGAGGGGACCACCAGGCGGCGAGCCCCGAGGGGCGATGGCGGGCCTCGGGGAAGGAGGCGGGGGCTTCGCAAGGGGGGGGGGGGGTGGGGCGACGGGGGGAAGGAGGAGGGGGCGGAGGCCCTCGCAAGGAGGGGGGGGGGGACGGGGGGAAGGAGGAGGGGGCGGAGGTAGGGGCTTCGCAAAGGAGGGGGGGGGGGGTAGGGCGATTGGGGAAGGACGAGGGGGCGGAGGCCCTCGCAAGGAGGGGGGGGGTGGCAACGTGGGGAAGGAGGAGGGGGCGGAGGCAGGGGCTTCGCAGGGGGCGACGAGGGGAAAGAGGAGGAACCGAGGATTTGGGGGAGAACAACAGGGATTTGGCGCCGGGTGGAGATTTGGCGCCGTGGGGAGGGAGATTATTTTAGGAAGGTTTTTGATTTATTATTTAAAATATATATTAAATAAATATATTTTTATGATTAGTATTTATAATAGTAAGATATATTATAAGTTAAATATTAATTTCTATTATTCACATTTAAAATAGTAAGATCTTATAAATTACATTTAAAATATTAATTTACAAAGCAAAATGATTAATATTTAATTATATGTTAGAATATTAATTTCATTGTATTAATATAAATGTAAAAAATGAATAATATTTAATATTCATTTATAAATAAAATTTAAAATATATTCAATATTATTATTATCAACCAATAAATAATGAAAGATAATTAAATTGAAATATATATTATAGATTATAGATTATAGATTATAGATACATATATATAGATATATATTTATATAGATTATATATATGGATATATAGATATAAATTATAGGTATATAGATTAGAGATATAGATTATAGATACATAGATATATATCTATGTACGTATATATATATATATATATATAGATATTTATATATATAGATATTATATATATATATATATATGTAGACGATTGAAAATAGCCGTCTACAAATGCTACTTTTTATAGACGGCCACGATCTACAGCCGTCTACATATATCAGCTTTCTTGTAGTGTGAGGTTAATTTTGTTAAGACCAATCTCTTGATTAGCAGGTTTAGAAAAGCCAGAGAGAGTCAACATACATCCTTTAGAGAGTCGACTCTACTCTTTAGAGAGTCGACACTATCCTTCAGAGAGTCGACTCATACCTTGCAGAGAGTTGACACTACCCTTCAGAGAGTCGACACTACCTTCAGAGAGTCAACACATTCTTCCATCAGGTTGACACACCTTGTATTCAGGTCAACCTAACCCTTGTTTCCAATGACTCAGGTCGACACACTCAGTGTTTCAGGTCGACACACCTTGTTATTCAGAGTTCTTTCTTGTAATAACTTTTACATGAATTATGGTATATTAAATTCTAGATTTACTTGAAATAATTATTAAGTTACTACCTCTTCTAAAAGTGATTTATAATATATTCATGGATCAACTCTTATTTGTTAGCTTGTCACACACTTCTTGAAAATTCACTTGTAATGTCTAGAACATGGGATCTCTAGATCTTTCATGGATTTACAATGCTGGAATGAGCCAATAAAAGGGTCCTAACCTAGTCCTAGGAGGAGCACCCAAAGTACTTGTGCCCATGGGAGTGTGAATGATCTAGTGTGACATTGCACCTAAAGGACTTGTTAAATTTACTAGACATCTAATTTCAGATAATGTACATGAAAAATTCTCACTTCTTGAGAATTTACACTTATGAACTTGTTTTACTTGACTCTTCTTGTTTCTAATTTGATCCTTTACTTGATAGTACATGCCTAATATCTTTACAGTGACATTCTTGCAACACATGATTCAAAGTGTTCTATTTAAGCTTGATATATTCTCTCATTACTATATCAATTTTCAGTATACTTATTCATCAAGTTTGTGTACCATTGTTTTAATGTCTTAATCACTTAAACCCAGGGCAGTGTGAATTTACCTATTGGGCATTTAGCTCACAATGTGATTACATTATTTTTCCAGGTTCTAATGAGATCGATAAAGAAGAGGGCGAGCAAGGGACTGAGGAGTAAACAAGAAGAACCACTTTTATACTTTTCTTTTTTTGTCTCTTATTGTACAGTTACTTGGTACCTACCAAGTAAAGAACTATAACGGTGTAATATAAGACTATTATATGTAAATATAATGTCATATTTTCCTTCTACTTGCATGTTGTTCACTTAATCGAATGACATCTGTGTGCACCGGGGTTTTCCGCTACACTCGGGGCATCACATGATGGTTGTTTTTACTCCCAATCTATATTTGGTCAACATCAAACCAATGAATCTACTATCAATCAAAATCCAACTATTGAATTCCATTCAATCTAAAATTCAATCATTAGATATGCTCTCGATCTATGTATACTTGATTAGTTGGGTTTGTTACCAACCTAAAATAATATGATCAAGATCCCTACATTGGATTTGCTCCAAGTCCAAATCCTAATCGTTGGATTTAAGTTTGAACAAAATGTGATAGTTGGATTCACTATCGATATTCATTTGATCAAAGATCTGACCTTTGAATTCACTTTCGATCTATATATATCTAATAAATTAGATTTGTTGCCAATCTATAACAATTTAATCACGATTAGCACATTGTATTTGTTACAGATCTAAATCCTTATCGTTGGATTTAAATTATAGCTATAATATAATTAAACTACTAATAAACAATGTATCTGAGACCGAATATTATTCGGTCATAATTCCATCTCAGATTTGTGACCAAAATATTTGGTCACAAATCTGAGACTAAATTGTGAGTGAATTCTATTCGGTCTCAATAACTTAAAACTAATAAACAATATATTGAGACCGAATATAATTCAGTCACAATTCGATCTCAGATTTGTGACCGAAATATTCGGTCACAAATCAGTCACAATTTTGAGACCGAATTGTGACCGAATTATATTCGGTCTCAATAATCTAAACCAATAAACAATGCATCTGAGACCGAATATTATTCGGTCACAATTCGGTCTCAGATTAGTGACCGAAATATTCGGTCACAAATCAATCACAAATCTGAGACAGAATTGTGACCGAATAATATTCGGTCTCAATAATCTAAACCAATAAACAATGCATCTGTGACCGAATATTATTCGGTCACAATTCGGTCTCAAATTGGTGACCGAAATATTCGGTCCCAAATCAGTCACAAATTTGAGACCGAATTGTGACCGAATAATATTCGGTCTCAATAATCTAAACCAATTAATAAAGCATCTGAGACTGAATATTATTCGGTCACAATTTAGTCTCAAATTTGTGACCAAAATATTCGGTCACAAATCAGTCACAAATCTGAGACCGAATTGTGACCAAATAATATTCGGTCTCAATAATTTAAACAATAAATAATGTATCTGAGATTGCAAAGTATTTAGTGACAATTCGGTCTCAAATTTGAGACCGCAATATTCAGTCACAATTTAGTCACAAATATGAGACCGAATTGTGACTGAATTGTGATCGAATGAAATTTCGGTCTGAAATTTGAGACCGAAATATTAAGTGATAATTCGGTCACAAATCTTAGACCGAATTGCGACTGAAATTTTCGGTCTCTATTCGGTCTCAGATTTGTGACTGAATTGAGACCCAAAATTTCGGTCTCAAAATCGGTCTCTATCTGTATATTTTCTTGTAGTGCACCAAAGCACACCAGACAAAACCGAAATGCGATGATGCAGCATGTCGCGTTCATACCATGAACTCGACAGTGCACCCCGTCGTATTTCCACTACAATGGTGGGTTCAGATCATAGGCCAAACCCACCTTCTCGATGGGGAAAACCCACACCTATCCGATCCAAATATCAAACCAAAGCAATAAACATGATATGGCAAACCACCCATGCATGTTTCCTCCCCACTAAACTAATTAAAGCAAACTAACACACAAGGGGAGTCTCCCTACCAGCTGAAGAACCCGATGAACGCCAGAAACTCCATGTCACCGGCACATCCATGCTCCGGACGTCATCCTCGCGTGGATCTCGCGCCGCACAAACCACCAGGAAGCTGAATCACCGGAAAACACCACAGGAGGCGTCGCAACAACCTCCCCTTTGCCTGGACAGAGCTCCTCTATTCTGTCTGGGCAAAACAGAGCATTTAAACCTCAGTTCAAAATCATGACGTAGGCAGACCTCGCATTTAACTATTAATCGCATCAACCCTAACTGTCGCCTTTCGAAAACCAACGCGTCACGCAGCAGCAAAGGCGGTTCTGTGAATCGTGACGTAGGAAGCCATTGCATTTCAAAATGCGACGACATGCCCCGTCGCATTCACAACCAGTGAACCAATGGGCTAAATGGGCTGAGAGCTAAGGCCCACAATGCCCACAATACGCACGGGAACCACAAACAAGGCCCAATGACCACCTCTTGGTCAAGAGCACCACTCCAAAACTGCTAAAACACGAATCTGAAAAATTGCGCCGTTACACCCACCTCCTCCAAGGCTCTATACTAATGAAGAGGCTGGGGGCACGGTCCCATCTTTTTCTGAGTTTTTGGCGATGGAAGTGAAGGCTAAAACATTGTCTGCACCCCCAATAGTATAGGAGAAGGAAAGCAATGAGCAAAATAGTTCAGTCATTGGACTCCAAGCTATAAATGGCACAAATGACAAAGAAGAGTTGAAGCTAGATGATGTTAGAGCAAAGAATAGGATCATCAAGCTACTCATGAGGATCCCTACATGGTTCAGTGTTTGGGAAATCTTATCACTAAGTGAAGAGACCAGAAAGGCACTAATCACAGCCTTGCAAACTCCGGCACAATATGAGACCTGCATGGCAGAAATGTAGGTAGAGGCTGCCGTCGCCAATGCAGAGTCCATCACATTTACCCCAGAGGACATGCTCCTCCCCATGACCACTCACAATAGACCGTTATACATGAGAGGGCAATTGAATCGGCTGCCCCTAAATAGAATCTTGGTAGATCCTAGGGTAGTAGTCAACATCCTACCATACAAGATCTATCAAAAGTATCATTTTTATGTGCACCTCACTTCTGTGCACGATGTGAGGATAGTAGGATTCAATCAAGAGTTCGAGGTTCCCCTTGGGGTCACAGAGTTTGACTTAATTCTGGGGGACTTCAAGACAAAAGTCTAGTTTCACATGATCAATGCAAGCACATCATGCAAGGCTTTGTTGGGCTGACCTTGGCTCCATCAAAATGGGGTGGTCCCATCGACATTGCACCAATGTATCAAATACATTAAGGAAGGGGAAGAGCAGAGGGCTTTCGCTGATGCACACGCATTTGAAGTTTACGAGTGTCATCTCCTGGATGTAAATCTGTATCTGGAGCACTCGGAAAGCCAAGTCCCTCAGAAGGGCAAAGAAAAAGAGATCATCATCGCTGATGAGTGGTTTCCACCACCACCGCCAGGGATCACCGCTGCAGAGCCTGCACCAACAAAGAAGATGGATGTGCGATCATGTGATGCCCCAATCTGCAAACATGGTTCGGCTGTGTTAAAAGAAGATGAAAAACCATTACTCATTCTGGTCCCAGAAGGCCTCACAAAGCCGGCTGCTGAAATAGACTGTCAAACTATGAGGGCGTTGAAAATCATGGTGATATCTGTAACGACCCCGAGAACCCGACCCTCGGCCCATGCCGAGGACCCGATTTTCGCGGTCGCCTCCCACGGATCCAAAGACCCGGAAGGGCTATAATATAAATCTAACAGGATATGTAACTGAAGGAAACGTCAACTGCTAAGCTAGAAGCGCACAAGCGAAAACAGAAAGAAGAGCCAGACCGCTGTGTACTACTCTAAGTACAGTCCCAACACACACAACTAGTACAAGTAAAGGCAGGGGATAACAAGTCCCTTAGGGGCATACCCCGAGGGTGACGTACAACTGAGAGGGGGAACCACTGCTAGCTACGGGGACCACGACTACCGCCCCGTCTCCTCTGCCGACACACACCCCGCCGCTGCTGAGAAGTCTCACCTGGAAAGGAAAGGGATGAGCTTCACAATAGAAGCTCAGTAGGGACTACCAATCTCTTACTGGCTCTAACAGGTAGTCAAAACTATGTACTTAATTAAATAACAATAGTTTATCTTCTACCTACAAATGGAAGTGTGGAAGAAAGCTACTACTAGCAACGGTACGGAAGTACACCACGGTCGGAAACTTTGTATGACTGTTTGTCATGGCCACCACACGGCTAGCAACACAGACAGGGGAAAACCCCGTCTGTACAAGAAACACTAGCTACGGAAAACACTACCACTAGTTAACCGGTCAGGTGTGTCCACTGACGTTTTATCCTCGACCCAGGTCCAAACATCCACGTTCGTCAGAGTGAGTGTAACGCCCCGACGCGGAATATCGGAGCGGGATTACAGTTATTAAATAGTACAGAGCGAGAAAATAAATGCAAACCATTGCACAGATGGAGTAATACCATGTAGCAACCTGAATTTTTGCAAAAAATAAAAATTTAAATAAAGAATTAAAACCTAGCTAAATGGATATTTAAATGAAAAGAGCATTAAATAAAACCCATGGAAAAGAGTAATGGGCATTGCTTAATGGATCCTCTAGAATTTATTGGGTCAAAAATATGAAATTGCAAGGGGAGAATAATAAGAAAATACATTAAATTCAGAGTTTAATTATATCATAATTGGAAAGGGGTTATTAAAGCAATAAAAGTGGCAATTAGAGTTGGAATTGGATTCTTAAACCTACCCCATATAGTCTAGCATGAATTTAGATACTATCCCAACCCAATTAGAGATTGAAAAGCAAGAGAGGAAAGGTGGAGTTAGGAAATCTCGAAATTTAGAGGAATTTGAGTAGTAGTAGGAATAGGAACTTGTGTTTATATAAATACACCTCTTAAATCCTCATGGCCGACCCTAGCTCGTGCAAAGGGGTTCTTGGACATCGAGAAGAGGCCAAGGAGGAGGAGAAATCGAGGAGAGGAAGATCTATCAAGCTTCTTCCCTCGTTCTTGGAGTTATAAGCCCTAGAAGATAAATCGAGTCAAAGGTAGGCATTCTCATAAGCAAAAATCTTAATATTTCGTCTATAGATTGTTCCATGCATCAGGAACAAAACCCTCAAATTTCATAATTTTCCATTAAGCCAATATTTTCTTCATGAATTTCGAAGTTCTGCAACTCTCTTGACCCCGAACCCTCTTCATAATTCTTGTTCTCCATGAATACTAAATCCCATGCCTTGAAATTTTTATGGGAGATACTGATGATCATTAGGGAACTTTCGCCCCTAAAAGTCCTAATTTTTATCAAGCATGTTGCTCGAATTAAATCATTCATCTCTGCTGCACCTGGAATCAGGTTGCTTCTTGTTCAACTTGTTAGAACTATGTCGATACCATGATTGTTTTCAAATTCCCAATTACTGGAAGTACCCTTGCATGTCTAGATCAATTTAAAACTAGTTTCAAGATTTTTTGTTGACTATACAATTAGTTATGATTTTCTGAACTACCCTGTGTCAAAAAGGTATGTTTCTAGACCGCAATCCAAGACAGAGCAGAACTCTGTCAGACTCAGTCCACGGACCTGAGAACGCGACGGCCTGATAGGTCGCGTTCTCAAGCCCATCGCGACACCTTTCTTGTCGCATTTTGAACGCGACAGTACCCTCCGTCGCGTTCAGGCCGCCTGAGCAGACAGCCTTGTCGCGACCCTTTTCAGGCCCTGTCGCTATCTGCCCTGACCTGTCGCGATCCTTACTAGCATACGTCGCTTTCACAGGATTTTTGATGAAAACCCATAAAAAGTGTTGCTGTCACTTTCTAAATAATTCTTACGCCTTTTTAAAAGTCACACATGCAGTAAAAACACCTGTTGTAGCAACCTGAATTTTTACGAAAAATAAAAATTTAAATAAAGAATTTAAGACCTAGCTAAATGGATATTTAAATAGAGCATTAAATAAAACTCATTAAATGGAGAAGAGTAATGGGCTTTGCTTAATGGATCTTCTAGAATTTATTGGGTCAAAAATATGAATTTACAAAGGGAGAATAATAAGAAAATATCCTAAATTCGTAACTAAATTATTACCTAAATAGAAAAGGGGTATTTAATGCATTAAATAAGAAGTTAGAGTTAAAATTGGATTCCTAAACCTACCCCATATGGGTTAGCACGAATTTGGATCTTTTCCAAGTCTAAATAGAGTTTGGAAAGCAAGGAAGGAAGGTGGGAGTAAGAAAATTTCGTAATTAAAGAGGAATTAGAGTAATAGTAGGAATAGAAATACATACTTGCATAAATACACCTCTTAAACTCTTTTGGGCAACCCTAGCTTGTTGCCAAGAGTTGCTGGATGTGGAGAAGAGGCTAAGGAGGAGAGGATTTCGTGGAGAGAAGAAGTGCTTGAAGCTTCTTCCATTGTTCTTCAAGTTCTAGCCCTAGAAGACAAATCGAGTCAAAGGTAGGCATTCTCACAAGCTAAAATTCTGAAATTTCGTCTGTAGGTTCTTCCTACCCTCTTGAACGAAACCCCCAAGTTTCATATTTTTCCATTCATCCTATCTTTTGTTCTTAATTTTTGAAGTTCTACAAACATGATAACCCCAAGACATCATGTTAAATCCATATCTCCTTGTAGACTTGATCCCATGCTATGAAATTTTTATTGTAAATACTTGATCTTATTAGGGATCTTTTGACCTTGAAAGCCCTAATTTTTGTTGAGCATGTTGCTCGAGATAAATCAATCTTGCTCTGTGTATCATGTTCTATGTTACTTGTTCTTGTTCGTTCTCAAACCATGTTCAAACCATGCTCTCTCTTGAATCCCTATTTATTGGAAGTACTCTCGCATGTCTAGTTTCATTTGCCACTGATTTCATGATTTTTCATCGCATACATAATTAGTTATGATTTTCTGAACGACCCTGTATCATAATTTAAATGTTCTGGTCCGCAATCCAAAGTCTGGTCTGACTTCTGACAGAGTCAGGCGCAGACAACCAGAAGGCAACGCCTCGACAGGTCGCTTTCTGGGGCCTGATTGCGACAACCTCCTTGTCGCGACCAAGAAGGTGACAGGTGAGCCGTCGCGTTCTCAGTACCCGATTTGCATGCCCGGTCGCGACCTGTGCAAGACCCTGTCGCGTTCTGCCCGGCACATGTCGCCATCCTTACAGCCCTATGTCGCCTTCAAAAGAGTTTTGAGAAAAACCCATGAAAAATATTTTTGTCGCTTTCTAAATAATCCTTACGCCTTCTTACGGTTATACCCCCAGTAAAAACCCTACTTAAACATGGTGCTATATTGAATGATTTAAAATACATGTTCACGACTTATTTCTATCTATGATTTCTCTTGCACTTGCACAACTTGAACCATCCATTTATGGCTGAAATATTGCAGAAAATATCTCATAATGTGCCTGGTAATTTATTGAAATAAAGTACATTAATTGCCCTATTTTGAGGATTTGTATTCGTTTCTTGCATTGTTTATAATATCGATATCGACGCTCCACTGTCCTAGAATTCCTCTAGAACGTCGAGCACCTGTTTTATATACACACTTTTCTTGGCTTGTGGTGAACTCTCCGTCGGATATTCCTTTTGCCGGACTAGTGAACTCTTGCACAAGGCCTCCGTAAGTCTCCTCTGATCATGGATTCCCACATGGTCGACGAGCCGGTTGTACCTTAATACCTATGATACCCTTTATGGATCTATATGATCCAAACGGCTATTAGAGATTCACTCTCGACTTAAATCACCCTGGACCTCTGGACCTGTGCATAACAAGGCCAGTGGTAGGGTCGTGAGTTCCACCTGACTGCCAACACTAAGTGCGCGTGTTGTGCAACTGTTACTATCGCCTGTTTACTCGTCGCATTACGTGCAATGTCCACTAGCTCTCATCTGTACTCTACTCGCTCGTCTATTCACGTTCACTCTACTATCTCGTCTATTCATCTAGTGCTCTCATCTACTTCTTGGTACTCTATATTGGCCATTGACTGATTGTCTAAAGATAAACAATATAACCAATGCCTGGCAATATATAAAGGGCCCGATCTGGTCCTGGGATGTGCGCCCGAAAGTGCTAGTGCCCATGGGAGTTAAATGATCAGAGTGTTTGGCATTACACTCAAGTGCTATCTATCTCGACTATCTATATGACAATCAAAACACAAACAAGCGCTATACTCTCTCGATGTTTAGAATGACAAACAAGTGCTATACTCGTCGTGCTATTACTATACTTGTGCTAGTTGTGCTATGGCCATCCTACTATTCGTTCTATATTCGATATTTGTGCTATTTTTGGAAACTATACTCGATCTCGAGCTATTGTGCTATCTTGTTACCTGTTGTGCTATCTCTTACTATATTTTGACTCTCTTGTACCTGCTATCTTTAGACACTCTGACATTAAATGCGTTAATTATTTAAAGTCTGCTTGAGCCTGAGATTTAAGTCCTACTGGGCGTTATCGCTCACCCTACGTTATTTGATGTTGTGTTCTCAGGTGAGACCGAGGATGACACATACACTAACGAGGAAGGGAATGACCAAGAGTGAAGCCAGGAGTACCCTCGAGTCATTATGTTATCTTAGAGTTGTAGTTAGTTATTTCCTTTTATTGCAATGTAATTGGGCCCTGTAGATTGGCTCTGATATTAGTGGTTGTAACTAGACATATGGAAAGTTATTAATGAGAAAGATTTGCTTTAGTATTAATCAAATGTGCAATGGTTTGATGTCTAGTATACGCTCTATACCTTTTCTTGCAACTGCCTTCGCGCTCCGATATTCCCCGTTGGGACGTGACACCTGTTTTAAAATGGAGCTATATTGAATGCTTTAAAATACATATTCACGACTTATTTCTAGCTATGATTTCTCTTACACATGCACACACATGAACCATCCATATATGGCTGAAATCTTGCAGAAATATTCTCATAATGTATCTGGTAATTTATTGAAATAAAGTACATTACTTGCCCTATTTTAAAGGACTTGTATTCATTTCTTGCGTCGTTTATATACCGATATCGACGCTCCACTGTTCTAGAATTCCTCTAGAACGTCGAGCACCTGTTTTCATACACACTTTACTTGACTTGTGGTGAACTCTCTATCGGATATTCCTTTCGCCGGACTAGTGAACTCTTGCACAAGGCCTCCGTAAGTCTCCTCTGATCATGGATTCCCACATGGTCGACGAGCCGGTTGTACCCTAACACCCATTACACCTTTAGGGATCGATATGATCCAAACGGCTATTCGAAGTTCACTCTCGTCTTGAATTACGCCGGACCTCTGGACCTGTGCTTAACATGGCCAGTGGTAGGGTCGTGAGTTCCACCTGACTGCCAACACTAAGTGCGCGTGTTGTGCAACTGTTACTATCGCCTGTTTACTCGTCGCATTACGTGCAATGTCCACTAGCTCTCATCTGTACTCTACTCGCTCGTCTATTCACGTTCACTCTACTATCTCGTCTATTCATCTAGTGCTCTCATCTACTTCTTGGTACTCTATATTGGCCATTGACTGATTGTCTAAAGATACAATATAACCAATGCCTGGCAATATATAAAGGGCCCGATCTGGTCCTGGGATGTGTGCCCGAAAGTGCTAGTGCCCATGGGAGTTAAATGATCAGAGTGTTTGACATTACACTCAAGTGCTATCTATCTCGACTATCTATATGACAATCAAAACACAAAAGTGCTATACTCTCTCGATGTCTAGAATGACAAACAAGTGCTATACTCGTCGTGCTATTACTATACTTGTGCTAGTTGTGCTATGTCCATCCTGTTATTCGTGCTATACTCGATGCTTGTGCTATTTTTGGAAACTATACTCGATCTCGTGCTATTGTGCTATCTCTTGCTATATTTTGACTCTCTTGTACCTGCTATCTTTAGATACTCTGTCATTAAATGCGTTAATTATTTAAAGCCTGCTTGAGCCTGAGATTTAAGTCCTACTGGGCGTTATCGCTCACCCTACATTATTTGATGTTGTGTTCTCAGGTGAGACCGAGGATGACACATACACTCATGAGGAAGGGAATGACCAAGAGTGAAGCCAGGAGTACCCTCGAGTCATTATGTCATCTTAGAGTTGTAGTTAGTTATTTCCATTTATTGCAATGTAATTGGGCCCTATAGAATGGCTCTGACATTAGTGGTTGTAACTAGGCATTGAAAAGTATTAATGAAATGAATTTGCTTTATCATTATTCATTGTGTAATGGTTTGATGTCTAGTATACGCTCTATACCTTTTTCTTGCAACTGCCTTCGCGCTCCGATATTCCGCGTCGGGGCGTGACATACCCAATAAACTCAAATTTCATTAATAATCCTCCGAACTTCATTACAATCACTAATATCTCATCAACTTCATGAACTAACTATTACATCAATGTGTCAGAGCCAAAACTAGGGCCCAGAGCACTTTGTTGAAAATCAAACTAATACGTCAGGACTAACTGACTTATTCTATGCTAACTAACTACTAAAACAAATGGTTACTGAAATGGTCACTCCTGAGCATCATCCTCAGTCTCATCCTCGTGAGTGTGGTCATCATCAGACTCACCTGAAACACATTAAATGACAATGCAGAATGAGCGAATAACGCCCAGTAGGACTTAATATCTCATGATTACAAGCATGGTTTAAATGATTAATGTCTTAATAGCAAGTTAACTAGAGAGAATAGTCACGTAAACAAGTAACGATAAACGAGAGAACAATAGCATCTGGCACATGGAAAATAGCTCAACGAGAATGATAATAGAATGGACATGTAACGATATAACATGTAAATTGCACAACATGCACAAGGAACGATAACAACTATACTGGTATAGTTAGCACTTTGATTGTCATAGATTAATCTTGATAGTATGATGGCGCTGGATGCATGCCGTAACACATCCTTGATCATTTTAACTCCCATGGGCACTGACACTTTTCGGGCTCTCCTCCTAGGACCTGATCGGGCCCCATTGCGCTAGCATTAGTCATTTCTTTATCTTAGACAATCACAAGAATGGCCAATAGAGTACCAAGAAGAGATAAGAGAGTACCAGACGAGATAGATGAGAGTGTAGAGAGAACGTGAACAGATGAGAGGATATAGAGAGCAGATGAGGTAGGGGTATTATCATAAAATCACGTTAAACATCGATAGTAACGGTTGCACGGCACACCATTGCGAGCCGGCAGTCTGGTAGAAGTCACTACCGCCCACTAGCCGTGCTGTGTACACAGACTAGATGGTCTGGCGTGATCATAAGATAAGGAGTGAACGCACTAAGGCCATGGATCGTACTGATCCCTAAAAGTGTATCGGGTTTTAGGGTACAACCAGCTCGTCGGCAATGGACGAGCGCCAAAGCCAAGAAGACTTACGGAGGCCTTGACAATGAGTCCCTGGCCCAGTTGAGAGTATTCCCGATGGAGAGGTGGTCCAAGTCAAGAGAAAGTGTGTTAGAAAAACGGGTCCGTCGTGCCTCGAGTGCTCAAAACCGATGGAAAATGATAAGGGTATTTAAAATGCGCGTATAAAATAAAGACAATTGTATTTAATAAAATAGGGTAATTTACTCATTTATTTTTCTAATTTACTGAATACATTCTTTCATAATTTATCAGGGTAAAAAGGCAATTAATAATGTTAGGTGTGCGTGTAAGTGTAAAGAAATCAAGTTAAGTCGTGCAAATGGCTTTTAAATAATTAAATTTATGTAATTATTGCCATTTATTAATTTTTCCAGGTCAAATTAACTATATCATGGTTTAATCATGGCTAAATAAAGGGTACATAGCCAAAACAGCAGGGCATATGCACACATTTAACTTCTGGCCGCAAACTTCAAATCGCGGCGGGCCTACCCGCCGCGATTCAAGTCGCGATGGGCGGCTCGGTCGCGGTCTTAACACATCGGACCCGCCAACCGCAATCCCACTGGTATCATGGCGGGTCGCGCCGCCGTGATAATAGGGAGGGTCCGGCCATTTACCCTTTTTCCCTGGGTAAACCTGTGTGCTATAGGGAACTTCTAAATTGCATATAAAATCACACGGTTATCTAAAAAGATGAAACCAGATTTAAATGAAAGTAGACACATAGACCTATCAACATGCACAATTAATTTGAAAATAGACAAGGTTTAGGCACGCTGTGAACAAGTGACATATCAGAGACCTAAACATGTGTAGATAGGGTTCCACAAATTAATTAGAGATGGATACATGATAAAAATTAGGCAAACTAGTTGCGTTTAAAAGTTAACACGATATAGTATTTATGAGAATTTTCTCATGGCATGGGGTCATGTGTGCCTAAGGTTTAAGAGTAAACATGAAGGGTCGGATACATGAAACTGTCAGAGATTCAAAGAATTAATTCTCCCTCATGGGAGATCAAAATGGAGCGAAACCAGAGCGCTTTTGCTCGGGAACATGGAGTCTTCCTAGGGTAATTTTTTTACACAAATTTGGCTTGAGAGATTGCCTACGTTTTTTGCGGAGTAAGAAACTAGGGTTTGATGACGAAAATAGGATGAAATCCCTTGCTCCAAGCCTTCTCCTCCAAGCTCCTCACGTCCAGAACTCCTCCTCCTCGTTCCTCAGAGCTCCAATTGCGGTCTATGGGTTGCTAGGGCCAAGTTTAGGGTGTTTTGATTGCCAATTAGAGTCCTTTCTATCTAAAACTCCTTCCTCCTATTAAAAATCCAAATTTCTATAATTATCTCCCACTTTCTCTCATTTATCCTCCTAATAGGGCTGGGAACAGATCTAGTTTCGTGGGTAGAGGGTTAGGGTAAGTATAGGACTCCTTTTTTAGGATATATATATGGGTTATTAGTATTTATCTTAACCTCTTTCCATTTTCTATTATTTTTACTCCGAATTTAACTTAATTTCCTCTCATTCCATGTTGGGCTCTTCACTTTTGGGCCCATTCTTTTAGGCTTGGACCAATAGCACAACCTATTCCTAACTTAACTTAATGGGCTTTGATTTAAATCATTCTAATTCTATTTATTCTCCTTTTTATTCAATTAAATCTATTTTCCTCATTTATTAAAAATAACAATTTTATTTTATTTGGGTTTTAAAAATCAAGGGTGCTACATCCTCTCCCTCTTAAAAAGAATTTGGTCCCCAAATTCATAGAATCGTAAGAGGAAGAATGACTTACTGAATAACTCCGGATAATTCCGTCACATTAATGCTTCGGGCTCCCACGTGGCCTCTTCGACTTCATGGTTTCTCCATAATACCTTTACCACGGGTATAGATCTATTCCGAAGCTGTTACATCTCCTTGTCCAAGATCTTCATTGGCCTTTCTTCATAGGTCATATCCTTATTCAGAATAATGTCATCATAGCTGATTACGTGTGACGGATCATACATATATTTCCTCAGCATGGACACATGGAACACATTGTGCACTGTTGAGAACTGGGGAGGTAGTGCTAGTCGGTATGCCACCTCGCCAACTCTATCCAACACTTTGAATGGACCTCTGAATCTTGGTCTCAATTTGCCTTTCATCCCAAATCTTTGGAATCCTCTAGTCGGGGATACTTTCAGCATCACATGATCTCCAGTCTGAAACTCTAAATCTCTTCTTCGCTTATCAGCATAGCTCTTTTGCCTAGACTGAGCTATCTTAATCCTGTCTCTGATAATCTGTATATCCCTGCTAGTGCTCTGCGCCATGTCTGGTCCTAGCCATTACTGTTCACCTACCTCATTCCAGCACACCGGTGATCTGCAACTTCTTCCGTACAGTGCTTCAAACGGTGCCATTTTAATGCTGGCCTGATAACTATTGTTGTAGGAGAATTCAATCAATGATAGTTGTTCATTCCAATATCCCTCAAAATCTATAGTGCAGGCATGCAACATGTCTTCCACAATCTGATTTGTCCTTTCTGTCTGTCCATCCGTCTGAGGGTGGAAAGCAGTGCTGAAGTTGAGTTTAGTACCCAATGCTGTCTGAAGTCCCTTCCAGAATCTAGATGTGAATCTGGGGTCACGATCTGAGACAATGGACACAGGGACTCCATGTAATCTTACTATCTCTTTCACATATAAGGCTGCTAGCACATCAACACTCCAAGTGCTCTTAATGGCAAGGAAATGTGCAGACTTCGTCAAACAGTCCACAATAACACAGATAGCATCAAGTCCACCACGAGTTCGGGGTAAACCCATGATGAAATCCATTCCGATGCTTTCCCATTTCCACTCGGGTATGTCCAGGGGTCTAAGTACTCCTGCAGGACGACAGTGTTCGGCTTTCACCTGTTGGCAAGTGAGGCAGTGTGCGGCATGCTCAGCCACCTCACGCTTCATGTTTGGCCACCAAAATGACCTTTTCATGTCCTGGTACATCTTGGCTGCGCCTGGATGTATGGTATACCTGGTCTTATGGGCTTCATCCTTCAATTTTCTCTTCAGTTCTTCGTTGTCAGGCACGCAAGTCCTGGCTTGGAATAATATTCTTCCATCTTCAGTAATGGAGAAGTCTGGCTTGTCGGCTATGGTCTCTCTGACTCTGACTAGGAATGGATCATTAGCCTGCTGCTCTCTGATCTCGACAAAAATGTCAGGTTGAGCTCTTAGATTAGCCACTATCATCTTATCACTTCTCTTTTCAATGTTTAGGTCCAAACTGGCAAATTGTTCCAACAATTGCATCTCGCCCATGACTAGACAGGATAAAGAAGCTATTGGCTTCCCACTGAGTGCATCAGCTACTGCATTACCTTTGCCTGGGTGGTATTGGATATTGAACTCAAAATCTTTCAAGTACTTCAGCCATCTCCGTTGTCGCATATTTAGTTCCTTCTCAGAAAATAAGTACTTCAGGCTCTTGTGGTCGGAGTAGACAGTAAATTGCTCCCCGTATAGGTAATGCCTCCAAATCTTGAGTGCAAAAACCACAGCAGCTAGCTCTAAGTCATGGACAGGATAATTAACTTCATGTGGCTTCAATTGCCTTGAAGAATAAGCAATCACCTTCTCGTTCTGCATTAGTACACAGCCTAGACCGATTCCAAATGCATCAGTGTAGACTGAGAATCCTGCACCTTCGACTGGTAACGCTAAGACAGGTGCAGAAGTCAACAACTGCTTCAGGGTCTGGAAGCTCTTTTCGCACTCCTTGCTCCAGACATATGGGTTCTCTTTCCGCGTGAGACGCATAAGAGGTACAACTACCTTGGAGAAGTCTTTTATGAACCATCTGTAATATCCAGCCAGTCCAAGAAAGCTCCTGATTTCTGTGACATTAGTCGGCCTTTCCCAGTTGAGTACGGCTTCTACCTTGGAAGGATGGACAGCGATATCGTCCTTGGAAATAACATGGAAATAACATGTGACTTTTAGTAGTAATTTTATATGCTGCTATAGCTAAAATAATGGCTACTAAATCGTTTTAACAGCCATCCAAAAGTTGGCTGTTATAAGTCCCGTCGCTAAAAGTAAATAGCAGTCATTCAGAATCATAGCTGCTAAAAGGAATCTTTAATGACACTTATAAAAGCTGTTATAAATATGCACAAGTGTACTCTATTTGTTGTCTAAGTGTCGCAAAAACGTTTGATAGCCATTTAAATGGCTATAATAATTAGCAATATAAGCATTTAAAATGGCTGCTAAATATATTTATTATTGGTAGCTAATCTTTTGGCTATCATTTTTATTTGTTGTAGCAAATATAATTGCTTCCATTGTATACCATTAGAAGCTAATATAATGGCTATTATTTATTCTTTTAAAATTAGAACATATTTGTCACTATACGTATTAACAACATTTCTTATTGCTTTTGAAGATTAGATATGTGCAATTTAAATAGCTACTGAAAAGGAGTAATTGGCTGCTAATATATATTTTAACAACAAATATAATTGCCACTAAAAGTGTATATAATAACATATATTAGCATATACATTTGCTACTAAAAGTTTATAATAGTGACATTTAAAATGATCACTATAGTTGATTATACAACACCACCTGTATCACTATAGGGTATTCGTCCCGGACGGTGATGTGAGGAAGGAGGAGGCTTCACAGGGCTTGGTGTGCGATGGCGGCTGGGGGGGGGGGGGGGGGTAATCCTCACGTAGGTTTCTTCTGCTAAATCCCGCGGGAGCAGGTTTCCCATAAAAGTTAAACTTTCCCCCCAAAATATCTATTTACTCTAAATGATATAATATAGCTAATAAATATGTTGTAAAAGATAATCGTCATCTGATTAGAATAATTAATAGCTAATATTAAAAAAAGCTGTTTATTAACTGCTAATTATTATTGCTATTAAATGTAATAGTCACCGTAACTATCAAGTAGTTTTATTAGAAGCTATTTTGTAAAAAATGCTATTAATTAATAGCAAATATAAATTGGCTGTCAGATAAATTGCTGCTAAAGATCAAATTTGGCGTAGTGAAATGACACCTCCTCGAGCAAGAATTCACACTTGCTCAATTTGGCATAGAGTTGATTGTCCCACAAGATTTGCAGAGCGATCCTCAGATGCTCCTCATGCTCTTCCTTGGTCTTGGAGTATATGAGAATATCATCAATGAATACCACGATGAATTTTTCGAGGTAGGGCCGATAGATGATGTTCATTAGTTGCATAAAAGCTGCAGGAGCATTGGTTAGTCCAAAAGGCATGACTACAAATTCGTAATGACCATACCTGCTCCTGAAAGTCGTCTTGTAAATATCTGCATCTTTAATCCTCATCTGATGATATCCTGATCTAAGGTCAATCTTAGAAAAATACTTTGCTCTTGATATCTGATCAAATAATTCATCGACACGCGGCAGAGGGTACTTGTTCTTGATAGTGAGATTGTTCAACTGCCTGTAATCGATGCATAACCTCATGGATCCGTCCTTCTTCTTGACGAATAGCACTGGTGCTCCCAAGGAGAAGTATTTGGCCTGATAAATCCCTTTTCTAAAAGTTCCATCAGTTGCTCTTTCAACTCTTTCAATTTAGCGGGGGACATCCTGTAAGGTTGGCGTGATACTGGTGCAGCTCCAGGTACGAGATCAATTGAGAAATTCACATCTCTCTCGGGTGGAATGCTTGGAAGCTCATCGGGAAATACATCGGGATATTCTTATACTATATGAATGTCTGATAACTTGGTTGCTTTCTTCTCAACTACAATTGCGGCAAGAAACGCCACACAGCCCTTTCTTATCATGTTTTGTGCCTTTATGGTAGAGACGAGAGACAAGTGTCTCCTGTGTTTGCGTCCCGTGAAGATCAACTTAGGGAATTCACTAAAGGAAAATTTCCCTCTTTTACAATCCACGATAGCCCCATACGTGGATAGCCAATCGGCTCCCAAAATAACATCGTAACCCTCCATTGGCATACAGATCAAGTTTGCTCTAAGATTGAGTTCACCAATCTTAACATCTGCTAATGGAAAGTATTTGTTGAGTTGAGTTTTTTCTCCCAATGGTGTTGTGACAAGCAATTCAAATTGCATAGATGCAGTTTTTTCATTTAATGTATCAGCGAATGCTTGTGATATGAACGAATGTGTTGCGCTAGTATTAAATAATACAAAAGCTGACTGAGAGAATACTGGTAAAGTACCTTCGACGACCCCACCTTTCTCGGTGGTTTCCACTTCTTGTAAGGCCTACAGTCGGCCGGGCTTCTTCTGTCCCATAGGACGCTTTTCATTCTCCTTAAGCAATGGGAACTCGGGAATCCGATGCTCTTTGCTCCCACAACGAAGGCATGCACCTGCCTTCCTCCAGCACTCTTCTGCGGTATGGCCCAGCTTGTCACAGTGTTTGCATCTGAGCTTGTTGTTTGGGGCGGTAGAAGTGGGGACTTTGGGCTTTCGCTTCTGGCTTGGCCCATCAGTGATACTTAACGGCCTTTTCTTGCCATCAGTAGGCTTGCTCGGCGCCCCCGAGGTCTGCTCCTTCTTGAACATTCTGCCCTTGATGCGCTCAGTGAGTTCAGTCGCATCCTCCAGGCACTGTGCTCTCCTGACCATCTCCGGATAAGTCTGAATATCAAATGGTGCCAGTTGTGTGATATAAGTGGGTCTCAGCTCGTTAAGAAAGCGCTTGGCCTTCATTCTCTCTGTGTTAACCAGATGATTGGCGTAGCGAGCCAATCGGGAGAACTGTGCCTCATATTCAGCAACAGTCAGGTTCCTCTACTTTAGAGTGGCGAACTCGGTGGCTTTCCTCTCTGAGCTGCTTCTTCCACTGTCCTACACATGAGAGGTACTATTGCATCCTGCAACTCCACTCTCAAACCTCTAATGAAATATTCAACCATCATATTATCTGATACCACATAAGGCGCATATCGACTAAGTGCCATAAACCTCATCTGGTACTCTAAAACTGAAGAGTTACCTTGCTGGAGTGTTCGAAACTGCTCTCTCTTTACTTGCTGTACTTGAATCGGAAAGAATGTATCGTTAAATACATCAAGAAATTCTGACCAAGTGATAGCCTCTTCTGTCCTGCCTGCAAAGGTAGTCTGCATCTTTAGTCGCCACCATTCTAAAGCAAAACCCCTCAACTGGTAAGCAGCTAACACAACTTTATCTGCTGCCGGACACCTCATGGTCACAAAGACCCTCTCAATCTCATGAACCCAGTGTTCCGCTGTATCTGGATTCGGCCCTCCTGAGTAAGTAGGCGGCTGCAATCTCAAAATTTCTCAACTTGCATCACTGGTTCCTTTGCTAATAACACTGGTGGTGGTGGTGGCACGGGTGCTACAAATGGCACTTCCACTCCTGGCGGAACTGGAGCAACAGGTATAGTCTCTCCATCCCCAGGTGGCACTGCAACTGGTGGTACTAGCGCCTGCTAATCCATCCTCCTCTGGATATTAGTGAGGCTCTCCCAGATTCTTTCTATCATACGCTGGGTACTTTCCTCTGGAACATCTCCTCCACCACCCCAATCTCTTCTATCAGCCATTTCAAAAATTTCTACATAAACAAAACACCAAGCAAAACAAAACAACAGATTATCAGAAACCAGGGTCCCTACCAGCAGTGTACAAAGACCGAAATAAGGCTATGTATCCTTCTAGTTCCCTCATATTAACACGGACCTTGCTTTGATACCAACTGTGACGGAACACCTCGGCCAAGCCCGTTAAGCCTATAACGT
This sequence comes from Colocasia esculenta, assembly GCA_014218235.1. Taxonomy (NCBI): domain Eukaryota; kingdom Viridiplantae; phylum Streptophyta; class Magnoliopsida; order Alismatales; family Araceae; genus Colocasia; species Colocasia esculenta. Next base: position 42,709,567 of record CM024763.1, on the reverse strand, counting down.
ACTTGATCTGAGTCCGCCTCCCGCGAACGGGCCGAAGCCTCGCAAGGGATACCACACCACAGTCCGTGTAAACACAAAGGAACACACCATTTTATTAATACATTTCACAAGTTTACATAGCCATATTTCCACAAAACTGAAAGAAAGTACAAGGACCTGGGGCATACCCCGAGGTACAACTGAAGAAAGTAAACAAACTAGCTACACTACACTGCTGGAGCTGCTACTACACAGCTGGAGGTACTGACCCTGCACCGCTGCGACGCGGCTCTGAACTGGACGACGGTCGAGAAACGTCCTCCTCGCTCTCACCTGTGGGGGTAGGGGTGAGCCTCGCTAGTCACTGGCTCAGTAGGGAACTCCCCCAACACCGAGCAAAACCAAAAGACAGATACGAAAGCAGTAAACAGTACCAATAATTTATAGAACAGCTAAGCAGGATATGAAAGCTGTAAAAGTACTCACCTTCTGTCGACTACGAAAAACAACTGTAATAATTAAACAGCAAATCCAAACAGGTGTACGAGCTACAGTAGAGACAGCCAAACACGAGTCACGTGAACTGGTTCGCGACACCAGAGACTGACTTGGACAAGCTAACACAGGTCTACCTCTCAGTCTCGCAGCCACAGACGAAAGGTCGAGCTGCCGCTCCACATGAAAAGGTCAAGCAACTGTGGAGACCAACTAAACACCACCACCTGCAGACCACATGGTTGCATGCCCATGCCTGGCACCTCTGGAGACCCTGGCCTGGGCTCTCTAGAGTGAGGCACTGGAAAAGGACTAGCTGGGGACCAGTGTCGACTACTGGTGTCCATACCCCCAACTACGAGCGCGCTACAAGTGACTAAAGACAAACACAAGTGTCACTGTCCCACTGTCGTCTTTCCCTCAGCCGGACGTACAACTCAAACATAGGAGTGAGGGTGTCCAGGTCAGATAACACAGACCTCGACGGTACAACACAAGTACCGGGACAAAGCCCGAGCTAACAGCCTGGCTCACAGAGAACCTGGGGCACCCAACTAGAGAGGTAACCACGGTAGGCGTCGTACTACTCGCCACGTACACAAAACCACGTGCACGTCACACACAAACCACGTGAAACATCACGTAAACCTCAGATAACAACAGTCCACTACACGTGAACCCAACTGGACTTGCGTGAATAACACGCAGCCTCGAAAGTGAGTAACAATCTGCATACCCCATATGCTAAACACCGAAACCATGTGCACTCAGTGCACCACAGGTGCCAACGCACCATTCTTTATCGATAAATACCATAATCAGCCATTTCTACTTATACACAAGTTGGCGGCAACATCAGCTGCCACTTATGAGGAGTAGACGGCAAGGGATATGGCCGTCTGTATCCCGGCTGATGAACTTGGCGACAGTCGATGTTGACGCCAAGATCTTCAGCCTCTGCTCCTACAGAAACCCTAAATCGATTCTACATGATTTACAACCATCAAAACAACGAGGAAACATAAAGAAACTCTTTCCCAAGTCAAGCATGCATCATTTAAGATTAAAATCACATGATTAACCATCAAATTCCATCAAACCACCCTTAAAATCCCGCATGAAGAACCTTTTACCTAAAAACTCAATTAACAGAATTTTACATGTTTCCTATGCATGTTTTAACGATTTAGAAACTCTAATGGGATCGTCCCCTACCTCTGAACACGCTTAAAAACACTTAAAGATCTCTGGTTCACGCCGAGTCCTCTGCGAGCTCCGACGGCAATTACTCCACGTCCCAGCGTTTCCTAGGCCAATTCGTTACCGCCTCACATTCCACGTTCCTTCAATTATCCTTTTACAAAAGTTGGAAGCATTGGGGAAGCAAGAGGCATGAAGTCAAGGCAAGGGAGAGGGAGATTGAGCTGAGAGAACTGCTCTCGGGTAGACTATATCCTGCAGATCGCACAGGTTGGCGTCAACATGGTTGTCGCTAATCAGACCGCCAAGGCTAGACGTCCATATCCCTTGTCACCAAGTTCATGCAGTAAACGTCAACTTATATGGACGCCAATAAGTCAACGACCACACCTGGCCGCCAACTCCTACTCAACTGCAGCAGGTCCTATTTTATTTCAGGACGCAACCTGCACCACACCTGCACACACCACGCGTCCAAACCACACTGGCCTCACAATGGCCTTCACAACCACAACACACACGATCCAAAAGGATCCGAAAACACGCAACGTTACATAACCTGTCCACTGACCAAGACATTCTGACATGAAGAACTATGCCGACTTGGTCAACCGGTCAACAATCACCCAGATGCCATCTTGCCTCTGCGGAGTACGGGGCAAACCAACCACAAAGTCCATGGTGATGTCGTCCCACTTCAACTCGAGAATGGGCAACCACTGCAGCTCACCACTAGGACACTGATGCTCAGCCTTCACCTGCTGACAGGTAAGGCACCGAGCGACAAACTCTACCATGCCCCTCTTCATCCCTGGCCACCAGAAGAACCTCCTCAAGTTATGGTACATCTTAGTGGAACCAGGATGAACTGCATACCTCGACCGGTGAGCCTCTGACAATAGTGCCTGGTGCACATCACTGGGAACATACAATCTCCCTCTGAATCTAACCTCACTGTCCTCGTCCAACTCAATGTCTAACATCTGCAAAATATTTGCTAACTCTAAGTCTGCCTGCTGTGCCTACAACACCTGACGGTACACTTACAGACGAACTGACAAGATGGTCATCACTGCACGGTCTCTGCGCCTCGAAGGGTAGAACACTTCCTGGGACAGCTCCTCAAACAACCTCCACTCTCTGACCATTAGCGAACTCAAGCAAACACGCCTGCTCTAAGTATCTGCCATGACATTAGCCCTTCCTGGGTGATAGGAGACGGTAAGGTCGTAGTCGTTCAAATACTCAATCCACATGCACTGCCTCAAGTTCAGATCCCTCTGAGTGAAAATGTATTGCAAACTCTGATGGTCGGTGAAGATCTCAAACGTCTCTCCGTGCAAATAGTGCCTCCACAACTTCAGAGCGAAAACCACTGCTGCCAGCTCTAAGTCATGGGTAGGGTAGTTCTCCTCATGCTTTTGAGCTGTCGAGAAGCATAGGCATGACCCCACCATGCTGCATCAGCACGGCACCCAAACCTGAACTCGAAACGTCGGTGTACACCAACACTGGTGCTGAAGTCAACCTCATCTTCATCTCCCAAAAGCTCTGTTCATAGTCCTCAGACCAAACAAACCTGGCGTCCAGTCTTGTCAACCTGGTCAACGGATTTGCAATCTTGAAAAAATCTGGGATGAACCTCTGGTAATAACCTGCCAAGCTCAGAAAGTTGCGAACCTATGACACTCATGTGGGTTGCTCCCACACAACACTGCCTCATCCTTGGTAGAGTCCACTACCACACCAAAACCTGAGATCACGTGCCCGAGAAAGTGCACCTCCCTGAACCAAAATTTGCACTTGTCGAACTTGGCGTATAGTTGGTGACTCCGCAGGGTCTCTAGCACGATCCTCAGACGCTCCTCGTGCTCCTCCTCAGAAGCTGAGTAGACCAAAATGCCATCCACAAAGATGACCACGAACTGATCTAGGTACTCACTGAACACCTGATGCATCAAACCCATAAAAGCTGCGAGAGCATTTGTCAGCCTAAATGGCATCACGACGAACTGAAAGTGACCGTACCTTGAACGAAAAGCTGTCAAGCCAACATCTGATTCTCTGATCCTCAACTTATAGTAACCGGACCTCAAGTCAATCTTCGAGAACACTCTGACTGACTGTAATTGGTCAAACAAATCATCGATCATTGGCAATGGATCCTTATTCTTCACTGTTACCTTGTTCAGCTGCCTATAATCGATGCACAAATGCAGACTACCGTCCTTCTTCCTCACGAATAGCACGGGCACTCCCCACGGTGAACGACTTAGGCGGATGAAGCCCAGCTCAAGCAACTCCTGCAACTGGTGCTTCAACTCACGCAACTCAGCCGGAGCCATCTGATAAGGTGCCTTAGATAAAGGCATCGTACCAGGAAAAACCTCGATGGAGAACTCTATCTCCCGCTAAGGCGGCAACCCAGGTAGGTCCTCTGGGAAAACATCAGAGAACTCACAAACAACAGGTACATCAAAAATCAACAACCCGCTAGGCTCCAAGGAACAAACAGAAGTAAGGTATGCTACACAGCCATCACGGATCAAACTACAAGCTCTACAAAAAGAGATAAAAGGTTGACGGGCATACCGGATACCTCAGAAGCAGAGAACGAGTGCTCCAGGTATCTCAAACCGAACGGTCTTCTGCTAACAATTAACCACAGCTGAGTGAGCCTCCAACCAGTCCATGCCCAGGATGACGTCAAAGTCACGAAGCTGCAACACGTACAACCTGGTCGGCAACTGGTGTCCCTGAACCTCAACTGTGACGCCCTCCAGGTAACCAAAAGAATGCATGTAATCACCGGACGGGAGATCGACCATCACATCACACTGCCTCTTAGGGGGTGTGATAAACCAGAGACTCATAAAACTCCTCAGAAGCAAAACAAAGAGAAGCACTGCGGTAAACCAAAACACGAGTAGCTCTACCAAAGATAGGCAAGGTACCTATAACTAGGTTCGATGCCTCGGCCTGCTCCCTGGTGAATGCCATTACATGACCATGACCACACCCACGCTGCGGCACCTCCTGAGGCTGCGGCTGCTGTGGTAGCTGCTGGTGCTGGGGAAACTGCTGCTGCTGCTGGTACGATTGGAACTAATGAGGCTACTGATACTGCTGAAACTACTAAGGCTGCAAATGGTACTACCCCTGTTGCTGCTGATGAGGTGCCTGTTGCTAGGGAGGGTACTGGTACTGCGGTAGCTCTACGCGTACTGCACTGGCTGCTGTGGCTGTTGGACTTGCCCCATCGGGCAATCCCTCCTAAAGTGACCAAGCAAACCACGAGTGTAGCAAACTGCCTCCTTCCTACACTGCTCAGCTCCTTGCTGGACTGACTGCTTCACAAACCTCGACTGACGCCTCTGCTGCCGGCTCCATTCATCCCCACGAGTAGACAACTACCTGAACTTCGGGCGAATCCCGGAGCTTCCAGAACTGCCCGAGCCCAAAGAAGAATAAGTCGTGCTACCGTGACTACCTGTGGGACGTTAGTACAGCGAGGACCTGGAAGAGGCTCCTCCCTGCTGCTGCCGCTGTTGCTGTTGTTGTTGCTGGGGCTACCAGGTCTCTCTCTCCAAGGCGATGGCCTTAGCCACGGCCTCTCCTAAGGTGGTACACATGTGAGCTGTCATGCCCCACCTCAATTCTGGCCTCAAGCCTGCGATGAACCTCTCTTCACAAGCCTGCTTACTACCTGCAATATGAGGAACATGCCTCAACAACTGGACAAACCTCTGGTGGTACTGAGTAACTACGAGATCACCCTGAACCAACTCGTGGAACTGGTCTCGTCTCTTACGTCGAGTGTAGTTGGGGAAGTACTCGCCGTGAAAGACCTCCAAAAACCGCTGCCAAGTGATCTGATCCAAACATTTCCCATGGAAGTGAGTCTGCCGCTAAACTCTCCACCACTCATGGGCTACTCCTTTGAGCTGATACACCGCCAGTCTGACCTGGTCCTCCTCGGCGCACTCCATAGTCTCGAACGTGCGCTCCATCTCGTGTGTCCAACTCTCTGCCTTGTCTGGATCATACTCACCAAAGAACATTGGCGACCGGAGACGCAAGAACCTCTCTAAGAGGGCGGTCCTATCCTTAGTGATAGTCGTCCTCCTCCGACCGGCCCGGGTACTCCCAGTACCCGACGCCTGCTGAACTGCTGGCTGCTCCACTTCTGAATCTACCTACTGGTCTGGTACTGCTGGGGGAGGTACTAGAGGCTGACCTCGTGCTGCTGCCTACCCAGGCTGCCACGCTCACTGGTACAGGGTCCCGAAGAACTGCTCAACTAAAGGAAACCAATCTGCATACTACTACGGCAGAGGCTAGTACTCCTGCTGCTACTGCCCGCCTGATGCTGCTGCTACCGATGCACCCTGAGGCTATGCCACTGACTCCTCTGCTGACACCTCCTCCTAGACATTCCCCTGCGCAGGCATATCCGACTCATTCTGCTACTCTATCAGCTCTCTGGTCTGCCTACGTCTGCGCGGAGCCATATCCTGCACGGCACACAACCAACAAGGTTAACGATACAAACTCGGGTGGCTAGCAGTGTACTTGTACTACTGTTGGGACTTCTTATTGCATTTTAAATCCTCTACAAGTCCTGTCATCTCTCTCTCTAATACCAACTATAACAACCCCGAGAACTCGACCCTCGGCCCACGTCGAGGAACCGATTTTCGCGGTCGCCGCCCACGGATTCGGAGACCTGGAAGGGCTATAATATATATCTAACAAGATATGTAACAAAAGTAAACGACAACTGTTTAGCTAGAAGTGCACACGTAGAAACAGAAAGAATAGCGATACCACTGTGTATTGCTCTAAGTATAGTCCCAACACACACAACTAGTACAAGTAAAGGCAGGGGATAACCAGTTCCTTAGGGGCATACCCCGAGGGTGACGTACAACTGAGAGGGGGAACCATTGCTAGCTATGGGGACCACGACTACAGCCCCGTCTCCTCCGCCCGGCGCGCACCCTGCTGCTACTGAGAAGTCTCACCTGGAAAGGAAAGGGATGAGCTTCACAACAGAAGCTCAGTAAGGACTACCAATCTCCTACAGGCTCTAACAGGTAGTCAAAACTATGTACTTAATTAAATAACAGTAGTTTATCTTCTACCTACAAATGGAAGTGCGGAAGCAAGCTACTACTAGCAACGGTACGAAAGTACAGCATAGTCGGAAACTCCGTACGACTGCTCATCATGACCACCACATGGCAAGCAACATAGATAGGGGGAAAACCACCCGGACAAGAAACACTAGCTACGGAAAATACTACCACTAGTCAATTGGTCAGGTGCGTCCACTGACGTCTTATCCTCGACCAAGGTCCAAACCTCCATGTCTCGTCAGAGTAACGTAGGAAATACTACCACTAGTCAGTAACCGCCAGGTGCGTGCCCACTGACGTCCTACGCTTGGCCTCGACCAAGGTCCAAACCTCCATGTCTCGTCAGAGTAACGTAGGACACAAAGCACACAACAGTAACCGCCGTAGTCTGCCCGGACTACGGTCCTACGCTTGGCCTCTCCAAGTGGTTCTGGAGCCACAAAGAGCGAGGCAGTGAGAAGAAGGACTGAATGGCCTGTGCCGGGAAGGACTCCAAACGACCTCGGCGTCCCAGACCAACCACGAGAGGTCTACAAACGACTCAACGTCGCTGTCCTAACCACCATTTTCCCCTCTGCTCTAGAGTTCGCGACTCGAGCACGCTCGCCACTCGGAGTACTACCTCAACAGGCACACGGGAACGGGGGTCCCAGGCAATGGTAACAACCTCTCATGGGACAAGCCCTCAAGTGTCGAGCACCATATGAACGACTAGCGTAGGACCGTACTAGGGAACTAGCACAGTGCCACAGGTACAATAAAAAGCAGAAACGGTGAAGACTCGATAGAAAACGGACTTCGCAAGAACTTAACCTGTCTCTGCTGTAGTCGCGACACATCGGGCCGTCACGACCTTGTCGCGACACACAACCCTGTCGCGACACTGTCGCGGTGGCCCAAGTCGTCGCGACCTTGTCGCGACATCCAAGAGCGTCGCGATGATGTCGCGGTGGCCTCGCCGGTCGCAACATCATCGCGACCTCTATAGCAGTCACGTCTTTAGCTGAGGGGGGTTCCTGGATGATCCTCCTGGAGACCACCCCAAAAACCATACAAACGCATTCCACAGGGGAGGGGAGCATGCCAACACCATAGAAACCTTTAAGCAAGCCAAACCACCCTCAAAACCCCACAAAGCATGGATTTACAAGAATCTACACTCGATGGAAATCTCACTCAAACATGAGTAATGGTTCCACACACCCCCACCCCCCAACCCCACCATGGGGAAAACATGATCTCAATGGGGAGGAGGGAGCATGCTAGGGCGAGAGGATCAAGGGTCCCTACCTCAACAAGTAGAGTCGACCCATTGGGGCCTTTACGTTAGAATGACTACCTCGTCCTCACTCCAAGCAGCATGAGCACGTCCCCTGCATGAACGGGATGACACCACCTCAACACGAGCTCCACGAGCACCAAGAACCGACGAGAAATCGCAAGGGAGCTCGAGAGGGGAAGAAGAGGGAAGAAGAAGGAGAGAAAGGGTGAGAGAGGGGGAAATGGGGTGCAACCTCAGTTTTAAACCGACGGCCCCCAAGACGCGATGGGTTGGCCCAACGCGACAACAACCGTGTCGTGACGCCCCTAGGCGTCGTGACCATGTCGCGACGGCCACCCCCAGTGCGACCCCAAAAAGCTGTCAAACCTCGAAGATCGAGAAACCAAAATGCGACAGTTGACCAGGTCGTGTCAACGATGTACGCACCCGACACCTGAAAAAGCTGTTCTGACAAAAGGGACACCGGTCAAGTCTGTCAGAAAAGTAGTCGTGACACCACTAGACGCCGCGACAGGAACGCGATGCCCACCCCGTCGCAACCATGTCGCGACGGCCATGTGTGTCGCCATAAAACTATGTCGCAACGGGCTCCCCTGGCGCGACCATTTCTCAACCAAGGTGCCTGCCACGACCCTGAGGACAGGGCCAAAGGGCCCAAGAGGGCTGTGTCTTACAATATCTCATCCATGCGGCCGCTTCACGACCTTCTATGCGGCTGAGGAGTAGCCAATGAGAAGGGATGATGATTGTAAAATCCCCGAAGAGACTGAAGATCCCTTGGTACCAATCATGGGGTTTTCAGATATGTCCAACACAGTCACCAGACTGGCTGAAAGACAATAGATCCCTCTCTGCAAACGTCTCAGTCAAAGGGAGATGTTCAGAAAACTATGGTACCCTTCGAACATGGACAGAGAATTGTTGAAAATTACACAGCACCCAGAACTCGGATTGTCATTGGGAATACCATTAACGAACTTGATCCGAGTCTGCCTCCCGCGAATGGGCCGTTGCCTCGCAAGGGATACCATACACGAGTCCGTGAAAAACAGAAAGGAACACACTTGATCACATATATGATTCACCATTTCATATATAATGTATAAGATTTACATAGCCAAATTTCAACAAAAGTGCAAGAAAATACAGGAGCCTAGGGCATACCCCGAGGTAAACTAGTACAACTGAGGAAAGAAACTACACTGTTAGAGGCGCTGACCCAACACCGCTGCGACGCGGCCCCGAACTGGAAGACGGTAACGAAACCTCCTCCTCGCCCTCGCCTGTGGGGAGTAGGGGTGAGCCTCACTAGTCATTGGCTCAGTAGGGAACTCCCCTAACTCGAGCAAACCATATACAAGTACGAAAGCAGTAAACTATACTAGCAATTTATAACACAACCACGCAGGTTATTAAAGTAATAAATATATTTACCATTTGCTGCCTATATTAAACGAAATAAATAAATAAACGGCAAAACTCAATCACGTGTACGAGCTAAAGTAGGGACCGCCACACTCGAGTCACGTAAACTGGTTCGCGACACCAGTAACAGACTCGGCTAAACAAATACATGACTACCTCTCAGTCTCGCAGCCATGGACGAAAGGTCCATCTGTCGCTCCACGTGGAAAAGTTAAACAACTGTGGAGACCAACTAAACACCACTCTGCGGGTACACAACCGCAGGCCTATGCCTGGCACCTCTAGGGTCTCTGGCCGGAGCACTCTAGAGTGAGGCACTGGAAAGGACTAGATGGGGACCAGTGTCGACTACTGGTGTCCATACCCCCAACTAAGAGCGCGCTACAAGTGACTAAAAATAAACTCAAGAGTCACTGTCCCACTGTCGTCTTTCCCTCAGTCAGACGAACAACTCAAACAAAGGAGTGAGGGTGTCCAGGACAGACGACATAGACCTCGACGGTACAACACAAGTACCGGGACAAGCCCCGAACTAACAGCCTGGCTCACAGAGAACCTGGGGCACCCAATTAGAGAGGTAACCACGGTAGGCATCGTACTACCTGCCATGCACACAAAACCACGTCTGCACCACGCAAACCACGTGAAATCTGACGATATTCACGAGTACCGACTGTCCATAACACGTGAACACAGTGTGTCTCGCGTGCATACTAAGCCAACACATAAACCACTAGCTAGCTACGTAACCAACATTCTAGCCTAAAAAACATGCGCTCTCAGAGCGCCACGGGTGCCAATGCACCACACGGTATTACCAAATACATCGAATAATAAGAATCAGATAAACATATCACATAAGTCATGCACATTCAGACCACTCGACTGTGGTCGGGACATGGGCCTGTGTCGCCTTCAGAACGCGACGACCCGATGTGTCGCTTTCATCACATGAACCAACAATAAACAGCGCGTTCCCCATCGAACGGACTGTTGACCGTCGCTCAGATCGCGACAGGGGGTTCCGTCGCCTTTACAGGCAGGAACCCTAATCTGGGATCCTCTCCACAGATTACCATTCATGCTATGCAAACCACCCTTCATTCGTGTTTTTCATGCTTTTGTGAGTCCCTAGTCATGGTATCTATAGTTAGGAAAGCAAATAACTGATCAAACCACCCTCCTACACAATCCACAGCCCGGAAAATAGGAGAAGTCACCCTACCTCTGCGAAGAACGCGCAGTACGGCGATCCCTCGGAACGTGCAGTACGGAGATCCCTCGGCGTTTCTCCCGCTCCACACGAGCTTCCCACGGCGAGAACACGCCTCTCCACAAGCTTCCACGCCGAATCACCCCAGGAAACCCGCGCAGCACCTCCCCCTAGCCAAACAGAGCATGCTGTGCTCTATTCTGGCCAGCAGGGTTTAAGCTGCGTTTGTGGTTGAGAACATGACGGATGGTTTCGTCATGACCTGATCACGACGGACCTAGGCGTCACCTTCTCAAGGCTGATGTCCGCAGGTCACCCAGCTCTCGACACGTGGCGTACATGCAGATGATCAACGATTCCTGGCGGCAACCAGAACGTGACGAGCAGGGCTGTCGCGTTCAGAATGCGACGACCCCCTCTGTCGCTTTCACAGACTGAGAATTCCAGGGTGCTATGGGCCCAAACTGTCGGCCCAATAAGCCCCAAAAATACAAGCGCTCACCAAACACAAACCACATTGGCCTCACAAGCGCTAAGCACAAGATCCACAAGGATCCGAAAAATGCGCGACGTTATAGTTGGCATGATCAGCATACCAAACCAAACAGAGAAGATCCCATCAGGGGTGGTTTAGGATGACTACCCTGAAGATAGAGACGCAGCTAAAACAGCTACAGACACAAGTGATGAACCTCCCCAGCGGGCAACGATGTCTCCCACATGTACTCCCGTGGAGCTCCCTGCCACCCAGGTACTCCCTACAGCTGGAGAAAACAAAGATGATGAGATAGCACTGTTAATCTCTACAAGCTCAGAAGAGATAAGAGACCAAGAAGTGACAACAGGCATCTCACCAAATCCAAGGCATGAGGCCCAACAAACAGAAGAGTCTGAAGAAAGTATGCCAACTGAAGACCAACAAAGAGAATATATGGAGGTTCTAGAGGTAGAAGCTGATGAAGAAGGTTTTGTGGACCTTCAACCAGCACCAAAAGAGTTTGAAGATGGTGGTCAAGCCACAGTTGATGAGTTTGTAGAAGTAAAGCTCAACGCGAAGGATGATTACAGACCAACCTTCTTAAGTGCCCTCATCCCAGAAGAAGAGAAGTAGAGGTATATCCAGCTGTTACAAGAATTTCGGGACTGCTTTGCCTGTAACTACAAGGAAATGCCGAGACTCAGCCCTTACGTGGCACAACACATCTTGGAAATTGACCCTAAAATAGAACCGGTCAAGCAATCTCCTAGAAGAATGAGACCGGAATTGATAAACAAGGTATGTGTAGAAGTGGACAAATTGATAGATGTGGACTTTGTCGAGGAGAACCAATATACTACTTGGTTAGCAAACATCATCCCTGTCAAAAAGAAGAATGGACAGATCAGGATCTGTATAGACTTTCGAAATCTAAACAAGGCTTGCCCAAAAGATGATTTTCCGGTGCCAATCACCGAAGTGATGATCGATGCGAACACCAAACATGAGGCCTTGTCATTCATGGACGGATCATTCGGCTATAACCAAATCTGGATAGCGGAACAAGATAGGGTGCACCCTACTTTCAGGTCACCTAAGGGAATCTTCCATTACAAAAGGATGCCCTTTGGTCTCAGAAATGCTGGGGCAACCTACCAAAGGGCAATGACGAAGATCTTTGATGAGCTGCTTTACAAGAAGGTGGAGTTCTACATTGATGATCTGGTACAAAACCAGAAAAAGAGAAGACCACCTGGCTGACCTCAGGGTCATATTTGAAAGACTGAGACAGTATGAGCTAAAAATCAACCCGATGAAGTGTGCATTCGGGATATCCAGTGGAAAATTCTTGGGCTTTATTGTCCGATATAGGGGAATAGAAATTGACCCTGTCAAGATCAAAGCCATCCAAGAGATGCCACCACCAAAGAATCTGACTGAGCTCAGATCACAACAAGGGCGACTGGCCTACATTCGTAGGTTTGTCTCAAATCTATATAGGAAATGTCAGCCTTTCCACAAGCTAATGGGGAAAGACGTCCCTTTCTAATGGAACCAGGAGTGCCAGAATGCCTTGGACCACCTGAAGACATATCTGAACACTCCACCAGTGCTGGGTGCTCCAATAAAAGGCCGCCTTTAGCAACCTGAATTTTTCAAAAAATAAAAATTTAATAATATTAAAAATTTAGACAATTGGAAAATCAAAGAAAAGAGAATTAATTCAAACCCACTAAATGAAAAGAAGTGATGGGCTTTATCAAATGGATCATAAAAAAGTTATTGGGCCAAAATAGGGATTTTTAAAAGAGAAATAATAGGAAAATATCCTAAATTCGTATCTTAAATATTACCTAAATAGAAAAGGGCTATTAAATTATTAAAATAACTAATATGGGTTGGAATTGGACTCCTAACCCTACCCTAATTAGTTGGCCATGAAATTACAACCCAACCTAACCCAAATAGGAGGTGGAAAGTTTGGAAGGTTGAGAGAAATAAGGAAATCTCGGAATCTAAGGGGAATTAGAGTCCTATTAGGAAATAGAAACATAGGGAGCTCAAATACTCTCTAATCCCTCCATGGCCGGCCCTAACTCATTGTTGGGGCTTGTTGGACGTGGAGAGGAGGCCAAAGAGAAGAGGAACTCGTGGGGAGAAGACTGGATCGAGCTCCAACTTTCGTTCTTCAAGTTCTAAACCCTAGAAGACAAACGAGTCAAAGATAGACATTCTCACAAGCTAAATGCAATTAAATTCGTTTGTAGGTTGTTCCAAACCTCAGAAACAAAAGCCCTCTTTTTTCATGATTTTTCGTCAACCCAATCTTTTGGTCTATATTTTTGAAGTTCTGCAATAGCCATGACCCCGAACCACCATGTTTAATTTATATCTCCATGTATACTTGACACCATGCTACAAAACTTTTACTAGAGATACAGATTGATGTCAAGAATCTTTTACCCCTAAAAGCCCTAATTTTCATCCATCATACTGTGTGAATTAAATCTTTTATCTTCACTGTACCATGCTCTGAGTTCTTCGTGCTTATTCATGTTCAAAACCTATCAAGGCCATAGTTGTTTTCAAATTCCTATTTACTGTAAGTTCCCTCGCATGTCTAGATCAGTTTGCAAGTGATTTTGTAATTTTTCGTCTACTGTACATTTAGTTCTTGATTTTTGAATGAACCTGTGTCAAAATAAGGCAACTTGGACCACAATCAAAGGCCTGTCCTTTTCCCGCTCGGACTCAGGCGCAGGACCTGAGAACGCGACGGCCCGATAGGCTGCGTTCTCAGGGCTGATCGCGACAGAGACACCCGTTGCATTCTGAACGCGACAGGCCCTGGTGTTGCGTTCTGGCAACCTGCTCTGACCGACTCGTCACGGCCTTTGACTGAACCTGTCCCGTTCTGACTGTACCCCGTCGTGACCCTTACAGGGGTACGTCGCCTTCTAGAGTTTTGCATGGAAACCCCATATTTCTGAAAATCTCGATTTTCTACAGTGACTACATGCTTTGTTATCTGTCTTAAACATAGTAAACAAAGTTGTTAAACTTGGATATGTTTTAATTAATTAAAGTCATTCACATGATCTTTGATATCCATGATTCTCCATGACACATGCACACACTTGTAACCATCCAATCATGACTCAATTCGACATGAAAATATTTCATAAAATATCTGGTAATTTATTTCAATGATGTATTTAAATTGTCCCATTTATTTTAATTGGACTTGTCTTCGTTCTCGCAATGTTTTGGAAATACCGTTGTTGACGCTCCACTATTCTAGAATTTCTTTAGAACGTCGAGCACTTGTTTCTATATATACACTTTCTCTTGACTTGGATGAACTCTCCGTTGGATATTCCTTCTGTCGGACTAGTGAATCCTTGCTCAAATCCTCCGTAAGACTCCTCTGTCCATGGATTCCCACATAGTCAACGAGCTGGTTGTACCCTAGCACCTATGATACCCTTTAGGGATCAGTAAGATCCAAACGGCCTTAGTTTGCTCTCGTTCTTATCTTGAATCACGCCGGACCTCTAGACCTGTGCATAACATGGCCAGTGGATAGGTAGTGAATTCCACCTGACTGCTGACACCAATTGCGCGTGTTGTGCAACTGTTACTATCGCCGTTACCCGACGTTTCATGTGCAATCACCTATAGTTCTCATCTATACTCTCCTCGCTCATCTATGCACGTTCTATCTGCTATCTCGTCAATTCATCTAGTACTCTCATCTATTTCTTAGTACTCTCTATTGACCATTGACTGATTGTCTAAAGATAAACAATATAACTAATACCTGGCAATATATAAAGGGCCCAGTCTGGTCCTGAGATGTGCGCCCAAAAGTGCTAGCGCCCCAGGTGTTAATTGACCAGAGTGTTCGGCATTACACTCAAGTGCTATCTATCTCGACTATCTAAATGACAATCAAAAGTGCTATATTATACTCGTTGTGATATTGCTATACTTCGTGCTAATTGTGCTATGGCCATCCTGCTCTTGTGCTATGCTCGACACTTGTGTTATATTTGGAAACTTGTGCTATTTCAATCACATGCTATCGTGCTATCTCTTACGTTACTTGACTCTCTCACTCTATCTTTAGTTACTATGTCATTTAATACATTAATCATCTAAAGCATGCTTGATCTTGAGATTTAAGTCCTACTGGGCGTTATCGCTCACCCTGCATTATTCGTTATGTGTTCTCAGGTGAGACCGAGGACGACACTTGCACTCAAGAGGATGGGAACAACCAAGAGTGAAGTCAAGAGTACCCTAGCATCTTAGTGTTATGTTAGAATTTGAGTTTACTCTTTTGCTTTATTCAATGTAATTGGGCCCTATAGAATGGCTTTGATATTATTGGTTGTAACTAGACATTGGAAATTCTAAATAAGATGACTTTGCTTTAGTATTTATTCTTTGTCCAATGGTTTGATGTCTATTACATGCTATGTGCCCGTTTATTTGCAACTGCCTCACGTTCCGATATTTCGCGTCGGGGCGTGACACTGCCCTTTAATCTTATACATAGCAACCACAGAACACTCTTTGGGAGCTATGCTGGCACAAGAGAATGAGGAAGGAAAAGAACAAGCTCTCTACTACCTCAGTCAAAGGTTAGTAGGTGCAGAAGAGAGGTATTCTGCAATCGAGAGAGTTTGTCTAGCCTTAGTTTTCGCAGCCATGAAAATGAGACACTACATGCTATCACATGAGGTGAGGGTGATGTCCAGGGCCGACCCCATCAAATACATACTTTCCCAACTGGAATTGAGGGGAAGAATTGACAAATGGGCTGTTATACTGATGGAATTTGACATCACGTATATCCCTCAAAAAGCAATCAAGGGGCAGGCGGTAGCTGATTTCTTCGCAGCTCATCCTGTGCCAAAAAATTCCCCGCTCATCACAGAGCTACCAGAAGATGAGACCCTCGAAGTGAATCAGTTGAAAACAGCTACCTGGCAGCTATGCTTTGATGGGGACTCAAGAATGGAAGTGATTGCAAATGGCAGTGCAAGAGTCCGAGCAGGGGCAGGCATCGTCCTGAAATCACCCGAAGGAGAAGTCATGCACACTTCATGCTCTATTAACAGACCATGCACAAACAATGAGGCTGAATATGAGGCCCTGATCATTGTCTTTCAGGTGGCCCTTTTCATGAATATTAGGGTGCTGCAGGTGTTTGGTGACTCAATGTTGATTGTCAAACAAGTATGAGGAGAGTTTGACATCAAAAAGCCAGAGTTACTACCATACCAACGAAAAGTCAAGAGACTACTATCAAAATTCTATCAAGTAGATATAGAGTACATCAGCAGGAGCAGAAATGCACAAGCAGATGCTCTGGCGAAGATGGCAAGCTCTTTGGTAGTGCCACCAAATGAGAAGCTGGAAGTTGTCATCATGAATCGACGACAAGTCCCCAGCATGATAGAAAATGAGTCTGAAGATGAAGAGAACGACCATGAGGAAGTCTCCATGGCGAAAGAGATCAGGCAAGAAGACTGGAGAGAGCCCTTGATACAATGGTTCGAGCACCAACAATTGCCAAAACAATGAGAAGAAAAGATCAAATTGGTCAGAACAAAAGACTCATACGAGCTAAGAGGCGGAGTTCTGTTCAGAATCTTGGCAGACGCCAAGAAAAATATGTTGCTAAGGTGTTTGTTACCTGAAGAGGCCTAGAGGGTCATGAAAGAGGTGCACGCTGGAACTACTGGCGCCCACCAGGCCCGGCCAAAAATGAAAATAGAAATAAAAAAACTCGACTATTATTGGCCAACCATGATTGAAGACTATGGAAAATTTTCCAAAACATGTTAGAAATGCCAAGAATATGTGGTCATACCAAGAAGACCACCTACACACTTGCATCCGACCATTCCAAGCTAGCCGTTTACACAATGGGGCATAGATGTTGTAGGCCCTTTGCCACCTTACTCTTCAGGATGCTAGTACATCTTGGCAATCATTGACTATTTTTCAAGGTGAGCCGAGGCTGTGGCGTTAAGAGAAGTAACAGAAGAGCTGGTGACTCGCTTTATCCAGCGAAACATCATCTTCAGATTCGAAAGTCCAAACCGAATCATATCAGACAATGGAACACACTTCAAAAATCAGAAGGTCTTTAAAATTGCCGCAAAATACAAAATAGACTGGAGAACTTCCACTCCCTACAATCCGCAGGCCAATGGCCTATCAGAGGCTTTTAACAAGACATTGTGCACCATGCTGGCCAAAACAGTCAGTGCCAACAAAAGTGACTGGGAGGATAGGATGTATGAGGCCTTATGGGCTTACTGGACCATCTATAAGACACCAATAGGTTGCTCACCTTTCTCCCTGGTGTACGGTTCAGAGACCATAGTCCCAGTAGAACTTGAAGTGCCATCTCTCAGGATAGCCATCCAGCATAGGTTAACTCCTGAGAACCAGACTAACATTGAAAGAAGACTTGAAGAACTCTCCGACTTTGAGGGAAAAAGACTACGAGCTCAACAGAACATTCAAGTGTACCAGGCTCGCATAGCACTTGCATTCGACAAGCTTGTCAAGGGTCATAAATTCAAGAAAGGGGACCTTATCATGGTCAAGAAAAGAGAAGTCATGGCCAGAAACCCAAAAGGGAAGTTGAATGTGAACTGGACTGGGCCATACGTGGTGCAGAGAGTCTACGAAGGTGGTGCCTATGTCATAGTCGACCATCGGGGTGAAGTATAATTTCCACCGCTCAATGAAATACATTTGAAGCTGTACCATGCCTGTCACCCACACTTCGGTGGCCAGCATCATGAGTAGCAAGAGAATGAACAAGAACCAGACCCGAGTGACTTATTCGACGAATGAAGAGCTCGACTACAAAAAAATTTGTTGCAGTTGCAACAACAAGGAGTTTCAACACTCAATCTCCCCCATTTTAAAAGCAAAAGAACAATGAAATAGACAAAAAATGTGAAAATACTAAATCCTTAAACCCCCGGGACGTTTCTCACTGATGACGAAAAGCCAAGAGAAAAGAAATACAAAAAATAGCATGCAAAAGCATGACAAAAAAAAAAAGAAAGAAGAGGCAGCCATACCGCTAGCCGGACCCTGGCTCTGAGGCGACGAACGTCCCAACAAAATTTATGAGATTCGCATGATTTCTGGTGATTTCAAGGGGAGGACAATGAAAGGAGTTCCCCCCATTTTTAGTTAGCATATCACTTCTTTGCAGAGCGTGTAGAGATTGTTCGAGTTTTCCGTACCTCTCCCCATATGAAAAAGATCTTTTAAAAGACAAGGACTTCATGTTTTCCTTAAACATGAAAAATAAAGAGACTAAATGAGAATTTTATGCCCTAATATGCAAGATTTGTTGTCATCTAATTTATCTAACTCTTACCATCTTTCGTGGGCAGGGACTCATAAAACTGGTGTCAACAAGTCTGGGTAACCGACATCATCGTCGATACACCAAAGTCATGATGAAAGCTGACGATGGCGACAAGCCTAAGAGATCAACGTCATTCAACAGTAAAGTCTTTTTGGCAGTCACGCCAGCGCAACACAAGGCCAAATCAGCAATGTGGTCGTAGGACAAAGAGGCGTCAACATGCTCAAGTAGACGACGATGTCAATGTTACCACCCAAAAAAAGAAAAAAGGAAGGGGTCAAAATAGAGATGCCCTATCAGACTTATTCGAACTATCCCATCGAATAAGGCAAAAAGGACTTGAAACCCAGTTATGGTGAAAACCCGCAAAGGGTGCCGTAAGCAAAACAGGGTACCCCGCTACACGAAAACCCGAAAGGGCGTGTAGGCAAAAGCAAGAGGGGGTCGAGTTGGGTAAAATCCCGAAAGGGTGCCCAGTTCGATAAAGAGAAAATAAAAATGAAAATGAAGACAAATATTAGTCAAGCGCTGAGATTCCAACCAGCACAAGACCTCGTCATCTTGATGGTCAACAGACAACACAAGACCCCGTCACCCTGACGGCCAATAGACAACACTAGACCCCGTCATCCTAACGGTCAATAGACAACACAAGACCCCATCATCTAGACGGCCAACAGACAACACTAGACCCCATCACCCTGAGGGCCAACAGACAACACAAGACCCCATCATCCTGATGGCTAATAGACAACACAAGACCCCATCATCCTAATGGCCAATAGACAGCACTAGACCCTGTCACCCTAACGGCCAACAGACAACACAAGACCCCGTCATCCTAACGGTCAATAGACAACACTAGACCCCGTCATCCTGATGGTCAACAAACAACACAAGACCCTGTCATCCAGATGGCCAATAGACAACACTAGACCCGTTACCCTGACGGCCAACAGACAACATAAGACCCCGTCATCCTGACGGCCAACAGACAACACTAGACCGTGTCACCCTGACGGCCAACAGACAACACAAGACCCCGTGATCTTGATGGTCAGCAGACAACACTAGACCCCGTCATTTTGACGGTCAACAGACAACACAAGACCCCGTCATCTAGACGGCGAACAGACAACACTAGACCCCATCACCCTGACAACCAACAGACAACACAAGACCCCGTCATCCTGATGGCCAGCAGACAACACAAGACCTCATCATCCTGATGGCCAACAGACAGCACTAGACCCCATCATCATGATGGCCAATAGACAACACTAGACCCCGTCATCCTGACAGTCAACAGACAACACTAGACCCTGTCATCCTGACGGCCAACAGACAACACAAGACCCCGTCACCTTGATGGCCAACAGACAACACAAGACCCTACCAATAGACAGCTACAAGAAGACAAGACCCTGCAAAAAGAAAAAAGAAAGAGGCTAAAAATAGAGATGCCTTGTTGAACTTACTCAGACTATTCCACTGAGTAAGGGTAAAAAGGACCAAACCCCGGCCATGGTGAATACCCGCAAAGGGCGCCATGGGCAAAATCGGGAACCCCGCTACACGAAAACTCGAAAGGGCATATAGGCAAAAGCAAGAGGCGATCGAATTGAGTGAAAACCCGAAAGGGCGCTCAATCCGATAATGTGAATAGTATACATATATCTACATATATATATATACATATATAAAAATAATGTGCGCAAACAAAGTGCATGAGGAGAATATAAATAAATAGAAGAAAATGCTTTTCATTAATGGAAATCGTGCTACATGTCATCGAGGCATGGCCTCGGAGGTACATAGGCAAAAAGGGACAAAAGGCACAAACTAATCTACTACTGATCCCTAAAAAGCTCTTCTAGAGGCAGGATACCCAAATTGGGTGAGGAGGCCATCTCCTTCAAGTGGCTCTTCTCGGACTGGATCTCTCTTATCTTTTCCTCAATCGAGGCAGCTTTGCCTTCATTTAATAGAAGAGCTTCTTCTTCGTGTTCTTGGGAGAGTGCTAGCCCACTCAACTCGTCCTCCACTGCAATCAATTCAGCTCTCAGTTTGGCAATTTTTGCTTTCAAATCCTTTGAATCTGCATTGTGCTTTGCAATGGCAGACCAGTGACGCTCCCTACTAGCTTGAAGAGGCTCCAACACCGCCTCATATTCAGTGCGTTGCAATTCCAGAGCAGCTAACTAACTGGGCAATTCATGGGAAAGGAATTGTCGCCGCTTTACATATTTAAGCAAAAGGGTGACTCTTTTCGTTCAGTCGGCCAAGGGGCACCCCATGAGAACCAACACCTCTGTCCTCTTATCAGCAACTGGCTTGATATACTCATAGCTCAGACGAGAGTCTTGGGTAACCATTAAGCGCAATGCAGATAGTTGCTGCCTGACCATAGAGTCAGAAAAAGGAATGCCCCCAGACGACATGGAGGGCGGCACTTGAAAGTCTATTTGATCATCAATAGCTGCCCACAGACTTGTGTCCACCTCATGAGAGCAAGAAGGCAACTCAGCTTCAATAGTAGCGCTATTTGCTGAAGAGGCAACATTAGTCTCCGCGATAGTAACATCAGGTGCTATTGGTGAAAAGGCGGCTGCAACCGCGCCAACTGAAACAAGAGGAGCTTGAGGAGTTGGTGCGTCAAAAGAAATATCGAGAACGTCACCTGACGGTGACATGGACTCAGTAGTTGTGTCTTGGGCCACCGCCGGGAGTGGAGTATGCAGCACTATAGCCAGGGCAAGTCCAGGATCAACATCGCCCGTCGGCAAGAGTTCAGGAGCAGAAACGTGTTGCTCAGGGATGGGTTCCTACATAAAGGAAAAGAGACAAATCTGTTACAAAACCGACATGCACATAGGACATTTAACAACCAGACACTTACCAGAATGGCTTCAGAAGCAGCAGAGACGGCTGGTTCACGGTTCACTGCTGAGGAGACATCTACACTACTGGCAAAGTCCCCCTCAATAACTTCCAGGGCGGAAATCTTTTCTTTTAATAACCCTTTGTGCGGGTCTTTGAGAGCTGCGCCCGAGGAAGAACTGGAGTAAGCGTCTCCAGCACTAGAAGAGCTTCCTGATGAGATAGTCACCGGGGCGATAGGGTATCATGTAGAGGAGCCTGACTGCCCTAACGAATCTTCATCAAGGCTAACCTTCTGGCAGCACAAGAACTCATGCGGAAAGGGACAGAAGGCTTCTTGGCTCTCCTGAGGACCTTTACAGCCGATCGCTTACCCACAGCGAAGGTGGCTGGAGGGGCAATAGCAACTAAAAAAAAAAGACAACATCATGTTAATAGCGTAGAGAAATGAGAAAGGTTTTAAAGCTAACAAGGAGTCAACTCATTGCCTTGGTAAGGGTCCATCGCTGAAAGTGGAAGCACACCAGACGGGTTAAGAGAACCCCCTTCCTGCATAGGCTCAGGTGCTACAGCTGCAGCAGATACTTCCCCAACAGAAGAAGTCAAGGGTACATCCTGAGTAGCCGAAGCCATCGGTGACCTCGGAATCTCACGTTCTGGGGTAGGAGAGGCCCTCGGCAGAAGAACATCGCCGAGTTGCTGATCAACAAAACAAGTGGGTCAAATAGACTTCAACAACAATAGAAGCAAAAGACCGATAAGCCAATAGTTACTTGATGGCGCCCTGCTGACACGTTGATCAACAAATTCTTCAAATGAAGGGATGGCTGGAGCTTCAAGAGAAGCTGACGTTTGGCTAGGCGTGCCCTTCTTCCTCTTTGAAGCCCTTTTGGCTTTAGCAACAGCCGTCGCCACGACTGACCTTTTTGTTGGTGGCTTCTTGGCGGGTGGTTGCGGATAGGGGTGTTCATGGTTTGGTTTGGTTTGGTTTATAGGAGATTTTTAAGAAACCAAACCAAACCAAATTCGGACCCAACCCGAACCAAACCAAACTGAAGTCCCTTGAAACCAAACCAAACCAAACCGAATTAAATTCAATTTGGTTCGGTTTAACTTAAAAATAAATGGGACTTTAGATTCTCTTAGTCTTAAATAAGATTTTAATCACATGTTTCTCTAATAAATCACTATCAAATAATATTTGAAATGAAGTATTAAATGTTGATGACCATATTAACCTCCATAATATGTATTTTTACGCAAATATATTGAAAAAATTTGATTGATATATACAAATTAAAATTTATTATTATAATTCAGTTTAATCAGTTTGGTTTGGTTTCTAGAGTTTAGAAACTGAACTAAACCAAATTTTCTTTTTTGATTTGGTTTGGAACTAAACCAAAATTTTTTCATGTTCAAACCGAACCAAACCAAACCGAATCGCTCGGTTCGGTTTGGTTTTTCGGTTTGAACCGAATAGTGAACACCCCTAGTTGCGGATGGGTGGCCCTCTCCTCAAAGGAAGTAGGCTTCTTGACCTTTATCATGAGCTCGTGATATCTCTTCTTTCGGTTCCTGACAGAATGATCTAAAAGGACAAAGACATGAGCTAAAATGATGATAAAATAAACAACAACAACAAGACCGTGAAATATAGAGAAGCTTACCTGCCAAGCCTTTATAGAAATGAGATAAAGGTCAATACATGAGTGTGCTTTGCTTGTCATGGGAAGCCGCTTCCTTGATCAACCAGCATACATCGTTGATCTTATGGCAATCCTCAATAAGAGCGGCCAAGTCTCCATGCCCGATGGATGATAAGAAATAATAGAGCCCGAGATGGTCCATGCCCCACCCATCGGCATAATGGAAGGCAGTGTGCAGGTCACGATCTAGGATCACTTCATGATCTGACTCGATGGTTAGATTATGTACCTTGAGAAAAACAAAGAGTCAGGAAGTACACTTATAGTACGCATGACTCTGCTCTGCCTGTGTTAGGAAAATCCTGCATGGGAAAGCTGCGTCCACTTCACTGCTTGCTGAAATGACGGCTGGACGACTCTCCTCGATGGGCCAGGGTTGGGCCGGAGTTAATTGCTCAGAACTAATGTTGCTGAGGTGCCGAAGAGTTGCTTGAAATTGGTCTGCCTCAACTTCAGGCATAACGAGAGCTGGAGGAGGTTTCTGCTTCTTGGCAGACAATCTGGCATTCAAATATTGATTTACAGCCTTCTGGTCACGCGATTTCAATCGCAACAGATGTTCCTTATCAATGTCCAGGGAGAGAATTGGCTACAATCACAAAATCTTCCGCTCTACACTGTCACAGCAGTCGAGCTTGCACACCCTATAGAAGCCAGTACAGGCGTTCCACCACTTGATATAATCAGAAGTGACACGGGGAGTGCGCCTGGGCATGGGCACCCTGAAAACAGATGGATCGCGGCAGTGGTAGAAGTCCCACCAAATCCGGGCTTGGACTACAACCTGTGACCCTACTATAGCTCGGCTCGGTAGATTAAACTGAGTGGAGGAGGATAGAATATGCTGATCATATCCAAAATTCCGCCCAAATCGGAATGGATAGTACGATTCCAGATAAACATTACTACCTCTCCGGAGAGTCAGCACACTGGGCTGAATAGATAAATCCCACTCCCTGAGTTCTGGCTCCAGCAATGATTTAACTAATCTCTGGTTGCTGAAGGGGTGCACATACTCTTCAACCAGATCATCTTTGCATTCTCGGTACCGACTAGCCAATGGGCCAGAGTGACTTGCTAGACTCCAAAAATGTATGATCCCCGGGGAATCAATAGGAATGTCTGTCAGCTTCCCCCTTATATCAAAGTTCTAGAAAGAAGCTGAAGGATGCTCTGCGCTTGCAAATTCCAGCATTCTTGGAAACAACAAAGGAGACTGAAGGGACTGCAGAGCAAATTCTTGAAATAGACTGCAGGCCCAAGTGCTGAAGAAGTGCCACAGGCCAATAACACGGTGATGTCGAGAGACTGGGTGACGATGCAGCTCCCCAAGACTCTTGATAAATTAGACATAAAGCAACTGGGCATAAAGACAGCTTAACACCCCATGCCATCTGACAGGCGGGGTATATGACTTCGGAGTAAATGACGAGGGCATCACGCACCGGCAGGGCAAAAGAGCATAGCCAATAGGCTAGATATGTGGCGCAATGAGTGTAGGGATCTGCATTGGTTGGGTTTGGCCCTGCCTTGTGGCCCTTGAAAACTGATTCAGGAAGAGTGACTCTCTGTCGACTTCTCTTTATGGTCGTGCCAACTAGACTAGCAAAAGGAAAATCTTCATTTCTCCGCTCTGTAGAGAAGAAATAGGTCAGCCACATATGGACCCGGACTTTCTTCTTGTCTGTCGTCTCTTGGGTCTGGCAAAGGATGAGGTGTATGTACACCTTCATGAGATACCTGTAGAAGTATCCCAGAGTATACTGACCTTCACCATCGGTTTCATCTTTCAACAGGTCGCTGAGGCACACCTCCTCATAGGGCTCTCCATCAAGAGGCAACCCTGTCAGCTGGTGCAGGCTCCATAGGTCAAGAGAAGTCTCACCTTCAGCCGTATAAAAAGTATTGAATCTGACTGCCAAGCAGTCCAGCACAAAGGGCTCATCTCGGTAGCCCCATTTCAAAGGGCACAAAAACAGTCCAACGACCGAACGCTCCCTATTAACACAGCTGGCAGGCTTATCCCATGTAACGACCTGACCACCCAGACCCCCCACCAGGGACCCCGAAGGTCGCGCCGCCACCCACAGATCCGAAGACCCAGAAGGGTTAGAATTTATCTAGTGAGATAAGCAATGAATTCAAATAACTATAACAAGAAAGTTCGTACATTAATAAAGAAATTATGTATAACATGTCCCAAATAAAAGTATAGGTACAGAAAGAAAGGTGCAGTCCTTAAGGGGAATGCCTTGAGGACATGCAAAAAAGGCCACTCTCAACTCACGGTACAAGCGCTCACGCTCACAACTCACACTGCTGGCAACTCACGGTGTACAAACCTCCACCACAACCGTCTGGCAACGAACTCCTGCGACAGTGAGTCCCTACCAGAAGAGATTAGGGGGGTGAGCCTCGCGAACAAGGCTCAGTAGGGATAACCAGTCCCTTACCAGCTAGAGCAGTAGGAACTCCAACAGAAGTGGAAGCAAGACTACTCTAGAAAGCAGTAAAGAAGGAAAAACCTACTGCAGAGAGCTACAAAGCATCAGAACAGAGAAATGCCACGACCCACAACCAGAGTCAGGCCCAACATGACTCCCACAGAACCAGTGGAGTCAAACACAATGCGGAAGCAACCCTCAGCACACACCCGCCGAGACAAAGAAGCTCACGGAACACCGGAGCAACCACGTGAGACCAGAGTCTCACGACACAAGCACCAACATCCCGGACCTCCACGAGGTCGGGAAGGAACAACCAGGTGTCACCACGAGAGACACCGAGCAACCATGGAGAAGCACCATCTCACCACAGACACGGCCACCTCAGACCTCCACAAGGTCGAGGGCTCACAAGCAGAACCATGCTGCACCTCGGACATGCCACGAGGTCAGGGAACTACACACTCCACTGCCACCACGGACGGCACCAAGGAACAATTTACAAACCAGCGGTCGGGCGTCTATACAAGACACCCCGATAGAACCCACAGAACGGAAGCCACTAAACATGGCCCACAACGCAAAACCAACAAAGCCCACGGAAGCTAGTCACAGTCAGGCTACAACCCCCGTGCAGGCTAGGGCAAACAAACTCACTTAGAAACCACATGAGAAACTCCATCACAGCAAGAGCAACCAAGCCACCGCCACAGGCAGGTAAGAGAGGGTCATACAGTCCACCCCTCTCGCTCGCCAACCGCTGACTCCTGCCTATGACCTCCCTAGGTAGAGTGAGGCTAGAGAGTCACAGCAATGAACACAACCACAAACCACCGCAGCCCGGCCCAGCTGCGGCCCCACGCATGGCCTCCCTACGCGACTCTGGAGCCAACGCAGAGCGAGGCAGTGAGAAGGACTAGCTGGTCCACACGGAAGAGCGCCTCAACCACCTCGAAGACCCAGACCAGCTAAGAGAGCACTACAAATGACTCACGCAGCTGTCCCCACTGTTTTCCCCCACTGCTACTAGAGTCAGTGACTCGAGCAAACCCCGCCACCCGGAGCAACACCCTCTGACACAGACATGTGGGGACCGGAGGTCGCAGGTAACAGTAACAACCTGTCTTACAGACAAGCCCTCAAGTGCCTAGCACCGGGAGAAAAGAGAACTGGCGGGGCAACCACCATAGAAAATGGCATAGCTGACTTGTAACCAAGACAAGCCCAGCAGGCATAGGCACGCTCGGCACCCCTTCCGGAAACCCCCAGAAGGGCCGTCGACCAACGCCAGCACACAAGGCACGGCCCGAGAAACCAGAACACCACAACAGAGCAGAAACCACCGCTCTTCTAATAATTGATTGACAGACAGACAATTGATTATTATACAGAAAAGAGCCTCCTAGCGCCGCCGCTAGGACACGACCACGAAGGTGTCACCTTCGATCACTAAACGCAGCGAGCCAACCTATCGCGTTCCCACCAGAAGGTCCTAAGGGAAAACCCTGCCCGGGGGCACAAGCTGACATGCCAAACGGGCCACGGAAGCACTCGAGGCAGACCAGATGCTGTCGCACCCTCCTAGCCCATCGTGATCCCATCGTGATGGGAAGGGCAACCGTGACAAGCACCGCGTCGCGACGGGAAAGCGGGCCACGACAAGAACCTTGTCGTGACAGGGAACTGGGTCGCAACATGACCCTTATCGCGACGGCCACCTGTGTCGCAATAAGGTCGTGCCCGACCGGGGCGACGCCTTCTCTGATGTTGTGACGCGCTCGGCGGTCACGACATCAACTAGAAGGCAGACCACCAGGATGCTACATCCCGAGGTCCCCCACACAACTACAATCACACAAACACGGGGAGGGGATCATGGAGAAAGTTGTAAAGCATGCAAACAAAACACATGGACTTCCAATCCCCACCAACAAGAAAGAGCACAAGCATCCCTACCGATTTTGGAAGAACCGAACCCCAAAGGGGCCTTCACACTGCCAAGGCCGCCAGCTCCTCGCTCCACCCGACGCTCCAGCGCTCCGCACGAGCCGCCGCAACTCCTCCAAGCTCCAACCTCCGAAGGAAAAGAGGGAGACCTCTCCACCTTGGAGAAGAGAGGAAAGGGAGAAATGAGAGAAAGAGGAAAAAGGGGAAACCGGCCAAAGCTTTTTAGCCTCTGGCCCCCAGAACGCGACGGAGCAGGGCGTCACGTTACCAACCTTAATGCGACGGCCACCCCCACTGTGACCAGAACGCGCCCACCTGGGACGCCGCGACAACATGACAGGTCAGTCTGCTATGCCTGCCACTCTGACAGGCGTCAGACGACCAAAAAGTAGAAAGCAGTCGTGACCCGTTGACCGGGTGCCACAAGAACGCGATGCAGGCACTGGTCGCAACAAGGATGACTGTCATCCCACACACAAACGGAAAGCCAGAAAGCCCGAGATGTTACAATACATCCAAAAAAAAAATAATTTTGTCCTCGAAATCAAGGGCGAAACCCGGTCAGAGAAAAGCAATAGGTTCAAAGGGACCACTAAGTCGCCTCGCGACTTCCCGTGGTCGCCACCACGACCCTGCCATAAAGGGAGTGACTAACTAGACATCTGACGGCTCACAGGGCGCACAACAACGGCGCATAGCACACAAGCAGATGTCGATAACTCCACAGGCGTGGCGCGCACCAAACCGACCAGAAACACTGAAACCTCTAGTCGAAAACCCACGACTGAGCCCTCAACAGTCCACACTATTGAGACCAACCGGTCAGTAACTCACTCTGTCGCCAATGACAAGACAGAGGACACCGTTACTGATGGCAAACTGAGAAAACACTAAGAGGTCATTCACAAGACTCCACTGAATGGCTCCGTACATCTAGCAACAGCTAGTACCTACGGAAAGGCCAAACGAGAGCTTCTTAATGATGACCCAAAACCAAGCAGAAAACGCGTACGTGGAGAACCCACGGCGAGCAAGATCGTGTCCACCGGCACCACTAGATCTCACCCAGATCGTCCTCGTGGTCCGACAAGGACACATAACGACTGTGGAGCCATAGAAAGCTAAACCACACACTCTGCAGGCACACATGTAGAGATAAAACCAAAGAAGACGTTTGATGTTGGCAAGGCTAAGCAACTCAAGACGTCGGCAATCGCACGGGAAATGAAACAACTGCAGAGATCGAGGGCAGCACGTCGACCTCAAAGGAATCCAAACCAAAACAGGGTAACCCAATCGAACACACTCGCTCTCCAAAGCGAGAGGGGAAACCCAGACACAGGCCACGACCAAAGCCTGGCGTACCACTGATAGGGCTACCTAGACAGGGCAAAGCAGCCACCCTATAGCGGTAACGGTACAGCCACAAGGCATCGGCCAGCACAAGGTGTCCTAGAGGCGAAAAGCTCAATGCCTCCAACACCGAGCAAACTCGTGAAACAACTCACGGAGCTCACGATCAGGAAATACAACACAATACACGGTGCTCACACAATCACCAAGAGCCACCCAAAGTGCAACACAATGCACCAGGGCTCCAGACGGCACGAAAACAAACCACTCGAGCATGAGCAGAGGGTGCCACCACAAGCACCAAAACTCGGCAAGATGCAACACAGTTGCACCAACGGTCAAAACAACATGGCTAACAGGAAGGACTCTCCACAAGAGACCTACCAAAAGCCACCCACAAGAAACCGCCAGCCAAAAAGAGTAGAACAGGCCACACCAGCCACGAACCCTCAAGGCACAAGGACACAAAACATCGAAAAAGAAACACGCTCTAGGTGCAGTACCCAACTGCACCGACGGCCTGGAACAACTCAAGGCCAATAGAATGGGACTCTCCACCAGAGACCCACAAGAGAAACACGCGAAAAACTAATAGCTTCAAGCGCGCAATAACCATATTGGCTCTTAGAAGTGCGCAAACATAGGGCACCTCTCCTACCACCACAGGTGGGGAGGGCCACACGCCCAACGACGACAAGTGCTTCCAAAGCACAGCCGAGGCATGAGCAAAACACACACCAAACCTACGCCTGCACAAGCCAGCCAAACAGAAGAAAACCGACGCTACCTTACACGAAACACAGGGCACGTTTCCGTACATCGTCCAGTCAGGCGACAAAAAACCAACACAACAAGAGACAGGAGAATAGGTCACCACAACCTATCGCACCACAAGGAAACCACGTGCACGAGGGGAGCAACATGCTCAACCTCAAAACAGCACAAGGGGAGGGACCTTCACCACAAAGGTCGCCACAGTGTGAAACACGACACCAACTGCCCTGCCAACACCACCACCCTGAGCAACCCATGAAAAGTAGAGGAAGAAGGCACACAACCGGCCTCTTCCTCACACAAAGGAGAAAACATCACACAAGGCTAGCACTCACCCAAGAGGCACAGCCAGCCAGACACCCACCACACTCACCAAACCACCATCTGAAAGAGTACGCAGGGCGCGAGAAATGAAGTAAAACCACTCGACCACAGGGACACACCAAGTCCCACCAGCACAGCCGAAAACTCGAGAACGAACAAGAAACAACCTGACCAGCACAACGGCCAGACACACGGTCAAGGCACCACACCTTGGGAGGACCTCAACGCCCAAGCAGACTGAACCACACCAGAACATAGCTCAACGACAAACAAAACAAACAGAGAGAACACAGCAGACAGCTCAGAAGCAACACAAACTGGTTCTGGGAGAACCACCACTAGAACCACCAAGGCGCCGTTCTGGAAAACCCACCAGAACGCACCAGCCAACACACAACAGCATACCTCAAGCCTGGAACAATCCTGAGAGCAAACCTCACCAGGACAACAGCCAACGGTTCTGGGAAAACATCACCAGAACATAGGGCAACCAAGCGATGCACCTCAACCTCGAGGGCAATGCAGCGGCAACCAACCAGACAATAGAGACCTCAAACCAAAGATGCAACAAAATGGAAGACTTCAACGAGCACATAAGCAGTCCCAAAGGGAGAGGAACCCTCACTAGGACAACAACAAACAGTTCTGGGAAACACCACCAGAACACAGCAGCCAAGCGATGCACCTCAACCCAGAAGGCAATGCCGCAACAACCAGAAACGAGCACAACAAAGTTCTGGGGAAAACCTCACCTCCACCAAAACCAATAGAGAAGAACTCCGGGAGCACCTCACCAGAGTTCACAACCAGTCAGCGCAACACCGACAGCAACCATAACCACGTGTCGCAGGCAGCGCTTAACCAGTGGTGCAACACAGCACACAAAGCATCTGCTTAGCTTGAGCAACGATGCCGACTAAGCAGAGCACAACGCACAACGGTGCACAGGCACACAAGGCTAAACACACAGCCAACACAACACACACCCCAACAACAAGGGGACATTCAACAAGGACTCACCCCAACAATGAGGGGACATCTAACAAGGACTCACCCTAACAACAAGGGGACTGCCAGCAAGGCAAGGACACCTTCGACCGGTTTTGCAAACCACAACCCTACACCGGTGAAGGACACACCACACGCAGGCTCCCTCAGCCTTCGCGACACACCCACACGGACGCGCAGTCCAAGGATGAACCCAATCGCAGTACGAGCGAAAACAGAAACCACACTCGCAACACGCGCACCCAGTAATAGCAGCAACACTCTCCTGCAGCTCTCACTCGGACCCTGTTGGAAAGCTAGCCACCTGCAACAAAGAGCCAAATGCTCACTTAACAGCAACTATACACAGACGGGCCAGTAGCGTACTAGTACCTTTCTTTGGGACAGCCATAGTTATCAACTCATTACAAATCTCATTGGACCCCTGAGCTCCGATACCACTGTAATGACCCGACCGTCTCGGACCCCTGCCAGGGACCCCCGAAGGTTGCACCGCCACCCACGGATCCGAAGACCCGGAAGGGTTAGAATTTAGTCCAGTGAGATAAGCAATGAATTCAAATAACTATAACAAGAAAGTTCGTACATTAATAAAGAAATTATGTACAACAGTCACAAATAAAAGTACAGGTACAGAAAGAAAGATGCAGTCCTTAAGGGGCATACCCCGAAGACTTGCAAAAAAGGCCACTCTCAACTCACAGTACAAGCGCTCATGCTCACAACTCACACTACTGGAAATGCACGATGTACAAATCGCCACCACGACCATCCGGCAACGAACTCCTACGACAGCGAGTCCCAACCTGAAGAGAGTAGGGGGGTGAGCCTCGCGAACAAGGCTCAGTAGGGATAACCAGTCCCTTACCAGCCAGAGCAGCAAGAACTCCAACAGAAGCGGAAGCAAGACTACTCTAGAAAGCAGTAAAGAGGGAAACACCTACTGCAGAGAGCTACGAAGCAGCGGAACAGAGAAATGCCATGACCCACAACCAGAGTCAGGCCCAACACGACTCCCGTAGAACCAGCGGAGTCAAACACAATGCGGAAGCAACCCTCGGCACACACCTACCGAGACAAAGAGGCTTACGGAACACCGGAGCAACCACATGAGACCAGAGTCTCACGACACAAGCACCAACATCCCGGACCTCCACGAGGTCGGGAAGGAACAACCAGGTGTCACCAAGAGAGACACTGAGCAACCACGTGAGAAGCACCGTCTCACCACAGGCACGACCACCTCAGACCTCCACAAGGTTGAGGGCCCACAAGCAGAACCACCCTGCACCTCGGACACGCCACGAGGTCAGGGAACTACACACTCCTGTGCCACCACGAACGGCACCAAGGAAGGGTTTACAAACCAGTGGTCGGGTGTCTACACAAGACACCCCGAGAGAACCCACAGAACGGAAGCCACCTAACACGGCCCACAAGGCCAAACCAACAAAGCCCATAGAAGCTAGACACTGTTAGGCTACAACATCCGTGTAGGCTAGGGCAAACAGACTCACTTAGAAACCATGTGAGAAACTCCATCACAGCAAGAGCAACTAAGCCACCTCCACAGGCAGCTAAGAGAGGGACATATAGTCCACCCCTCGCGCTCGCCAGCCGTTGACTCCTGCCTACGACCTCCCTAGGTAGAGTGAGGCTAGCGAGTCACAGCAAAGAACACAACCACAAACCACCGCAGCCCGGCCGAGCTGCGACCCCACGCCTGACCTCCCTACGCGGCTCCGGAGCCAATGCAGAGTGAGACAGTGAGAAGGAGTAGCTGGTCTGTACCGGAAGAGCGCCTCAACCACCTTGGAAACCTAGACCAGCAAAGAAAGCTCTACAAACGACTCACGCCGCTGTCCCCATCGTCTTCCCCTACTGCTACCAGAGTTAGCGACTCGAGTAAACCCCGCTGCCCGGAGCAACACCCTCTGACACAGACACACGGGGACCGGGGGTCCTAGGTAACGGTAACAACCTGTCTCACGGACAAGCCCTCAAGTGCCAAGCACCGGGCGAAAAGAGAACTGGCGGGGCAACCACCACAAAAAACGGCACAGCTGACTTGTAACCAAGACAAGCCCAACAGGCACAGGCACACCCGGCACCCCTTCCGGAAACCCCCAGAAGGGCCGTCGGCCAACGCCAGCACACAAGGCACGCCCTGAGAAACCGGAACACTACAGACAGAACAGAAACCACCGCTCTTCCAATAATCGATTGACAGACAAAAAATCGATTATTAGACAGACGCGAGCCTCCTAGCGCCGCCGCTCGGACACGACCACGAAGGTATCACCTTCGGTCACTGAACGCACCGAGCCAACCTGCCGCATTCCCACTAGAAGGTCCTAAGGGCAAACCCTGCCCTAGGGCACAAGTCGACACACCAAATGGGCCACGGAAGCACCCGAGGCAGACCAGATGCTGTCGTGCCCTCCTAGCCTGCCGTGATCCCATCGCGACGGGAAGGGCAACAGCGACAAGCACCACGTCGTGACGGGAAAGCGGGCCACGACAAGAACCTTTTCGTGACAGGGAACCGGGTCACGACATGACCCTTATCGTGAAACAACCCTTATTGTGCTTGGCGGTCGTGACATCAGCTGGAAGGCAAACCGCCGGGATGCTACATCCCGAGGTCCCCCACACAACTACAATCACACAAACACGGGGAGGGGATCATGGAGAAAGCTGTAAAGCATGCAAGAAAAACACATGGACTTCCAATCCCCACCAACAAGAAAGGGCACAAGCATCCCTGCCGATTTTGGAAGATCCAAACCCCAAAGGGGCCTTCACAGCGCCAAGGCCGCCAGCTCCTCGCTCCACACGACGCTCTAGCGCTCCGCACGAGCCGTCGCCACTCTTCCAAGCTCCAACCGCTGGAGGAAAAGAGGGAGACCTCTCCACCTCGGAGAAGAGAGGAAAGGGAGAAAGGAGAGAAAGAGGAAAAGGGGGAAACCAGCCAAGGCTTTTTAGCCTCCGGCCCCCAGAATGCGACGGGACTGGACGTCGCGTTACCAACCTTAACGCGACGACCGCCCCCACGCAACAGAACGTGCCCACTTGGGACGCCGTGACAACTTGATAGGTTAGTCTGCCACGCCTGCCACTTGACAAGTGTCAGACAACCAAAAAGCGTGGAAAGCAGTCACGACCCATTGACCGGGCGCGACAAGAACGCGACGTAGGAACTGGTCGCAACAAGGATGACTGTCGCAACGGCTAGCTCCGTCACGAAACTAACGCGTCGCCAAGGCCGGACGCATTAGTGGCCAGTCATCCCACACACAAACGGAAAGCCAGAAAGCCCGAGATGTTACATCCCACTCACAGGGGTGAAAGTGGGAGCACGAGTAAGCTTGTCATCCTCCTGTGTCAAGTCTTCCAACTGTAAGATGGGTGCCCATTGTCGAGGCTCACCAAGGTGGTACATGGGTTCTGACTTGGGGACACAACCAGCCAAATTGTCCCGCTCCAAGAGTACTGCCCTCTCCATTTGTCAGACTAAGAAGAGATCTCACCTACCATCTGGAGCATAAGACTGGAGGAACGCCATAAGATGTTGGTCCTTCAGATAGTCAACCCGGTAATCTCTGCCACGGGCAAAAAAGATAGGGTTTGACTCTAGCACAAATCTGTCCACATCCATGGTATCTGTCTCTAAATCTGATGAGTCGGCCAAAACAACAATTTGTCATGATGTCTCTCAAATCTAGGGAAGTCCGCCAGGAGACTAACGGTACTTGGTTAGAAGTGCTCTTTCTCCTACTGCCTCCTGTAGCCGAGGGGTAAGAGGAAGAAGGCTAGCTAGCCATGGCCTCTGCAGAGGAAGAGAAAATATGTCAATATGAGATCGAAACAATTAAAATTAGGTGGCTCAAAAAAAAATTTCGACAGCATCTCCCCTTGTCCAGTCTACTAGATGGGGTGCCGCGGGTGCTCATCCACGCGCTAAGATGAGATGGCCCCAAACACGACATGCAAAGCACGTCAAGTGGCTCTTCGAGAACCGCCAAAACCCCGAGGACTAGCCTACAAGGGGAAGCGACCCAGTGCCTGGCTAAGGCCACAAGACCCGCTATATGAGACAACAATACATCAAAAATGATGCGCCGAATCGATGTGCTACAGGAGCCTCGCCGACTCATTCATGTCGGGCCTCATTAGGGCAATCCCTATGTCCCCTCGGGCCAACTTTCAATAGCTCCACAAGAGCATCAAGACCCCACCAGATCAAGGGTCCACTGACCCATGCCTTATACTGGCATACAAATCATCAAGCCACATACATTGCTATCCCCCTGTGTATTAAACCTTGAAATATAAGAAGAGGGGGGAAGAATCTACAAGGTCTGTAGGTTGAGCCAAGAGCTCACAAAGCAAATAGAAACCTGAAAAAGGAAGGGAAAAGGGGGATTCTCCTCGGGTTCGCCTCAACTGCCCAGGACGATCGCCGCTACAACCACTTCAAGCACTACCGCGACTGCTCCTGCCGCCCTACGTCCCACTCCAAAACGCAGCTGAGCCTCACTGCGGGCACAGATGCCCACCACACTACAAAAGGGGCCGATCGCCGCCGCTTTGAACCCCTGTCGTGATTCCCAACCACGACGCCATGAATTCGTCGCCCGCGTGCTGCTACAACCGAAAGAAAAGTCGCCCTCACCCTTGGCATTTGCCTCCCTCGTTACCCCTGCGATAGGCCACCATGCATACAGTCACAACTATCGTGAGTAACATTGGCATAGTGGGGTTTACCCTTATTTAGCCTTAGAAGAGAAAACGGGGACAAAAGCCCCAGAAAGGGTTCCTCCTCACCACCGCCGTTCTAGGCACCGCAATGTTGGGAAATCGCAGACTGTCGTCGGAGGGGAAGTCGTCTCATCTGCGCACTGGAATGAGAAGAGGAAGAGGGGGAAGAGAAGCCGCAACGCCACTGTTGCTCTTGGCACCTAAACAGAAGCCGCAACGCCGCAGTGCCATGGCCGAAGAAGAGAGAAGAGGGGAGGCCGTGCTCGCCACTGCAAATGTCCTAGCTACGCCGCGGCCAGAGAGGGGAGGAGAAGAGAGGCCGCCCTCTCGCCGGTCCGCTGCAGTCGACTCAGAGCGGCTACCAACCCACGAGGCTACCGAATCACAAACGCGGCCGACTCACAAGGCCGCCGACTCAGAGCGGCTGCCAACTCGCAAGTCCTGCCGACTCACACCAGGCAGCCCCCTGCCAACTCAGGGCGCCGCCGACTCATGAGGTTGCCGAATCGCAGGGCCAACCGATTCATGAGGCCTGCCGAATCACAGAGCCAGCCGATTTATGTGGCCTACCGAATCACAAGGCGAGATGACTCATGAGGCCTGCCGAATCACTAGGCCATTAAACAGAAGGGCTGCTGACTCAAGGAGTCCACCCACTCAAAGTACTATTGAATGGATAGTCTGCCGACTCACAGAGCTGCTGATTGATCTGCTTATCAAATTAGAGCCCATTTATCACGCGAGCGAGCCCAGGGGCTGTCGACTCACACTGACGTCAACTGCCTCAAGCTAAGCACAATAACATGAACATAATAGACAAAACCAAGAGATCGTCAATACGGCGACGGACCACGAGGCTGTCAGCATGGCAGCAAGTCAATGACTGTCTGTGCTGACAAATTGACTCACATTAAATTGCAAATAAGACCAATTTGACATCATACGAGTTCACCCACGGGCGTCGCACCGCTCTGCCCTCGCTTGCACCACCCCTGGGTGGGGGGCATTTGAGGACGTTTAAAAAAAAAAAAGAGAAACAGAAAACACACATAGAAAATGAGGCCCAAACAGAGGCCATGTGCACGCCCAAAAACCAGGCCATCAGCAGGCCCAAAGGCCCACCGTCGGATCCTCCCAAAGAAAAAAGAAAAAAAGGTGAAGGGCAAAGAGGGAAAGGGGCCTTTCCCAAGCCCCTTAAAAGGAGCTTGCTTGCACAACAAGCAAAGGGGGGTAGAGAAAAAGGGGAGGACCAGCAAAAGGGGTCCCGATTCTGGTTGTCCTGTGAAGAGTGAAGATAGCAGAAGAGAAGAAAAGAGGGAAGAGAGGGGTTGGTTTGCTGCAAGAGAAGAAGAGAGGAATAGAAGAGAAAAAGGTTGCTGGTTCTTCTCTTCAAGAAGGAGCAGCAGATACGAGGGAGAGGAGGAGCTTATTGAGTTTACATTTGATATGTTTGTTTTTGATGATGAGGAATTTATGGACAACCAAATTGATATGATGTGATTGTGTGAATCATGCTAAAATTGACAAACTCAAGAAGTGCTAATCAAGTAAAAATATGTTTTTCATTAATCATTTATATGCTCATACTATCTCACTAATCATGTTCTTAAATGCAGGAGAGATTGCGTGCAAGATAATGTACCAAAACAAGATCAAAAAGATCAAGAATAGCACTAAAAACAAATACCTGTCGACAGCCCCAAAGATGCCTGTCGATAGCCCTGCACAGACAGATCTAATAGGGTACTGGCAAAGATGTACCTATCGACAGCCCCACTGATGCCTGTCGACAGATCAACACAGACAGAACCAACATGCTCCTAGCAAAGGTGTGCCCGTCACAGACTTAAGTCGCCTGCAACAGATCCACACAGGGAACTGTCTCCCGAAAAGCCCAGCCTTCTACCTTTTGCAAGTCTGTCTACATCTGTCGACAGATGCATTTCTTGCTGTCGACAGACGAAGAGAAAATCTCAATACAAGATCTCCATACGTTTCTGATTGGGTG
Source organism: Colocasia esculenta (assembly GCA_014218235.1). NCBI lineage: Eukaryota > Viridiplantae > Streptophyta > Magnoliopsida > Alismatales > Araceae > Colocasia > Colocasia esculenta. The sequence goes on along the minus strand of CM024763.1, from coordinate 42,671,741 downwards.
TTTCCAATTGTCACGACTCTCCATACTTAAACACCCATATAAAAGGAACTCTTTTGAGTTATTTTTGTATAGAAGCAGCCACAACACAAAACCCTAGCAAAGTCTCAAGAGAGAAGATCTTTCTGCTGCTCTGCTTCAACCGTCCGTCCAGGCAACCAAAGAGACATCCTCCGAATGGGATTGAAGCCAGATTGTCCATCTCTCAAGCTTCTCCATCAACTGATACCTGTCAAGACGAAGCTTAAGCACATCGGGACAATCATCTGAAGAGTTCCACATCAGGATTTGAAATCTCAACTCTGAACTCTTCTTTATCTCTGTTTTTCATATCTCGTGTGTGTGTGTTGTTGAGTCAAGCGTCCTTGTGCTTGATTCACGTTTGTCATGTTGTTCTGATCGTGGTTTACATCAGACGACGTGAGTGTGTGTGTGTTGTAGCGAGTGAACTTGCTGATAAGCAGTCTTTCTGCGTGTGTGTGTGGACGGTGGACGTAGGATACACAAGTTGTGTACTCCAAACCACCTTAAATCATCGTGTCTGTGGTTTGAACGTTTCACGCTAGATGTTTGGTAGGCACGTTGATCTTTCACACGCTAGATAAATTGTTACTCTATCTACTTACAATTAACACACATCTTAGTTTGATTTAAACTCTGTTTGAAATATCAAAAGTCTGTGTTTCCACCAAAAAGAAGGTCATAGTATATCTAATGATAGTAATCTATTCAACCCCCCTTCTAGATTACCATATTGGATAATTCCGCACATCTTTCAATGGTATCAGAGCGAGGTTTCTCCGATTTACTGCTTTTTAGCTTGATCTCGCGATCAGGAGATTCTCAGTCTTATGGAATCTAACAAGGGGTTAATGCCCGAGGGACACTCTGTGACCAGGCCACCCTTCTTTGATGGCACTGACTATCCTATTGGAAAAATCGCATGCAGGTGTTTTGAGAGCTCAAATTTTCGAGCTATGGAAAATTGTCAGCAAAGGAGCATACACCCTTCCCGAGGACGAAGATACCTGGACGAAGGACCAGATTGCAAAGGGAACTCTCAACTGGAGTGCCCTGAACATGATGCAGTGCGCTGTTCATCCCAAAGAATACTCAAGAGTCTCCACATGCACTTCAGCGAAAGAGATGTGGGACAAACTTGAACTTATCTACGAAGGTACGTCCGAGGTAAGGGAAACCAAAGCAAGCATGCTAGTTTCTGAGTATGAAATGTTTAAGATGAATAATGATGAAACTATCTCAGATATGTTTGCTAGATTCATGTTAATAATAAATGGATTGAAAGGTCTTAAGAAAGAATACTCAGAAAGTGACTTAGTGAGGAAGATACTTCGTCTCTTCCATCCTCATGGAACACTAAGGCCACTGTCATTGAGGATTCAAAAGATCTCTCAAAGATGAAATTGGATGAACTAATTGGCTCCCTGATGACATATGAAATAAATGTGAAAAGGAAAGAAACTGAAGAAAACCCAAAAGGTCAATTGCCTTAAAAGCTTCAAGCAAAAGTTCCTCTAGATCCAAAAAGGATGTTCAACAGGAAAGTGATGAACCTGAAACGTCTAGTGATAGTGAAAATGATGAAATGGCCATGCTCACTAGACAATTCAAGAAATTCCTCAAATTCAAAAGGAAAGGCTCAGGTAATTCCAAATCCTTCCAAAAGAAAGATTTTTCAAATAAATTTGAGTCTAACAAAAAATCTGACATTGTATGCTATGAGTGCAAGAAACAAGGGCATATGAGAGGAGAATGCCCCGAACTCAAGAAAAAGTTGAAGAAAGAGAAATTCACCTTCAAGAAAGCCAAGGCAATGTTGGCAACTTGGAGTGATGAAGATGAAGATGAGGACGCACAAGAAGCCTCTGGAGATGAAGAAATTCAGTGTCTAATGGCTAGAAGCGACGACTCCAATGAGGTAAACTCTTCCTTTGAAACTTATACTGTTGATGAATGGGAAGAAGCATACACTGTCCTGTTTGAAAAATTCTTGAATTCAAATCTGAAAACAAGGCATTGAAAAAGAAAATCAATTCTTTTGTTCATAACACACACAATGATGAACAAGTTGTTGCCTTAACTAAAGAAATTGAATGATGAAAATTGATGAGGAAGCTCACTGTGAGGAAATGGATTGCTTGAAATAAAATTGCAAGAAAGTCAAAAGAAAAGGAAAGTCTAACCAACTCTCTTGAACGTCTTCAAAATGAACATTAAGAAACTAAGAAAAAGTTGGAACAGGCTGAAAAAGATCTAAAAAAAAATCTGAAGATCTTAAAAGGTTCGTTAAGGGAAATAGAATCTTGATGCAATTTTGGAGTCAAACATCTTTGTTGCAAAACATGGAATTGGATATCAACCATAAAACAAAAGAAAATGGGAGAGACTTTGATAACTTCTTTTGTTGATTCTAGCCCAAGCACAGCTATCAAGTCCCTTCCAAGAATAAGAAAGGTCAAGCCAAGGGTAAGAAACAGGAACCCAAGAAAATCAGTTCAGCTGTTAACACAACTAAGAAGTCTGTCAACAGCCCCAAGAGGGTTGTCGACAGGTCTGGAAACATGCTTCCAAAGAAAAGCTAACCAGGCAACATAATGGTAAAATGCCCATGCATGTTCCTCAGAATAACAAACCCACTGTTTTGGAAAAATCTTCATCATGCAATGTCTGTAAGAAAGTTGGGCACAATGCAAAGCGATGCTGGAATAATCCAAATAAACTGAAAATTATACAAGTTTGGATTCCAAAGCATTTACTTTTTGGCATGAATGATACATTGGGACCCAAAGTAATTTGGGTACCAAAACCTCTTGTCTGATCCACATATGCAGGAATGCCTAGCAGCCCAAAATCAAAACAAATGGTACTGGATAGTGGCTGCTCGAGGCACATGACGGGCACAAAGACAAATTCTGCTGGTGGAAAAAGACGGAGGTCAAGTTGTTTTTGGAGGTAACAATAAAGGCCAGATCATTGGTTTAGGCAAGGTTGGTAAGTATGCCTCCAACTCAATAGACAATGTACTGTTAGTTGATGGTCTTCACCATAACTTGCTTAGCATAAGCCAACTGTGCGATAAAGGTCATAAAGTTGTCTTTGAATCAAATTCATGTCAAATTGTTGATAAGGAAAAGAAATCTTAAATTTCTGGAAAAAGAGTTAACAACATTATTTGGTTGATCTAGATGATCCAGAAAATGAAAATTTGTCTTGTTGCAAGTAAACATGATGAGCTTACCTTGTGGCATCGTAGGCTTGGGCATGCAAGCTACAATGTCTTGCACAAGATCATGAGGCTGAAACTGGTAAATGGACTTCCTGAAATTTTCTTCAATAAGAATGAAAATTTTTGTGATGCATGTGCACAGGGAAAACAAACCCATAAATCCTTCAAATCAAAGCACCGGTAAGTACCTCTAAACCTTATGAATTGTTGCACATGGACCTTTTTGGACCTACTAGAACACTGAGTCTCAATGGCAAACGATTTGGTTTTGTCATTGTAGACGATTTTCTAGGTTCACTTGGGTAAAATTTCTGGCTCACAAAAATGAAGCACTGAAAATCTTTGAAGAATTCTTTAATAAGATTGAGTATGGAAATGTTAATAAGATATGCTCAATCCGCACTGATCACGGGGAGAGTTTGATAACAACTCATTTTTCGATTTTTGCAGGCACCAAGGAATAGAACACCTGTTTTCCTCTCCAAGGACTCCGGAGCAAAATGGTGTAGTGGAGAGAAAGAACAGAACCCTGGTGGAAATGGCTCGTACTCTTCTGGTCGAAAGTCAACTCCCAAGGAGTTTTTTGGCAGAAGTGGTAAACACCTCGTGCTACATTCTCAACAGAGCATGGTAAGACCCGTGATAAAGAAAACCCCCTATGAACTGCTAAAAGGTAAGAAACCCAGTATTGGGTATTTCAGAGTTTTTGGCTCAAAAGTGTTTATTCATAACAATGATAAAGTTGATTTAGACAAATTTGAAGCCAAAAGTGATCAAGGTATTTTTCTTGGATACTCAGAACACTCTAGAGCATATAGGGTGTTTAACGTTAAGAATAAAACTGTGGAAGAAACTCCACATGTTGTTTTTGATGAGTATCATGCAAAAACTAACACTGAAAACCTTCACAGGACTCAAGATGGAGATGCAGAAACAACACTTGAGAACTACAAGCAAAAGCAAAAGGAAATTCTAAAGTAGTTTCTAAAAATAAAAGTGGATATCTTCGCAGGTACAACGATGAAGATGATGAAAATCTGTTCAGAAAAAAGATGTTGAATCTGAAGAAGATCCACAAGAGGAAGAGCCTCAAGATGAAACTCCTCAAGCACACCCTCCTCCAGAACAACCTCCACAAGATCAACTTCCACAAGTCCAGATCAACCGGTCCTTCAACAATCACCAATGTGAGGTATTCTAAAGATCACCCACTTGAGAATGTGATAGGAGATGTAAATGATTCAGTTCAAACTAGATCTCAAGTTAGACAAATAATTGAACAAGATCAGTGAGCTTTTGTCTCTCAAGTGGAACCTAAAAATGTTAAGAGGCCTTAAAAGAAAATTCATGGATTGATGCTATGCATGAGGAACTTGGTCAATTTCAAAGAAATAATGTCTGGAGTTTAGTTCCTAGAACCCCTAAAATTTCTGTCATAGGAACAAGATGGGTCTTTAGGAATAAACTAAATGAAGAGGGTAAAGTGGTGAGAAATAAGGCTAGCTAGTAGCCAAAGGATACAATCAAGAATTTGGTGTGGACTTTGAAGAATCCTTTGCCCCTGTAGCTAGACTTGAAGCAGTTAGAATCTTATTGGCATAGCATGCTCACATAAGTTTAAACTTTTCAAATGGACGTTAAACATCTTTCTTGAATGGCTACATCAAAGAGGAAGTCTATGTCTCTCAACCACCCGGTTTTGAAAATTCTGAAATGCCTAACCATGTTTATAAACTGCACAAAGCTCTCTATGGTTTGAAACAGGCACCCTCGAGCTTGGTACGATAGACTGAGCAACTTTTTGGTGAGTAAAAACTACTCAAGAGGTAAAGTGGACCAAACTCTATTTACTAAGAAAGTTCGCAATCACATAATTGTTGTTCAAGTTTATGTGGACGACATTATATTGGTTCCACTAACCCATCACTGTGTGAGGAGTTTTCCAAACATATGCACAGTGAATTTGAGATGAGTCTAATGGGGGAGCTTCAATTCTTTCTTGGTTTGCAGGTGAAGCAACATGAAGATGGCTTCTTCATTAATCAAGAAAAATATGTAAAGGAGCTCTTGAAACGCTTTCAGTTTGAGCAAGCCAAACCTGCTTCAACACCAATGAGCACAAGCATAAAATTGGAAAATGATGAGAAAGGTAAACGGTAGATGCAAAGCAATTCCGAGGTATGATTGGCTCACTCCTTATCTTACTGCAAGTAACCCGATATACAATTCAGTATTTGCCTTTGCGCTAGATATCAATCTAGTCCAAAGAAAGCCATTTGGTTGCAGTTAAGAGAATATTCAGATATCTCTCAGGTACGTATGATTTGGGTCTTTGGTATCCAGCAGGAAGTACTTTTGACTTGATATCATATTCTGATGCTGATTATGCTGGATGTAAGATAGACAGGAAAAGCACTAGTGGGTACTGCCAATTACTTGGTGGTTGCATGGTTTCGTGGGCATCCAAGAAGCAACACTCGGTTGCACTCTCCACTGCAGAGGCAGAGTATGTTGCTGCGGGGAGTTGTGCGGCTCAAGTGTTGTGGATAAAAAGTCAACTGTCTGACTAATATTGACATTGGATGCACACCTATCTTATGTGACAACACTAGTGCCATCAATCTTTCAAAGAACCCAGTCCAACACTCTAGGACAAAACACATTGAGATTAGACATCACTTCTTGAGAGATGAAGTAGCCAACAATCCTTGGAGCTCAGCTTCATACCCACTGATAAGCAATTAGCTGATATTTTCACAAAACCATTGGCTGAGGATAGATTCACAACATTGAGAAGAGAATTAGGATTGTGCAAAATGCAATGAAGCCCATACCAAACTTTGAAGTATATGTTCTTTGTGTGCACCGACTATGAGGTATATCAAATGGTGATCTGTGGAAGAACAAGTTATGCTTGTTTGGAAACTATCATTATGCATGAGAAAACATTCTCCGCCACGTATCCATAGTCAAGTTGCAAATAAGGGTCATCTACTTTGAATTAGGTATATGGATTCTTTTCAATTTGCCCATTCACTTTTGCACACAAATGGATTTTTTTGTGATGGTCTGTCCTTATTCATGAACTTGTATGCAATTGCTTGCTAAACTTGTGCAAATGTGTCTTGAATTGCTTGCTTGTTGAGTCTTCACATGCACACACTATGGGGGAGCTAGGTTAAGGTAGATGAGTGATTTTTAAGGGAAACTATCCATTTTTCATTGCTTCTCTTCCTTGGCATGGAACTCAAATGATATCTCTCATATCTGCTTTCAAACCCTTCTCACAGCTCCTGTCGACAGCCTCACTCCTTGCTGTCGACAGCCCCTAACAGAATTACTCATCCCGAACTCACAATTCTTCAGTCTGTTCAAATCTGTCGACAGACCACGCTGTATCTGTCGACAGACGCCACCTACCTAAACTCAGTTAATTCACACTGTCCGCATCTGTTGACAGGCACCCAATGGCTGTCGACAGATGCACCTCTTGTTGAGTTTTGCTTGTCCTGTCTCAACATACTTCATGATCATGCTTCACTAATGTATCTAAGGTGCAAATTGGTGACTTACTTATGTTATAATCTTTTATATCCACATAATATCAACGACATTGTCCAAATCACAATGATTTTGACATACCATTCTCTTGTGAGTCTAGGTTGCATCATTTTGAGTACATTTAACAAAATACATGAGTCTAACCTAACTCACTTAAATAACTCCCTTGTGGAATATCATGTTTTTTAAGTAATGTGCTAAGTCCAAAGGTTATTAAATGTTATGTCTTGCATTGGCTTTTATGCCTTATCTAACTTTTGACCTTGATTTTCAAAACAAACAATCAAATAGGAGAAAAGCTACCTATTTCACAAAAAAAAAAAAAAACTTCAAAGTGTATCAAATTCAATAAGGGAATAAAGGAAGAGCAATGATGAGTATTGCTGAGTAATCGGGGATATGGGCATCACAAATGTCTATCTTCACGTCAAAAGGCTTACTCCTTATCTCTGTATAATGGTCTGATGGTCACTTCCACTGAGTAACTGGGGATACCGGCATTACCCATGTCTATCTTGACGTCAAAAGGTCATAGTGATCCTAATTACCACTTTCTCTCTTACTATTTGTTCAGAAACAACTCACAATAGAAGAAATAGAGTGTAGCCTCCTCAATTTTTTTTCTTTTCAAGGCCAAGCTGTTGTTAATGAAAAATTGCCCATGTAGACATCCTTTTCATACACCTTTTGACTGTCACATACTAGGATATATGTTCTTTTGCAATGGTTTTATTCAAGCGGTCTATTTTATTCTCCTATGTCTTTTTGTTCAGTGTATTCCTTATGCTGCAACTTGAGAGTCCGGGAAATATTATTTCACAACCATTGTCGATAATTGACATGTCCTAATTATTAGTGGGTATGACATTTTATAATGTGTATTTACCTATTTTCCATCTTATATACACATTGGATGCTCATTGCCTTGAAAAATCCTGTCAAAATACTTCACTGGCACACTTTCTGCAAGTGCCTATCGACAGGGCACTGTTCACCTGTCGACACCCGGCGGCAGGACTTGTTTTGGAAGCCCAACGGGCGGATTTTGTGGGTCCCCGTCCTTTCAAATCCCTTCCCCTTTATTTAAAAGGACCCCACGACCCCTTCCCCCCTTTCCCACTTCCAAAAAATCCCTCCTCCTTGCCTCTTCACCAAAACCCTCCTTCTCCAAGGCGAAAGAGGAGAGTCTGCCTCTTTGTGTCTTTCCTCCTTCTCGTGTCTCCTTCCTCCTTTCACATCCCTCTCTACTCCAAAATCCTTCTTTCTGATGGCTCCCAAGAGCAAAAAGCTTGTCTCCCATCGCCGTCCTCATTCTCCCCAAGCCGGCGAGGGTTCCACGGCTCATACCGAGCGCCGAACAAAGCATCGGGATGATCATTTTTCGGAGCTCGTCGTTCCTCCGAATCTGAAGTTTCTTCCTGTCCATGGCACCTTCACTAAGTTTATTCAACCCAGATATGTCGACTTCGTGTCACTGGAAAATATGTTTCCAGGGTTGCAACCACTATTTGACACCCAGGGCTGGTCTCCCTTCTGCTACTCTCACAAGCAGTACTCTTCAGCCGCTGTGACGGAGTTCTACATCAACCTCCGAGAAACTGCTCTCGGTGATCTCTATACCAAGGTGAAGGGAACTTCGTTTCAGATCACTCCTTATCTTCTTTCCGTTGCACTTCAACTTCCAAATACTAGCATTGACATCATGTAACATCACCCATTGGCATCTGAATACTACCCACTCATCACTCTGTAGCCCTATGATTCATCTACAGATTGTGTTCACATGAATGCCAACTCCTTCCCTCCTCTTCATCGTCTAATCCATCACATCTTTACCACAATCATTGTCCCAAAGGATGGTAGTCGGGAACTTGTGACTGCCGTTCGCAAATCCCTTTTTCACGCATTTCTCAACTGTAAACAAGTCAATCTACCACTCCTTATGGTGTCTCTTATCCGGATATGCCTTCGTACTTCCAAGAGGTCCATGCCTTATGCATGCTCACTCACATCTCTTTTCTTGTTCCTTGATATTCATATTTCCAAGGAAGAGATGACTGTTCTCAAATCTCGCAGTGCCTTTGATCTTACTGTTGCTCATCGGATGGGCTATAAGATGCGTGACGGGGTTGTCACAAGGGACCTCCAGGGTAAGGCACAGGCAGATGAAGAAGATGACATTGATGATGATGATGCTGGTGACGACTCAAAGTACGAGCCAATAGATGCTCCGGGAGCTGAAGATGAAGATGCTACTGATGAACAAGCACCTGCTGTGCTCTCTCTTCGAGATTTCATCACTGCCCAAATGGCACAAATGCAGCTTCAAATGACCACTAGCTTCGACCATCTCAATGCTCGAATGGATAATGTTGATAGCAGCTTCGATGCGCTGGTTGACACCCAAGTCCAGCTTCAGATATGGCTTACCAAGCTCTCCACAGAGCTTCATGGTCTCCGTCAGGCCTCTGCACCACTAGGGAATGACGATGTCTAGAGAGTCTAGGCGTCTGTTATGTGGTTTTTACTTTGCTTTGGTCAGGGTCTTGTCACTTGCTATGACACTACTGTTGTTTCCTTCCCTTCCACTTCTTTTGTCATGTTCTCACTCCATTTTGTAACTGTGTGTACTGAATGCCACTTCAATGAAATCCATAGTTCTTTGCTTATGTATTTTTCATGTGTGCATGCCATGCCATTCTGCTTATGTCTTTTTGGATGTTGCCAAAAGGGGGAGACATCAATCAAATCAATCATACATCAATTGAAAATTTTGTCATCATCAAAAAAGGGGAGAATGTTGGGTTTACATTTGATATGTTTGTTTTGATGATGAGGAACTTATGGACAACTAAATTGATATGATGTGATTGTGTGAATCATGCTAAAATTGACAAACTCAAGAAGTGCTAATCAAGTAAAAACATGTTTTTCATTAATCATTTATATGCTCATACTATCTCACTAATCATGTTCTTAAATGCAGGAGAGATTGCGTGCAAGACAATGTACCAAAACAAGAACAAAAAGATCAAGAATAGCACTAAAAACAAGTACCTGTCGATAGCCCCAAAGATGCCTGTCGATAGCCCTGCACAGACAGATCTAATAGGGTACTGGCAAAGATGTACCTGTCGACAGCCCCACTGATGCCTTTTGACAGATCAGCACAGACAGAACCAACTGGCATCTGGCAAAGGTGTGCCTGTCGACAGACTTAAGTCGCCTATCGACAGATCCACACAGGGAACTGTCTCCCGAAAAGTCCAGCCTTCTTCCTTTTGCAAGTCTGTCTACATCCGTCGACAGATGCATTTCTTGCTGTCGACAGACGAAGAGAAAATCTCAATATGAGATCTCCATACGTTTTCGAATTGGGTGTTTCCAATTGTCACGACTCTCCATACTTAAACACCCATATAAAAGGAACTATTTAGAGTTATTTTCGTACAGAAGCAGCCACCACACAAAACCCTAGCAAAGTCTTAAGAGAGATGATCTTTCTGCTGCTCTACTTCAACCGTCTGTCCAGGCAACCAAAGAGACATCCTCTGAACGGGATTGAAGCCAGATTGTCCATCTCTCAAGCTTCTCCATCAACTGATACCTGTCAAGACGAAGCTTGAAGTACATCGGGACGATCATCTGAAGAGTTCCACATCAAGATTTGAAATCTCAACTCTGAACTCTTCTTTATCTCTGTTTTTCATCTCTCGTGTGTGGTGTGTTGTGAGTCAAGCGTCCTTGTGCTTGATTCACGTTTGTCATGTTGTTCTGATCGTGGTTTACATCAGACGACGTGAGTGTGTGTGTGTTGTAGCGAGTGAACTTGCTGATAAGCAGTTTTCTGCGTGTGTGTGGGACGGTGGATGTAGTATACACAAGTTGTGTACTCTGAACCACCTATATCATCGTGTCTGTGGTTTGAACATTTCACGCTAGATGTTTGTAGGCACGTTGATCTTTCACCGCTAAATAAATTTCTACTCTATCTACTTACAATTAACACACATCTTATTTTGATTTAAACTCTGTTTGAAATATCAAAAGTCTGTGTTTCCATCAAAAAGAAGTTATAGTATATCTAATATAGTAATCTATTCAACCCCCCTTCTAGATTACCATATTGGATAATTTCGCACATCTTTCAGAGCTTGAAGAGGGTGTTCTTTTTTAAAAGGTGTGCTTGGGGTGAGGAAGAGAGAGGAGAGATCCCAAGGAAAGGGGGCATCGCCTCTTCCTCTTTGGCTTTTCTTTATGTTTCTTTCTCTTCCTTCCCCTCTCTTGTCAACATCATAAGAGCTTTATTCTATTGTCTTTTCCCCATCCCCTATGTGATATGTGATGGGCATTTATTGTCCCTTTTAATAGTGTATGAGCTCATGAACAAGATGTATTTGTCTTTTTTCCTTTGTGCAATGTGATGTGAATGCCCTTTTTAAAGGTTTGTTCCTGTTGCATAAAAATGCGTTCCCTCTCCCCATGTGTTTTCCCATTCAATCACCCATCAGTTTTCCCCCAACAAGAGCCCCTTTTCTGTTGTGTTGTGTTCAGTCCTCTTTGAATGCAGGCTGCCGACTCACTGCCATGTGAGTCTTTGGGCATCTAAGAGTGGGAAAATCGATATCGATATCTTGCTTGGGCCTTGAAGTGGGACTAACAGACCTCAAATCCCTCTTGAGAGTGTTGTTTTTTCTTTGGCAGTGGAACACCCCCCCCCCCCATTTCTGAGTTTTGTGCTTGAATATTTCTTACCGACTCACTGCGATTTCAAGTCTAAGCACAAAAGAGTTGGATAAGATGATATCCATACTTTGTCTATGGCTTCAATAGGATCTAATTAGTTCCAAAATCACGAGTATGATGTGTTTATCCCATTTTCTTGGGCGAAAACCATGCAAATCACCATTTCCATGTTGAAGGCTTGCTGCCGACTCACTATGGCAGTGAGCTTCAAGCATTTAAAAATCGGTTGGCATGGTGCTCCGACCCATCTAAGAGCTTAAAATCGACCGGGTTATGCCTCAGTTCTGTATGTGAACGTACCCCGCATGTTCGCCATGAGTACGCCCTCAAACTGAGCACCATGCTTTATAAATGGGTGCTGCCGACTCATGCAAGCAGAATTATGTCTGCTGCCGCCGACTCACCTAGAAATGAGCATCTATGAGACCTCGGGTTAGATAACATCATATTTATGCCCGATTATCAATATTTAAACATTATTGGATCCACAGTCGAGTTTTATTTGGTCTCGATACTCATCGGTTCTCTCGTAGGCACGCCTCAAGAATCGGTACCGTGTGTCGTTTGGGTGACGCCATATGCGGCAAACACCTCGTTTTTGTACCATCTTGTAATGACCCGACCTCCCGGATCCCCACCAGGGACCCCGAAGTTTGTGTCGCCACCCATGGATCCAATGACTTGGAAGGGTTAGAAGAAATAGTCTAGTGAGATATGTACTGAATTTAAATAACTATAACAATATAACAACTGTACAACATGTCCCAAGTAAAAGCACAGGTACAAGAAGAAAGGTGTTGTCCTTAAGGGGCATACCCCATTAACTTGCAAAGCACAACTCTCAACTCACTCAGGTACAAGACCTCACAACACTCGCTCTCACTGCTGCTGACAACACATGGCGCCACAGCCGCCTCCGCATCCCATCCGGCACTGAGCTCCCGCGACGATGAGCCCCTAGATGAAGGAAGTAGGGGGGTGAGCCTCGCGAACAATGCCTAGTAGGGATTACCGGTCTTACCGGTCCCTCACCGTCTAGAGCAGCAGGAACTCCGAAAATAGGAAACTACACTAGAAAGCTGTAAAGCGAGGAACACCTACAGTAGGGTACTACAAAGCAGCGGAACAAAACAATGCAACACTATGACCACCAACCAAGGTCGTGACACATATACGAATCCCACAGAAACCAATGGAATCGGGCACCAAGCGAAAGAAACCTCGCACAACCCTCCGAGACCACGCAACAACTAGGTGAGAACGACATCTCACCACAAGCACGGCCACCTCAGACCTCCACAAGGTTGAGGGCCGACAAGCAGAACCACCCCGGACCCCGGACACACCATGAGGTCAGGAAGCCATACGCGTCGGTGTCACCACGAACTGGCACCCAAGAATGAGACTACATAACTGAGAGGACACCGAAGTGGAAACCACCAGAAGCACAGGCCAACAAGGCCAAACCAACAATGCCTACAAAAACTAGGCACGACCAGGCTATAACCACTGTACTAGCTAGGGCAACGGATAACACTTGTAAATGTTGTGAGGAAACATCATCGCAACAACACGAACCAAGCCACCTCCACCGGCAGCCAAGAGGAGGACACACCAGCCACTCCCTCTGCTCGCCAGCCTGGCTCTTGCGTCTAACCTCCCCGGAAGAGCAAGACAGAGCCGCCACAGAACACCACGAGAATGCACGCAACACTGCAGCCTGGCCAAGTTGCGGCCCCACGCCTAGCACCACTACGTCGCTCTAGAACCAATGTAGAGAGAGGCAGTGAGACAAAGGACTGTCTAGGCCACGTCAAGAAGAAAACACCTCAACGACCTCGGCATCACACCCCAGACAAGAGAGCTCTAAAAACGACTCAGCGCCATTGTCCAAACCTCGTTTTCCCCTCAGTTCTAGAGTCTGCAAAGTCGGCTGCCAACTCGAGCATGCTCGTAGCCCAGAGCACTCCTCAACAGGCTTTCGAGGATGGGGGTCCCAGGAAATGGAGACAACCTTTGAACGGGACAAGCCCTCAAGTGCCAAGCACCGGGCGAATAGGCGGGGCAAGCACAATAGGAACCACACCGAACTGCTTGCTTGTAACCCACGACAAGCCCAACCAGCACTAGGTACGCACAAACCCTTGAGAGGGTCGTCGGCCAACCAAGGCACACACACGAACAAGCCAGAACCTCGAAACACCACCAGTTGGTACGGAAAGCATCGCTCTACTAATAATTGATTGGCCATCAGAATATCGATGATTAGACAGACGTGAGCCTCCTAGCACCGCTGCAGGGACACAGCCACGAAGGTGTCTCCTTCGGTCACTGAACGCAGCGAGGTAACCTACCGTGTTCCCCAACAGAAGGTTCTAAGGGCAAGCCTGCCCTGGGGCACACGTCGATAGGCTAATCGGGGCCACAGAAACACCCGAGGCAACACAGATACTGTCACGTCCCCCTAGGCCATCGCGATACCATCGTGACGGGGAAGGGCACTGCAACAGCGACCCTGTCACGACGGGGCAAAGCATCGTGACAGCAAACCCTATCGCGATGGGGCAAAGTGTCGTGCAGCGATCCTTATTGTGACGGGCAAACGCATCGCGATAAGGTCGCGCCCGACCGGGCAGATGCCTCTTCTGGTGTCGCGACGCGCACCGTGGTTGCGACACCAGCAGAGAGGTAGACCCACAGGATGCTCCATCCCGGGGCCGCCCACAGGCCACACATATACCACACGGGGGAGAGGAGCATGGAGAAGTAGTAAATACTATCTACAAACAACGAGGGGCTCCCAATCCAACCGGATCAAGAAGGATTCAAGCAATCCTTGCCTTTCAGGAAGAAATGAACCCAATAGGGCCCTTCACGTCGAATTGGCCACCTCCTCCTTGCTCCACACAAGCTCCACAATGCCATGGCACTACGCACGACCCTCCTCCTTGCCTGAAACGCATAAAGGGAAGAGAGGGAGGCGGAGCACCGCCGGAGGGGGAGAAGAGAGGGGAAAGAAGGAAAAGGTAGAAGGGGTCGCCTACCAAGGCCTTAAGCCTTCGGCACCCAAGACACGATGGGGCGACACATCACGTTAAGGACCTTAACGCGACGAGTCAATGCACCGCGACAAGAACGCATCCCTTATGGATCCCGCGACAACCCGACAGGTCATACTGACACACCTGCCACCCCTGACAGGCATCAGCGCCACCCTGACAGGCATCAGACGACCGAAGCAACGGAACACTGTCGCGACTCGTTCACCAAGCGCGACATGAAGATGCGACGGGAAAGCAGGGCATGACAATAACGCGAAGCACAAGCTGGTCGCGACAAGGATGACTGTCGCGTCAGACACCCACAACGCGACACTAACGCGTCGCCCAACCCAGATGCGTTAGTGGCCAATCATCCCAGACACTGAACGGAATGCCAGGAAGCTAGGTCTTACATTCTATCCCCCTTAAAATAATTCCATCCTCAAAATTAGGGCAAGCCCAAAAGGTCCCAAGGCATGAAACAAAGCACATGGAGCAAACGTAAGACTAGCGCGAAGAAGCCACTAAGTCTCAACACGACCTCCCCATGGCAATAATCGCACATCCAAACATGTGTGGAGCACACGAAGCGCAAGTTCGAAAAGCCACCAAGTCTCATCACGACCTCCTTGTGGCAACAACCACACCGCCAAACGTGCACGAAGCACACGAAGTTGGAAAACCAACGGCTCACACAACGGGCTCCAAACACATGGGGAGCACAAAACCAAAAACCCAACGGCTCACAACACGCTCCAAACGCACCTGGAGCACAAAACTGAAAACCAATGGCTCACTTCAGCCACACGTGGGGCGTCCAAATGGAACGACAACACCACGAGTGCTAAGCAACGCCAAATCCGACCTGAACAGTAGAAAACACCAGCCGAGAACCGCACAGCTGCAGCCACTAATAGACCCCGCTATTGGGACCGATCGACCAGCAACCCACTCTGTCTCTAGCAAAACCCGAAAAAGGATGCAGTCGTCGACAGCAACACGAGAAAAACATCAGTCCGCAACTCACTCTATCGCCAGCGAAACCTGATAGAGTACACATTTGATGACAACAATGAGGAAAAATGCATGAGAGTCAAGCACGACACTCAGGGGAACAGCCTCACACTACTAGCAGCGGCTAGCATCGGTCACCAGCCCAATCGAGAAACCACGCGAGAGACAATAACCAGAGCGAGAACACGCTCGCGGAGAATCCTCAACGCATGAAATAGCATGCACAGCCACCGCTAGGTCTCACCCAGACCTTCCTCGCGGTCCAACAGGGACAACAAATGCACACGGAGAAACCTCAACACTTGAAAACGACATCCACTATCACCACTAGGTCTCACCCAGACCTTCCTCGTGGTCCGACAAGAACACCAAATACACGCGGAGCCACAAAAACTGGGAGTTACACACTCCATAATGCGTCACACCGCGACGGTAACACAAAACACATCTGAGGTCAAGCCAAAACTGGGCACTTCAAAACGTCAACAAACCATGTGGTCGAGTACTAGCAAACCAATAGGCTTCACTGTCATAAGACAAATCGACAGGAGACTCCGCCATCGACTTCCAAACTCACCAACGCCACGCACAACTGGAGAACCAATGAAGGGTTGGCAGCACACGCGCACACAGGGCTCAGTGCGGGTACGAACATGCAAACCACCAAAAAGATGCACAACCACACAGGAACCAAAACAACCATAGAGGTCGAGAACAACACGTCGACCTCAGAGGGACTCAGACCAAAGCAGGATACCACAACTGAACACACTCGCTCCCAAAGCGAGAGAGAAAACCTGGAAACATGCCACAACCAAAGTCTGGCGTACCACCGATAGGGATGCCTAGACAAGGCAAAGCAGCCACCCCACAGCGGTAATGGTACAACCACAAGGCATAGGCCAACACAAAGTGTCCCAGAGGCGGAAGCTCAACGCCTCCAACACCGAGCAAAATCATGAAACGACACACAAATCTCACGAACAGGCACACGGTACAACACATGGTGCTATCACAAGAACCAGAAGCCACCTGAGGTACAACACAATGCACCAAGGCTTCAGATGACACAAAACTGAAACACTCAGGCACGAGCACACGGTGCTACCACAAGCACCAAAACTAAGCAAAGTGCAACACAGGTGCACCAATGGCCGAAACAACACCACATGGTAATAGGAAGGACTCTTCACCAGAGACCCTCCAAAAGCCACACGCAAAGGACTGCAAGCCTGAAAGGGCACAACAAGCCACACCGGACCTGGCCCTTGAGGCACAAAACATGAAGCATCAAAAAACGCTCAAGTGTAGCACACACAACCGCACCAACTGCCCGAGACAACACAGGGCCCACCGAAGGGGACTCTCCACTAGATACTCACAACAAAAGCACATGGAAAGCCGACAACTTCGAGAGCGCAACAACCACGTCGGCTCCAAGAAGCACACAGACACAGAGCACTAACCTCTACTACACAGGGAGCGAAAACCATAGCGACTCCTAGCGCGCAAGAGCAAGAAGCACCATCTGCATCATGACCTATAGAGAGGCCCAACACCAAAATGATGACACAAAAGCCTTCAAGGCACAAGCCAAGGCACTGGAGCACTCCCTGAATAACGCTCGCACGAGCAACTTAACCCAGAAACCAAGCACAGCGGAACAATGCTCCACGCAAGCAACCCACAAGAAAATAATACTACCTTGCGCTAAACCAACAGGACCCAATGCCCCAATTGTCCATGCAGGCAGGAAGAAACAATCATGACAAACGGCATGAACAGCCCCCCGACCCACAGTTCCACAAGAAACGACAGCACGAGGGGAGCAATCAGCTCACCCAAAGCAACTCAAGGGAAGATGACTCCACCAAAAGGTCGCAACGATGCGCACCCTGGCAACACAACACCATAGTGGAGCATCGCCACCTCGAGCAACCCACGAAAGTAGAGGAAGGAGACACGCAACGAGTCTCTTCCACATGAGAGAGATAAAACCACAACGCAAGACTGACACTCTTCCATAAGAAGCACAACTAGCCAGACACTAACTACACTCACCAGACCACCATCTGCAAGAGCACGTAGGGCGCGAGAAAACAAAGCTAATCATCTGAGCCACGGGGACACATAGTCCCACCAGCGCAACCGAGAAACTTGGAAACGAACAACAAGGCAAGCTGGCCAACGCAGTAGCCAGACCCACGTCCAAGGGCACAACACCTTGACCGGAAATGCCCAAGCAGACTGTAACACATACAGTCCAACCGGTAACAACGACAGCTTATCTCTACATAGAGAGAGAGCAGCGATGACCAAAATAAACACAGGGCAGCTTTGGGGAGAATCTCCACCAAAAGCGCCAAGATACGTCCTGGGAGGACCTCACCAGAACGCAGCCCAACCAAATGGCACACTTCAAACCATAAAGGCAACACACGGTGGCCCAAATGAACACAGAGCACTCTTGGAAGAACCTCCGCCAGAAATGACAAAGGGCGATCCTGGAAAGAACCTTCACCAGAACGCACACCCAAATGACCAACAACACAAACCTTCAGAGAGAACACCGCAGCAAGCAGAACTACAAAAGCAATGCAAGCCAATTCTGGGAGAACTTCCACCAGAACCACCAAGGCACAGTTCTGGGAAAACCCACCAGAACGCACTAGCCAAAACAACAACATACCTCGGGCCCTAAGGCAGCACAACAACAACAGAAATGAGCATGGAACACTCTTGGAGAAAACCCTCACTAAGACAACAACAAATTTTCTGGGAAACCTCACCAGAACACAGGGCAACCAAGCGATGCACCTCAACCTAGAGGTAACGCAACAGCAACCATAAATGAGCACAACACAGCTCTGGGAAACTCACTTCCACCAGAACCAACAGAGAAGAACTCCGAGAGTACCTAACCAAGCTCACAACCAGCCAGCACAAGGCCGACAAGCAACCACAGACAAGTGTCGCAGTGCTCAACCAGTGATGCAACACGACACATAGAACATTTGCTTAGCCCAAGCAACAACGCCGATCGAGCAGAGCACAGTGCACAACAGGAGACCACACACACAACCAACGCAGCACACACCCCAACAATAAGGGAACAACCAACAAGGCAGAGACACCTTCCACTGGTTCCACAGACAACAACTTTGCACCGGTGAAGGCCATACCACACGCAGGCTCTCTCAGCCACAGCAGCAAACACGCACCCAAATGCGTCGAAGACGACCAGGAGCATCGCACTTGAACTTGCTTGCAATAGTCCTCCACATGGGGAAGACCACTGCCAGCGAGTCCACTACCAACAGCACCACCACGGCACGAACACACCGATCGACCACACTCGCCAAGCACGTGACATAGCAACAGCTGCAACCCTCCTACAGCACGCACACGCACCTTGTAGGGAAGCTGCACACCTGTAAAACAATTGAAAGCACAAACCTAACACTAGACGGACGGTGTCAGTAGCGTACTAGTACCTTTCTTTGGGATAGTTATAGTCACTAACTCATTAAAAATATCAGTAGACCCACGCTCTGATACCAACTGTAACGACCCGACCTCCCGAACCCCCGCCAGGGACCCCAAAGTTCGCGTCCCCACCCACGGATCTAAAGACCAGAAAGGGTTAGAAGAAATAGTCTAGTGAGATATGTACTGAATTTAAATAACTATAACAATATAACAATTGTACAACGTGTCCCAAGTAAAAGCACAGGTACAAGAAGAAAGGTGCAGTCCTTAAGGGGCATACCCCAAGAACTTGCAAAGCCCAACTCTCAACTCACTCAGGTACAAGACCTCACAACACTCGCTCTCACTGCTGCTGACAACACACAACGCCACAGTCGCCTCCGCAACCCATCCGGCACTGAGCTCCTGTGACAACGAGCCCCTAGCTAAAGGAAGTAGGGAGGTGAGCCTCGCGAATAAGGCCCAATAGGGATTACCAGTCCCTCACCGGCAACAGTAGTAGGAACTCCGAAAATAGGAAACTACACTAGAAAGCTGTAAAGCGAGGAACACCTACAGTAGGGTACTACAAAGCAGCGGATCAGAACAATGCAACACCACGATCACCAACCAAGTTCGTGACACACACACGACTCCTGCAGAAGCCAACAGAGTCGAGCATTAAGCGAAAGCAACCCTCGGCACACCCGCCAAGATCACGCAACAACCAGGTGAGAACGACGTATCACCACAAGCACGGCCACCTTAGACCTCCACAAGGTCGAGGGCCGACAAGCAGAACCACCCCGGACCCCGGACACACCATGAGGTCGGGAAGCCACACGTGCCGGTGCCACCACGGACTAGCACCCAAGAACGAGACTACGGAACTTAGAGGGCATCGAAGAGGAAACCACCAGAAGCACAGGCCAACATAGCCAAACCAACAATGCCTATAGAAACTAGGCACGACCAGGCTATAACCGCCATGCTAGCTAGGGCAACGGATACACTTGAAAATGTCATCAGGAAATGTCGTCACAATAATAGCAACCAAGCCACCGCCATTGGCAGCCAAGAGGAGGACACAACAACCACTGCCTCTACTCGCC
Organism: Colocasia esculenta; assembly: GCA_014218235.1. Taxonomy (NCBI): domain Eukaryota; kingdom Viridiplantae; phylum Streptophyta; class Magnoliopsida; order Alismatales; family Araceae; genus Colocasia; species Colocasia esculenta. Next base: position 42,651,555 of record CM024763.1, on the reverse strand, counting down.
CGCCCGACTCCTGCCTCTAACCTCCCCGGAAGAGCGAGACAGAGCCGCCACAGAACACCACGAGAACGCATGCAACACCGCAGCCTGGCCAAGCTGCGGCCCAATGCCTAGCACCACTACATGGCTTCGGAACCAACGTAGAGAGAGGCAGTGAAACAAAGGACTGTCTGGGCCACGTCGGGAAGAAAACACCTCAACAACCTCGGCATCCCCCCCAACCGCAGACAAGAGAGCTCTACCAACGACTCAGCGCCACTGTCCAAACCTCGTTTTCCCCTCAGCTCTAGAGTCTGCCAAGTCGGCTGCCACCTCGAGAACGCTCGTAGCCCGGTGCACTCCCTCAACAGGCTCCCGAGGATGGCGGTCTCAAGAAATGGAGACAACCTCTGAACGGGACAAGCCCTCAAGTGCCAAGCACCGGGCGAACAGGCGGGGAAGGCACAACAAGAACCACGCCGAACCGCTGGCTTGTAACCCACAACAAGCCCAGCAAGCACTAGGTATGCAAAGACCCTCGAGAAAGCCGCGGCCAACCAATGCACACACATGAACAAGCCAGAACCTCGGCCACCAGTCAGTTCAGAAAGCATCGCTATACTAATAATCGATTGGCCATCAGACAATCAATTATTAGACAGACGTGAGCCTCCTAGCACCGCTGCAGGACCCGGTCACGATGGTGTCACCTTCGGTCACTGAACGCAGCGAGGTAACCTGCCGCGTTCCCCACCCATAGGGCTCTTCACGTCGGATTGGCCACCTCCTCCTTGCTCCACGGAAGCTCCACAATGCCACGGCACCACGCACAACCCTCCTCCTCACCTGAAATGCACAAAGGAAAGAGAGGGAGGCGAAGCACCGCTGGAGAGGGAGAAGAGAGGGGAAAGAGGGAAAAGAAAGAAGGGGTCACCAGCCAAGGCCTTAAGCCTTCGGCACCCAAGACGCAATGGGGCGACACGTCACATTAAGAACCTTAACTCGATGGGTCAACACACCGCGACAAGAACGCGTCCCCCATGAACGTCGTGACAACCCGACAGGTCGTACTGACACACCTGCCACCCTAACAGGTGTCAGACGAGAGATGAAACACTGTCGCGACCCATTGACCGGGCATGACATGAAGACGTGACGGGAAAGTAGGGCGCAACAAGAACGCGACGCACAAGCTAGTCACGACAAGGATGACTGTCACGTCGGACACCCACGATGCGACACTAACGCATCGCCCAACCCAGACATGTTAGTGGTTAGTCATCCCAGATACCGGATGGAAAGCCTGGAAGTCAAGTCTTACACATCTCCTCCGTGGTGGATGGGTATCGCGAACTGCCTCATGTTTTATGAGTTCGGGGGAGATGCCGACGAATTTTTCTCGTGAATTGCGAACCGTTAATGTTTCTGGATAGTGAGTCGGCAAGGATTCAATAGGCTGCCGACTCACTAATCCAGTGAAGAGATTTGGACTGATGAGTCGGCAAGCCACTTGAACGTTGAGCCGGAAAGCCTCGGTTGATGAGAACATCCATTTTTGGTCTCGATACTTGTCGATTCCCTCGTAGGCTAACCTCGAGAATCGGTACCGTGTGCCATTGGGTGACGCCGTATATGGCAAACACCTCGTTTTTGGTACCATCTCCATCATGGTGGACGAGTACCGTGACCTCCCTCCCCCCCCCCTTTTGCCATGGGTAAGGGGAGGTGCTTTCGAATTTTTCTCGTGCATTCTTATGTGATTAAGTGCCTTTAAAACCATACTGGTTAGGTGATTCGACAGCATTGCGACAGTCTGCCGACTCACTGATTCAGCAGGAGTTTGTCGACTCAGTCATACTATGACTCAGTAGTTTTGCCGACTCACTGACCCAGCAGCAGGGTTCTGCCGACTCAGTCATGCCCTAACTCAGCAGCCTGCCGACTCATTATTACAGCAAGGTTCTACCAACTCTTCTGACTCAGCAATCTGCCGACTCAGTTGAGCTCCTCCGACTCAGCAGTCTGCCGACTCACCAACATAAATATGACTATCATGTTTCAAATGGAACAAAGAGAACATATCGGTATTACTTTATAAATATCAAATGAATAAATGAATAAAATATCCAACAATTATACATGAAGATGATAATAATCACAATGAGTCAAATGCTATTAAATAGACATATTTCTTGTTGCCATTTCGGCTTAGCTTCATGACGCACTTTGCACATTTATCGGATGTTTCCATCTCAGGCCATAAGACTTTCTAATCTAGCTATTAATCAAGGGTTTTCTCTCTCACAGAGATATAATTAACGTCGTTGCGCTCAGACAACGGCGGGATTTTGGTCCCGACTCGATCTGTACTTTCGTTTGATGAAGTCAAACGGTGCGCAAATAGGCCTAAAGTCCTTCAACTCTCGGAGGCAGAACATGTTGTCACTTCAGTGACTGGCACGCCTGCGCTATGCAATTGCCGATTCATCTCTCGTCCACACCGCTCGAGTAGCACTCGACGGGACTTGAATTACAATATGTATCTATATATACACATGAGAACATGATAAAATGAGAACTTAAAAGATTTTAAAATTAATTTGTGATGGATTATCCTCAAATCCATTTCCACACCCAACTAGCTCAGTGAAACCAACCCGACGTCCATGTCTGATCCATTGACAGCCCTGACACTGTCACTGTCTATTAGATGTTAATGTAATGGAATACATAAACTGACCATAAAGTGAAACCACATATGGGCCATTTCAGGGAGCGGGGGTTCTACAGGTTAGGCCCGACTGCATGGCGAGTAGATACAATTAATGCAATTACAGATTAAGAGAAAATGCAGTATCAATGAGATATATTGAATGTTTTATTCACTAAAGAATATAGGACACTGAATTTACAAGGCTAGCAAATCCTATACATTCATAATTTAATATATAATTCAAATTAGTTTAACTTTATTCCCAAATATCAGACTTGACATTATATATTAAACGTTGCATTTTTTACTGCTTTGTTAAAACGCGTCATAACATTGCGAACAAGTGCTCCGGATATTCCAAAATGAAACTCCTAAACAGATGTTTATCAAATAAGTATATAATATGGAGGCTTATAAGTGGATATCTAATTAAGCTAAAGGATTAATAAGTAGACTTTTAGGATTGAAAACTAGAAAATTCCTATTTTCCATACCATGAAGTAAATCCTTACATTAACAAATATCATTTTGGGAATAAAAAAAAAAATCAAAATCGCGCATTGCCTACTGATATGCCTACTGTCCACCGGGAAGCAGCCGAGCTGCCAAAGGTGATGGGGTATACAGGTTGCTTGCTGGGGTAGAACAGCCCAAAGTTGTTCTCGATGCCCGGCGGCTGCTTCTGGTTCTCGTTGAAAATGGAGAAGATGTACGTCTCCACCGCTTTACCGGGATTCCTGGGCGTGCCCCGCCCCACATGCCGCATGAGGTTCGTGTTGTAGATCCGGGCGTTCTCCGGGTTGGCCTCGAGACCGGCGGCTGTCGGCCAGCCGGTCTCCGATACGACAACGTCCACGCCGCCCCCCCCCACCTTCTCCAGCGCCGCGGACACGGTGTCCACCATGGCGTCGAACAGGTTCTGGTACTTGACGCCGCTATTGGGGTCTTCCATGACGGCTTCCGACGCCGTGAACAGGGCGTAGGCGAGGCCGACGTTGGGGTCGCTCGCGTAGGTGAAGTAGGGGTAGAGGTTAACGAGGAGGGGCGCCCCGGTGCTGGCCAGAAACTCGGCTATGGACTTCATCACCGGCAGGCTAAACTCGCCGGCTGACGGCGGGTAGGATACGCCCACGACGCTGTACTGCACGGAAGTCGACACCTTGATGTGGTCCTTCAAGCCGGCGGCGACGATGGCCCCGTAGATGTTGCGCATGGCCGGGAGGACGTACTCCGCCTGGCCCTTCTGGACGATGACCTCGTTGTTGCCCACTGCGATGTAGCGGAAGCGGACGGCGGGCCAGTGGGCGAGCACGTTGGTGCGGACCCAGTCGGAGGCGGCGGTTGCGTTCTCGGCGAGGGTCTGTAGGGGGCCAGGGGCGTCCAGGAGGAGCTCGATGTTGGTGCCGCGGAGAGCCCGGAGAGTTTGCTGGTTGGGGGAGTACAGCCTCATCTTGTTGATGTTGAGGGATTTGTAGAGGCTGACGACCTCCGTATGCGAGGGCATGTTGTTTCCCAGCCACCCATAGCAGACTCCCACGGCCGGTTGCGGACCTGGTTTTTGAATAGAGAAGAGATTAGTGCATGTGTAAAGAGATTAGCGTGAGTACATGTGTGTGAAAGAAGAGAGAGAGAGAGAGAGAGAGAGAGAGAGAGAGAGAGAGAGATTACTTGTTGGGCTTGCGATCATTATCCCAAGGAGGAGCAGTAGTGTGGCAGCCACGACGGAGAGTTTTTTGCTACCCACCATGGATGAGAGCACACAGGGTCTTCAATAGTCTAAGAACCCAAATCTCTCAAGAAGCAACAACCATAGAGGGAGTTGATCTTCCAAGTTTATACAAGGGCAGAGGAGAACACTCGTGCCGTTCCTCCGACCACCCAAGTCCCCCGGCACAGACCACTACGTCCCTAGCTATATCCTTCGACGAAGCTCCCTTGGAGTTAAGACAGCTTCGAAGACTCCCAAGTCTTCGTGGAAAATCCTCCGGCAGCTACATCATTCGAACAGTATATAGACCGTGAATTCTGTGCCAGAATTGGTCTCAATCTGCATCAATCAAATTGCCGTGTGGTATCAACGGGAAGGACTTCATTGGTAATTAGCTCCTTTCCAACTTGGTTTCTATTTTTTTTAAACAAATTTCTCATATATATAGTTCCACATAAATTCGGGCCCGCGTGACTGTGTGAGCAATATTTAATCCCCTCTTCTCTCGAAAGCTAGCGACATACAAGAGCTCCTCAAGAATGAGAAGATGGTGAACGAACACATTAATGAATTAGATGCGGAGGTGAAATCTAGTTTCTACGTACCACTAGATCTTAATAATTGTACGTACGTACGTAGAAGGGGTTTATATATATATACTAGTTCTATGCCCGTGCCATGCACGAAAATATTTTAGGTATAAATATATTTAATATAATTTGTGGTGGTATTTTCCTGTTTGGGCCGGAGCCAAACGGACCTCCACTGAGAGATGATGGAAGACGGTTGCCAGTGCGGACTGTTGCCTGCAAAGACCAGAACAAGATCAGGGGGCCCGGTTGGAGAACCGGCGGGAACCCTCCGATGCCTAAGTCAGACAACTGTAGAAAGGTTTGAAGAAGAAGAGTTCGCTGGTGTGTGCCTCGCGTGGAGGTGAGTGTATGGATGTGTTGCGTTACCTTTGCATGAAGGGTACCTGTGCCTTTTATAGGCGAAGGTTCTGCAGAAGGAGGACGTGCCAACCTTTGATGACGCCGGAAAGGGCGAGTCGGTTGGCGCCCTTAGTGGGGAGTTACACGTTGAGGCGCCCGTTGAGGAGCCTTGCGGTTAATGCTCCCCTTAAACGTGGGGCGCGTGTTGTGCTGCTACCGTAACTGCTGCTAGGAGGCAAAGGGCTTCCCAGCTCTTCTCTGGTCGGAAGGTACCGAGCAGGGGGTCTGCTCGGTAGCTGGGCCAGCTCTTCGGCGCCTAGTGCGTGGAGGTATAGCTTGTGCTGATGGGAGGCGGCAGTGTGCTTCGAGTAGGACATGTTCAGTAGGCAGTGCCTGGACCGAACAACCTACGGGGCGTCCAGAGACAGTTCTTGGGACTTGGAGGTGCCCTGACGTAGACATCATGCTCGGAAGCCCTAGTCGCGCTCGAGCGCCTTGGGCTGTATCCGAGGACGCGTGGTGCCTTGCCAGGAGGCCACGCTTGCCTGCTGGGTCATGATGGGCCATGCCAGGCGACGATGGGCCTGCCAAGCCTAGGGGGCTAGAAATAGCCACCACACTTGCCCCCCACTCTCTCAAGCTTACTCGGATTCCAGAGTACCTTGAGAGAGGAGGTATGTTCGGTTGTCAATCACATTAAATGCGATGTAGACCCGGGTAGTGCGAACGGCATCAGGGTGCCGCCGTTTGCTGCTCCCCTCGGAGACGGGACCGTCATCATCATGAAGAAGACATGTCGCCCAGGGGGCACGCGATGGCGCGTTTGAATCGAATCGTTCAGAAGAACCGCCCTTTTCGGTTTTGATTTTCGCGCCCCTCTTTCCTTATAAGGACGTGGAGGGGGGAAGGCGAGGGTTCACGCCTTCCAGTTTTGGCCTGAACTTTGCCCCCTCTGCGTTTGCTGCCTCATGCCTGCTTCTCCGCTACTTCTTCTCCTCGCTGTCTCCGTCTTCGTCTTCGGCAATGTCGCTAAAAGGGAAGAGCGTTGCAGTCACCGGAGCGAGTGGGACGGCGCCGACGGCCGCCCGGATCCCTAAGTACCGCTCCTATGAAGGACTCTGGGAGAGGTTTCGGATTGGTGAAGAATACGGCATCCTCCTGGCCAAGGAGGAGGAGTCCTATCTGGTGAACAAACTAGGGTGCTTCGCTCTCTCCCTTGACTTTCTAGAAGCGGGGTTCTGGCTACCGTTGCCAGTGGTGGCGAAGGCGCTGTTGAACCCGTGGGGGATTGCACCCATTCAACTGACCCCAAATTCATGGCAGACGATTCGCGTCTTTTGCATCGTCTGCAGGATCCGGGGAGTGCGCGGCTCAGCGGAGGTCTTCTGTGCACAATTCAGCCTCGCGTCCTCGCCGATGTCTGGAGACAGCATCTACTACACCAAACACCGCCTGAACATGATGCAGATAAACTTTGGGAAGAAGCACTCCAACAACAAGGGTTGGATGCACCAGATCCTCTTCGTCAGCCATCGCGACGATGCGCCGGAGTGGGGGTTCCCTCCTCGGGTTCGGACACCTCGGAAGGATTCCTACCCCTTCCTGATCCAGGATGAGGCTAAGGCCTCAGACAGCCTGAAGTTAGCGTCAGTACGGAACGCCGAAGACTACTTGACAGAGTTCCAGCTCGTCCAGCATGGTCTGAGCCGACCATGGAGTAAGTATCCGACCTCGCCCCATCCTTCAGGCTTATCATGTCATGCCCCGCCAATTTAGTAGTGGAATAAATCAGGGAGGCATGAACAACGTGTATGGTAACGTAAATTGCGCATACAGTCGCAAATATCAGAGCATCTAATGAACAATAATTGCAATAAACTCCTTATTTTATTGATAAATCACCTAAACTATTACAACCACTCATTCTGAGCCAAAATATAGGGCTCAATAACATCATTACATTGAATAAGATAGTTAAGCAAATATCTAACTAAACTCTAAGATACTAAGGACACTCCATCGCTATGACTCCTGGTCGCTCATCACTCCAGTCCATTCCCATTGGTGAGTGTAGGGTCATCATCTGACTTACCTGAAACACATATAACAAATAGCACAGGGTGAGCTATAATGCTCAGTAGGACTTAATATCTCATGTAAACAGGCATGCTTTAAGTGATTAATGTCTTATCAGGCAGGATAACTAGAGAGAACTATCAAGTATAGTCGAGAGAAAGATAGCACACGATAGCAAGAGAATGATAGCACTTTCAAAAGAATAATTACAAAACTAGCATGATAAAGGATTGGCCATATAGTGAAAGAATATGTAACGTCTGCACAAAGGTGCAATAGCACTTCCCTGGTCGAGCATCATGTCAACCCAGAGATATAGTAAAACGATTGATTGATTGTCAAAGATTAAATTGTGATTGTTATTAAATGGCACTGGGTGCATGCCGTACACACCCTGATCACGTTACCCTTGCAAGGAAATGACACTCTTCGGGCGCTCTCCCCAGGACCAGACTGAGCACTATTGCTTTGGCATATAGCACTGTTTTGTTATTTTAGACAATCAATTGTATGGCCAAATAGAGTACCAAGAAGAGATGAGAGTAATAGATGAAATGGATGAGAGTATAGAGTGAAAATGAACAGATGAGAGTAACGAGATAGTAGATGAGATAGGGGTATAATCGTAAAGCAACGTTAAACCATGATAGTAATAGTTGCACAGCACCAGGTAGGGTACCGGCAATCTGGTAGAAGTCACAACCGCCCACTAGCCGTGCTATGAACACAGGCTAGACGGTCCGGCATGATCCCAAGGTAAGAGAGAACACACTAAGGCCATGGATCATGCTGATCCCTAAGGGTGTAACATGTGTTAAGGGTACAACCAGCTCGTTGGCTAAGGACGTGAGCCAAAGCTAAGAAGACTTACGGAGGCCTTGACAGGGATTCCCTGGTCCAGTCAGGAGTCTTCTCGGTGGAGAGGTGGTCCATGCCAAGAGAAGTGTGTAAAACTAGGGTCTGTCGTGCCTCGAGTGCTCGAAGGCCGAGGGAAGCAGTAACAGTGTATACAACACACGAGTAAAATGAAGACAAGTGTAATTATTTAAATAGGAAATTTAGTAATCAATTTAACTTAATTACCAGATACGTTATTGAGTAATTTAATAGGGTTTAATGGCAAATATGATTGTTAAGTATGTGTAAGTAAAAGAAATCAAGAGAGCATAATGGATTGTGCACATAGATTTTAAATTAATTAGATTTATATAATTATTGCCCATTAATAATTATTCAGATCGATTTATTCATCACAGTGTTTAATTGAGGCTAAATAATGGCTAATTAGCAATTAGAGTAGGGGTATATAAGGAAAACTAGTTTCTGGCAAAAATTTAAAGAACGCGACGGGCGCCCCCGTCGCGATTCAGGCCACGACGAGGTGGCTTGGCACGACAGTCGAACTGGCCGACCTGGCCCAGTTCGGGGGTGAGTACGCGACGGCGCGAGCCGTCGCGTTCATATCGCGACGGTCCGGCCGACCGCGATCCCTGTCGATCAGATCATCCCCATATAATTTCATGAATTATATATCTATTTTGGTGATTAAAAAATCCTAACAATTAGTATCTAACAAGTTTTTATGAAGCTTAGTCACAAGAAATAAACCAGGCAAAATCAAGCAAAGACCTCTAAGTAAATCCTTACATTGTTGTTCTTAATTTTTCAGAGCATGAAATTTCTCCAAGTACACATCAACTCGCTTTGAAGCATAACGATTTCATACGTCATCGCAAAGAATAACTCTTTCATAAGTTGCATATCGTTTTTGGGTTTACATCGATTTCGATCTCAGATCAATTCGCTAAGTGATCGCATCGATTTCAATCTCAGAACGATTCGCTAAGTAATCACATTGATTTCGATCTCAGAACGATTCGCTAAGTGGTCGCATCGATTTCGATCTCAAAACGATTCGCTAAGTGATCGCATCGATTTCAATCTTAGAACAATTCGTTAAGTGATCACATTGATTTAGATCTCAGAACGATTCACTAAGTGATCGCATCGTTTTCGATCTCAGAATGATTCGCTAAGTGATCACATCGATTTCGATCTCAGCACGATTCACTAAGTGATCGCATCGATTTCGGTCTCAGAACGATTCACTAAGTGATCACATCGATTTCGATCGATCAATGATTTGCTCTCACATCGATTCTGTTTCACTTCGATTTGATAAGTGAGAATAATGATTTGCTCTCATATCAATTTTGGTTCACATTGAATTGGGAAGTGAGAACAACGATTGGCTCTCACATAGATTTGGTAAGTGAGAACAACAATTTTCTCTCACATCGATTTGTTTCTCGCAACGATTCGATAAGTCACAACATCGACTTGGTCAATATATCGATTTGTTCACAACGACTTGCTCATAACAATTTGCTTACACTGTTGTAATCACAGGGATTGTGCCTCCTCAACACGCAAACAGATATTAAATATAATAATATGGAAATAAGGAATGTGATCGCCACCTAGGTAGTTACCTGATGAATAGAGAATGTGAAGGGCTAACTATTCTAGGAAAGGGAAAGAGAATGGAAGTGGACCTGGTGTCGCGGCAGGGTTACCTGTCGTGATGATGCTGAGAACGCGTCGCCATTGCCAGCCGCGTCTCTTTGTCGCGTCCCTCTCCACTGTCGCGTTCTCTTCTATGCAGGAGATGATGGATGGGACCTTCTTCCCGTCCTCCAGCCGGCCAGAGGATGAGAGCTCCTCGTGGATTTTCGCTTGGGTGCCTGCCAAAACAACGAAAACAAGAAATAAAACCCTGTTAGACTATGTTAAGTGTAGTAGCTATTCTTAAATGAAAGAAAGATGTGGAGCATGGAGGGAACGGACCTGGGGGGTGGTTTTTAAACCCCTTGGGTAGTAGGAAAACGTGGGGAGGAATATGCATGGGGAGAAATCATGGAAGAGGAGAAGGAGGAATCTTAACTCATGTATACATGTGTAAAACGTGGAAAAGAAAGTAAAAATCAAAACTAAACATATACTACCCCGTTTGATGTGATTCCAACTGGAGGTCGGAGAGGAGATGTCGTGAACAATTTTCATGAAGACATCTTGAAGAGATCTGGCCTGGTTTGGGCTGTGGAAGAGACGATAATCCCGTATGTGCAGATCTCGATATGAGAGAGAAAGTGAAGATCAATCTGTTGTAACTTTTCGCACAAGCCACCAATTGACATGATTCCACTTCGAGGTTGAAGAGGGCTCTGTGGAGAGAAACTTTGATGAAGAAATCTCGAAGAGATCTACCCTGGTTCGATCTCCACAAGCTGTGCAAGTACTGTTGGTCCTGGAGGCGATATGACAGAGAAAGAGGAGAGAGAAAGAAGGAAAACGGGAAGAACAGCTTCTCCTCTTCCTTGGGGACGATGGGACCTCGTGAGCAGAGCCTCCAGGGACCTCTCTTCGTAGTGGTAGCCTTCCTCTATTCCCTAGAGAGTCCTAGGATGTGTTTTAGATAGAGATAGAGTCCAATCCCGAGTTAGAGAGCACTACAAGAATAATACAGTTTAGCTACGGAATTTAGCTACGGAAATAGTTGTAGCTAATCCGTAGCTAATTTGCTACTGCTTAGCTACGGACGCATAGTCGTCGCAAAAATTATAATTTAGCTACAGAATTGCGATGAAAATAATCTGTCGCTAATCCGTAGCTAATTAGCTACGGAACAGCTATGCGCCAATTCCATAGCTAAATCCGTAGCTAATTAGCTGCGGATTAGCTACGCACCCATTCCATAGCGAAATCCGTAGCTAATTAGCTATAAATTAGAAATAAAATAATTCTATCGCTAATCTGTAACTAATGAGCTATGGACTTAACTATGAAAAGTTTTTGTAGCTAAATAGAGATATATATATATATATATATAAATATATAAATATATATTATTGTATATACTTATACATACCAAGGTTCGCCGTACCGATCGGATCGACCGTACCGTATTCTCCGTGGTACGGTACGTATCGAACCGTACCGTACCGTTGAGATACGGTGGAAAATTGACATGTTGTGTTGAAACTCATTCTGTACCTTGTAAACCCATTCAAATAATGTTCATTTGTGTTGAAATTTTAGTTATAAATTAATGTAATAATTTTACAAATTATGGTGATTTTAGTTTAATTTTAAAATTATTTTACACTGGGTGAAAAATCACCCGGAAAATAATTGCATCGGCTTAATATCGAAATCCGTACGTCAACAATTCCGGATATTTACATTTCTGATATCACCATATTTTTCTAAAAATTATGGTGTTCTCAAATTTTATTTTCGTTACAATTTTTTGATGTCGTCTTGTCGGAGCGCGCACTTCTGAGTATGGCATTGGGCTATCATTTATTAATGTTAATTAATCCTAGATATAATAAAATTACTATAATTTGTATCATCTCTTAATTAGTTTATGTTTGAAAGTTTATCTCAATTAGACACTAATTAGACCACTTAAGTGCAGACAGAGTTTGTCGCGGTACGATGAACTCTCTATACGCGTACTTCAACGGGACGACATTTGGTTTCGAAAATAAAGTCAAATATGAAGTGATCATAATTACTAGAAAAATGTACTGATTATAAAAATATAAATATCATGAGTTATTGATACATAGATGTAGAGATTAAGTCGACCTAATGATTTTGGGACAGTTTTTACTTGACAAAAAATTAATTTAAAAAATTAAACTAAAATTATTAAAATTTGTATCACATATTAATTAGCTTATGTTTGAAATTTCATCTCAATTAGACACCATTAGATCCCTTAAATGTTGAGATTAAGTCGATTTACTAATTTTTGAGATAATTTTTACTTGATAAAAAATAATTAAAAATTAAACTAAAATTAATATAATTTGTATCATCTCTTAATTAACCTATGTTTAAATTTTATCTTAATTGAACACCATTTACATCATTTTAATATACCTAATATAAAAAAAATATGAAAAAAAAATTAACCCGGGTCACCCCAATGGGGTGACCCGACCGTGCCCGGGTGCCGCTGGCGCCCGGGCACGGTACGGTACGCCCGTGCCGCCCCAGTTTGGGCAGCACGGGCGAACCATGATACATACTTATATATTTGTACATTTAAATAAGTATGTACTTTCATACATATTTAAAATACATATTTATTAATATTTATAAATTAATGTTGGATTAATAAATATTAGCCAATAATATATATTTTTAGCACTAATAAACTTTCTAAATTGAATATAACTGAAAATCAATATAAATAAAAAATACTTTTTAGTAATGTTAAATATATAATATACATAAGTATGCACTTATAAGTATATATGATGTAAAAGAATTGTTTGTACTTATATATATATATATATATATATATATATAAATAAGAATATACTTCTAAACATGTATAAAATACATATTTATTAATAATGAAACTTACTTAATTGAATATAATTGATAACAATATAAATAATTTTTTAATAATATTAAATATATAAATATATATAAATATGTACTTATATGTACATTTAAATAAGTATGTACTTCTATACATTTATAAATTACATATCTAAATGATATCTATACATATCTAAATGATATATACATATCTCAAATAACCTAGTACCTACTGCGTTTTCTTTCCCCCCTCCATTTTCTTTTCCCCCCCTCCTCCGTTTTCTACTGCGTTTTATTTCCCCCCTCCGTTTTCTTACCCCCCTCCTCCTTTTTCTTGCCCTAGTTTCACACCACCGCGACCGCTCCTCTGCTGAAGCTGGGCCTCCACCACCGGCCTCCACCGCGACCGCCACCTCGACCAAGCCGGGCCTCCACCGCCGGGCCTCCACCGCGACCGCCACCGCGACCAAGGCCGGCCTCCACCGCGACCGCGACCAAGGCGGGCCTCCACCGCGGCCAAGCTGGGCCTCCACCAACTGCAGCCGGGCCTCCACCGTGGCCACCAATTGTAGCCGGGTGACAAGGGGGCGGGGGCCGATAGTGAGAGGGGAACAAGCAGAGGGAGGAAGACAGAGAGAGGTGAGTAGTATTCCCAGTATCGTCGGTTCTTTTTTCTGTTTTTTTTGTTTGGCGCATCAAGCAGTCGTCCTCCACGTCCTCCTCCATGTCCTCATCATCCTCTGCAACAACCTTCATCTTTCACACGAGACCGGGTACCTCGGACCACCACAGGGCATAGAGTCTGTGCTTGCCCTTCCCTTTTGGGGAAAAATAGGGTTTTCCTTTTGTCCTTACCCCTTTCTTTATGGCGTCATTTCGATCTACCAGGTTTCTATTCCCCGTCTAAGGCCATGACATGGAACATGGCAGATCAGAACACAGTTTGAAGGTGCCCAATGCATCTCACTCAGCTTCGTTCTTCTTTATTTTCACCTCGCTCCTGTTATTTGCTCTGTTCTCTTTTGTTTATGCCCATCTCGTTGAAACAGACAGAGGATTACTGTGCTTGGACCATTTGCCAAGCTAGAAAGCTCTTAAAATCTGCATATGTGTGCACAGTTGCCTGGTATTCCATTTGGGGTTTTTTCTGATAGATTTTTGGTATCTTCGGATGCATAATTGCATATTCCCTTTTTATCTGTGTTATTGTGTCCCACCATTTCATGCCAAGATGACATGTCTCCAAAGTTTTTCTCCACAAAGACATGAATGCATCTTCCTGAGTCTTACGGGTAGAGACTTTCTAGATTGATGTAGACACAGAGGAATCCAAGGATTTTTAAGATCACTAAAAGAAGCCCAGAACGACACCCTTGTTTTGGATTACAGTATATTTCACCGAGAACCAAAGGTCCAGAAGTCAGGAAGTTTCTGTAGAATTGTTGCTCCTGATTTTTCATGTTTACATTACCCTAAACAGTGGGAAAATCCTACAAGATGGAAAATTTGCAGAAGACTCGAATGTTGTAGGATCATAGAACATTTTACTGGCACATAACATGCATGTTTTTGTCACAAATTTATCAACAATGCATGAGTCTGTATCTGTTCTTGGTGAAGTGTAACTTAACACTGTGAATTGTCCAACCATTTGTTTGACTGTTTTCAAATGATGCATATTATGTATTTTCTTTGAATTTACAGGAAGAATGTCTGCAAATCGTGAGTGGATGTACCGTAGGATAGTCGACAATGAAATATCGAGGGAGTTTAGAGATGGTGTTGATGAATTCATTGAATTTGCACTTCGAAATGTTAACATAGTAGATCCTCAATTCGTTGTCCTTGTGCATTATGTAAGAATATCGGTTCCACGATCCATATGATGCAACCCGTCATCTATATACAAAGGGCTTTGTTAGTGGTTATATGAATTGGACTGTGCATGGTGAACCATTCTGGGCAAATATAAGCACAATGGGTCAGGAGGTTGAAGACAACAGTTATGTTAATATGGTTTTTGATGCTGCTGGTCCCGGAGTTAATTTTCATATGGATATGAACTTCGATGATACGGGTGTTGCCAATGAGGAATCACCAATGAATCAGCTAGTAGATTTTACAACTTACTCAGGGATGTTGATCAACCATTGTGGGATGGCTGTGAGAGTCATACAGTTTTATCTGATGTACTACAATTATTGAATCTGAAGTCTAATATAACGTGAGTGAATCTTGTTTTAATCGTATGTGCTTGATCATGAAGAGTATGTTGCCAAAAACTGAGAAATTGCCAGAAAATTTATATCGTGCAAAGAGGATGGTAAAAGAATTGGGATTAGGTTATGAAAGAATAGATGCATGTCCGAACCACTGCGAACCACTGCATGTATATTATAATGATGAGGTGAATAGCATATCATGTTCAATTTGTGGACATGCACGTTTTAAGCCAAAGAGAGGTGGGGCTGTTGGTGCGAAGGCAAAAGAAGTTCCTTACAAGTCACTTCGCTACTTTCCCCTTTCACGAGACTACAACGACTATATATGTCATCTAAGACTGCTAGACATATGAGGTGGCATGCAGACAGAGTCCGCCATGATGAAGACAAAGTCATACATCCTGCAGATGCTGAAGCTTGGATCCATTTTGATCGTACTCACTCGACATTTGCAAAGGAGGTGAGAAATGTCAGATTGGGGCTTTGTACAGATGGATTCAACCCATTTGGGAACAAAACATGCCCTTACTCTTGTTGGCCGGTATTTGTAACCCCATACAACCTTCCGCCAAATATGTGTATGAAGCGTCCTTATCTTTTCTTGTCCTTACTCATCCCTGGGCCAAGGTCACCAAGCCAAAATTTGGACGTATACTTGAGGCCGTTGATTGATGAATTGAAGATGTTGTGGAATGTAGGGGTCGTCACCTATGATGCACATCGAAAACAAAATTTCAATATGCGGGCAGCTGTGATGTGGACAATTAGTGACTTTCCGGCATATGGCATGTTGTCCGGTTGGAGTACACATGGGCGACTGGCATGTCCGTACTGTATGGAGGATACAAAGTCATTTAGATTGACTCATAGTGGAAAGCCATGTTGGTTTGACTGTCACCGTCGATTTTTACCTGATGACCATCCATTTCGACGCCAAAGGAATGCATTCCGAAAGGGCACAGTTGAGAGAGAGGGTCCACCTGTACGATTGAGTGGCATCGAGATACAGAGACGACTACAGTACTTTCCAGATGGGGTGAATGATGGCCGGAGTTCTCAACCATTTTCTGGATTTGGAAGGATCATAATTGGGTGAAGAAATCTATTTTGGGAACTACAATATTGGTCAACACTATTAATTCGACACAATTTAGATGTTATGCATGTAGAGAAAAATGTGTTTTGACAATGTGTTTAATACTATTATGAATGTAAAAGGAAAAACAAAGGACACTGTGAAGGCTAGAATGGACTTACAATTCATTTGTAGAAGGCCAGAGTTGGAGCTACAAGAGCTTAATGGCAAAGTATTCAAACCAAGAGCAACTTATGTCCTTGGAGCTGAGCAAATTAAGGAGATATGCCGGTGGTTGCACGTTTGAGATTCCCAGATGGATATGTGTCTAACATTGCTCGCTCTGTTAATGTAGATGATGGACGATTGTATGGTATGAAGAGTCATGATTGTCACATATTCATGCAACGCTTGATTCCCATAGCATTCCGTGACATGCTTGACAAACCCATATGGGCTTCCTTGACTGAGCTAAGTAAATTCTTCAGAACATTGTGCGCATCAGAAGTACTGTAGATGAGGTGCGGAAACTTGAGGAGTCTGTGACCAGTACAATATGTCATCTAGAGAAGATATTCCCACCAACGTTCTTCGATTGCATGGAACACTTGATGATACATTTGCCATACGAAATCCGAGTTGGTGGTCCTGTACAGTACCGTTGGATGTATCCTTTTGAAAGGTATATATATCTGTGGTATTTTTATTATCTTAATACATTTAGAGCAATTAACATAATCTACTTTGCAGATGTATGTTTGATCTTAAGAAGAAGGTTCGAATAAAGCGAGAGTGGAGGGTTCAATTTGTAAGGCATACATCTTAGAAGAGATATCAAATTTTTCTTCCATGTATTTTGAGCCTTATATTCAAACTCGACATACTAGACCACCTCGTAATGATGATGGAGGACAAGTTGGTGCAACAAATCAGTTGTCCATATTTGGACATCCTGGACGTGCATTTGGTTGTTGCCGATCACGTTTTTTGGATGATCGTGAGCAAGATGCCGTAGAGATATATATCCTTCTAAATTGTCCCGAGATAGAACCATACATTGAGTAAGTGCAATCAATTGTCTATGATAGCTCAATTTTGATTGTGAATTGCTTAATTTCATATAAATCATTTGTACGTAGACAATTTGATATAGAGATGAGACGACAATTGCCCAACCTAAATGATGCACAACATGATAATGAACGTGAGAAGAATTTTTCTACTTGGTTGAAGACATTGGTAAGCACATTTATGATTTATATATTATACATATCCTTCTACAATATTAATATCTAATTTAATGACTCCTTTGTTATAGGTTCGAGAAGGTGGTGTGTCTGACACACAAGTTCGTGAATTAAGCTATGGTCCAACAAAAGTTGTACAATGTTACGATGGTTATATGGTCAATGGTTATCGGTTTCACACAAAGACTATGGACAACATAAGTCGACCATGAATAGTGGGGTGTGTGTGAAAGGTAGTACCTATGCTGAGAGTGAACTTGACTATTATGGAATCCTCGAGGAGGTATTAGAGGTAACATATCTAGGCATAGATAACACAATTACATTATTTAAGTGCCATTGGTTTGATCCCACAGCCACAAGAATAGATAAGATGTCAGCCATCGTAGATATAAAACATAGGTCAAAGTTGGGAACATATGAGCCATTTATACTGGCAGCACAAGCACAACAAGTATACTTTACGACATATCCCAATACAAGAACAACAACCAGGTCTGATTGTGGGCTGTTTGTAAGGTTAAACCCCGATTGTATCTTGAGTACCATGTAGAAGAGGATTGTGGACAATGCAATAATGAATACTTCCAATTTCATGATACATGACTTTAGTCATGGTCACGAGGGTATGTTTGAGTTGCACGATGATATTCAACTGTGTAATGACACAGAAATGGAAGAAGTCGAGGCAATGACGAAAGTTTATCAACAAGAAGAGGAGGAAGAGGAGGAAGAAGAGAAGAAGAATTTGAAAGTCAAAATACAACTGAGGAGGATGATGATGAAACGAATTGGATTTTTCTACATCTGAAAATGAGGATGAGATGGACACTTTGAGTAGAACAGTGCCCCAACGAAGCAAACACTTTTGAGTAGAACAGTTTTACAATCTGGAGTGCAGAATATGGTTCCTGGTGAGGTTGGTCAGTCCTTTTCTTTCAGATCAATAAGTAAATCAGTTTAGTCTTCTAGCCCCCATATATATATATGCATGTTTCCTAAGTAAACCACTGTCAGAATTACATCCCAAGAGAGTGTCCAAAAGTTTTGTCTTCTAGCCCATATATATAATGCATGTTTCCTACATGAACACACATGTACAGTGATTGCTCATGCTCCTATGCAGATGTGTAGTGATTTCAAAAAAAACTTCTCACATTTTTTCTTGAGGAACCATTCATGGTGGCAATGATTAGGGGGATGCCTGGGCATCATGCCATATTGCTGCACAAATGATGATGGGATGAATGATAAGGTTTTTTACTCATGTTTCAACTTTTTTCTTTTTTTGAAACTTTTCATGCTTGATGGTCCTCCCATCTGGCTGTTCTGTGTAAGAGTCTTTCAGAAGTCTGATGTTCTACACATTGAAGAACTTGTTTTGGAATCTGCATTTTGGTAGTCCGAACAATGGAGTTTTTAGAGAATTTCATGGAGTGCACTGTTTACATAGATGGATTTCCTCTGAAATAAAAGTTGTTTTTTAATCAAAATATAAGAATAGTTAAAAGAAGGATCAGGACAAAGTCTTTTGGGCAATGTTCTTCACAGATAAGTTGTTGTTATGTTGTATTTCATACTGTGTGATATTAAGATTTCATCTCTACTATGTAACTTAAACTCTGTGCAGGTTAAAAATAATGCTAAAAAGTTTAGATACCTCCACTCACACTCTTTTTGTCTTTGGACACCTGAGATGACAGTTTTTGTGTGGGAGTGGGCCTTCTGTGCATAACTATAGAGGTTTTTGTTTATTTATATACCTCTACACTTGTGCATTTTTTCCGCTTTCAATATATTCTGTGGTATCATCCACATTTCAAAAATTGAGGTTTCATTAATGACTGGACAAAAACTGAATAGCAGCGGCTGATGTGAGCTTGAATCAATGTGGATCTGACAAATAACAGTAAAATCTGGGAAGGTCTATTTAAAACATTGTATTAGTAGACTCAATGAGAAAACATGTACACAGGAATTTACTTACACTTTCTGAACTTATATATTTGCACAGGATGATACTGATTATGTGATCACTCAAATTAGTTGGAACTGTGGTGCTTTTTCATGAGTTACTTGGACTAAAGAGAGTAAGCTAATGTTATTTGACTGGGTTTTGTAAAGAGTGAAATTAGAAATAGAACAGGTAAATATTAACTCCTATTCTAGTAAAGTAATATAACCCACTTGGTTGTTGTACTCAGCTGCAATTATTTTTTCCAAATATCTGATTTTGATATGGTCCTGTATTCATTCCTCCAGTTCCCCAGTTCTGATTTCATGGTTAGCTAACGAGCATGGCCACTATTTATGTGTAATGTCTGATTTACTTTGACTAACTTTAGTTCCTGTGCTAACTTTACTTTGACTTAAATCAACAATTGAATTATTCAACAGAATATGGTGGTGGACGTCGAGGTGTCTTAGGTAGCAGGAGAGGTAATATATCTGTTGCATACCATTCATTAACTTCTTAGCTAATTTAATGTATCGAGTGATTTTAACCATTTTCCCTATAGGATCTCAAGCTATGGGTCGAGGATTGTAGGTAGGGGACGGTACAAATATTCATTGTATTCTTCTTCATTTATATAATGTAACAAGTAAGTTTAGTTTTATTTATCTACAATTACAGGATCCCAGTCTAATAATCAGCCTCTACCTCTGCGTCAGCCTTCAGTGCAGCCGTCGCCTTCGCCTATGGCTCCAACTACAGGTAGACATTTCAATTTTACTTATTGTAATTATCAATATGTAATCAAATCACTTGCAGGATCCCAGTCACAGTCTTTACCTTCGCCTTCGCCTCTACCTTCGCCTCCAGGTATACATTTTAGTTTTGTTCATTGCAATTATAGATGTATAATCAAATCATTGCAGGTGCCCAGCCTTTGCCTTCGCCTCTACCTTCGCCTTCATTTGTGCCTCCAGGTATATATTTAATTTTGCTCATTGCAATTATAGATGTATAATCAAATCACTTGCAGGTGCCCAGCCTTTGCCTTCGCCTCTACCTTCGCCTTCATTTGTGCCTCCAGGTATACATTTTAATTTTGCTCATTGCAATTATAGATGTATAATCAAATCACTTGCAGGTGCCCAGCCTTTGCCTTCGCCTTCATTTGTGCCTCCAGGTATACATTTTAATTTTGCTCATTGCAATTATAGATGTATAATCAAATCACTTGCAGGTGCCCAGCCTTTGCCTTCGCCTCTACCTTCGCCTTCATTTGTGCCTCCAGGTATACATTTTAATTTGCTCATTGCAATTATAGATGTATAATCAAATCACTTGCAGGCGCCCAACCTTTGCCTTCGCCTCCAGCACAACCTTTGCCTCCGACTCCAATTGTGTCTTCAGGTATGTTAATTAATATTCATTATGCTATTCTAATTATTTGATGCCCTCAATTCAAAAATGACAGTTGAAAATATATATATCATGCAGGATGAAGTTCGAGCCACAAGACGTGACTCGAAGCATTACAAAAGCATTGCTTCAATATCTCCCCGGGCCAATTGCACAATGGAAGGAGTACCAAGGGAGGTTTTGGATAGCTTATTCCAGACATTTTTGGTAGAGTCTATTTTGTCTTTACATTATTATCATATACTTGCTTTTTTTTAATGACATTATCTTTTGTAAAATAATTTTGTTAACTTGTGTCCAGGCTTCTTACCGTTTTGCAACTGAGAGGGAGGTGGCGGATGCAAGAATTGCATGGGACAAGATTGCTGCCAATCGCTTCACCGATTATCTTAATAAGCATAAGGCAGCAGCAAAGAAAACAACTGGAAACTTTGATGATCCATTGATGTGGAAAGTCATGGACCACCCAGTATCAGGAGAGATTATTGGGACACTATGTGTGACCAGTGGGCGACAGAGCACTTTCGACATCGCTCCAGGATTGCTACAGAAAATCGAACTAAAATGCCTGAAGCTACTTTGCACACTAGTGGCTCCATAAGTTTTGGGGGACAGAAGAGAAAAATGGTTAAATCTCATATATTTAATCTTTAGTATATTCATAGTCTTTAAATTCATATTACTGTTGTATTTATTCTTATAGGAGAAAGAAAAAGGCGGTCCTGTGTCTTATAAGGAGTTATTTGAACATACACACCGAAGAAAAAACACAGGCGATTTTGTTTCACAGAAGGCGAAAGAGGTGATGGTATGATTTCTTTTTTACAATTTATATATTGAATGTTCTTCAATGTTCATGTATGTTTTAGATTATTAACAAATTAAAATTTTAATATTTTGTAGGAGACATACGTAGATCAAATGGTAGACAAACATGGCGATGACTCTACGCAGCATCCTGACTTTGATCCCACGGCTTGGTTGGCTGCAACCGGTCAGCCCAAAAAAGGTCGGGTATTCGGATTTGGGAGTGGTTTAGATGCTGGTGGCATCATCAACTCCTCTCAGGACTCACATGGCTCTAACATTGCGGTGACTCCATCTCACACCCTACCAGCGACCAAGTTCGTGAGGTTGTTTTTGATGCATTAAACAATTGGTTAGCGCAAACTCTGGTCCCTACTTTACGAACTATGGGTGTTGGTCTGAGATCTCCTGGTAGCGTGGCTTCTTCTGGTGATAGTCATGTATGTATATATTTAATTATTTTTCATATTATTCTGATTATTTACATGTTCATGTGATATATGTTATTTCTCTTTTTCATTTGTAGGCCCCTCCTGCTCCCGATCATGCTATTGAGACTCGTGAAGCAAATGATGACGAGGATGAGAATCTCAATATTCACGACGATTAGGAGCACATTATCCTTGTCTTTTTATATTTTTAGAAAACAATCTTACATTTTTTGTGAACATTCTAATGACATTGTAATTATGGATTTTTGCTTGTATTTGTGTGATGTGTGATATGTGTATGTGTGTGGTTGTATGTTTTTACTGAATGAATGAGCAGGTTTGTAGATACATGTAAAAAAATGTGATATGCGTATGTGTGTGGTTTTATGTTTTTACTGAATGAAAGAGCAGGTTTGCAGGTACATGTAAAAAAAGTCACAAGAAAATAAATTTTTTTTTTTTTGGGTTTCCAATTTAGCTACGGATTTGCTACGAAAAGATTCGTAGCTAATCCGTAGCTAATTGGCTACGGATTGGCTTAGGAACTGCCTGTAGTTAATCCGTAGCTATATTTAGTACGGATTAGCTACAGATATTTTCCGTCTCTATTCTGTCGCTAAATTTAGCTACAACTTGGCTGCAGAAATATCCTTAGCTAATTAGCTACGGAGTAGCTACTGAATTAGTTTTAGATAATTAGTAGCTAATTAGCTACGGAGTAGCTACTGAATTATTTCTAGCTAATCCGTAGCTAATTAGCTACGGATTAGCTACGAAAATTATCCATAGCTATTTAGCGGCCAACTTTTAGCTACAACCATAATCCGTAGCTAATCCGTAGCTAATGGGTAGCGATACTGTTTAGCTACAGATTAGCTACCGATTAGCTACCGATTGTGTCCGTAGCTAATCTCCAGTATTCTTGTAGTGGAGAGAGTCCAAGTTGTGGGAGAGTTTGAGAGTCTATCTAGAGTTTGGATGGGCTTGGGGGCTCCCTAGGGATGAGGATAGGAGGTTTGGGTCATAATCTAACTTAAAGAGACTTTAGATAGGCTCTAGGATGGAGAGAGAGGCCGAAAATCACGTAAAAACGTGTTTACGTGCATGGCGCTGTCGCGTCGGATCGTAGGGCCGCGTTCTGGTCGCGACCATGCACCAGGTCGCAACTATAAGGTAGTCTGCGTAGGTCCCACACAAAGGATCATAACTCCCTCCACAGACATCGTATTGACGAGCCATTTATTGCGTTGGATTCTAGATTCAGAGGGCTACAAAACAATAGTATGATATGCCAGATTTGGATTAGAAATGAGGACGTTATGAGATCTCAAAGTGAAGACATGTTCACAAGATTGGGTAGATTGCACAGTTTTGATGTTTCAAGTGGATCTAGGCCATGGGCTTGAGAATGAGCTTGAAATTGAGGGTGAATGGGCTCATGATGGGCCAGATAAGGACTCCAAAGTGATGACCAATTTGGGACACCAATGATATGGACAATAAATATGCTCAACTTACAGGCCGAAAATGGGTGTCTACAGATTGCCCCTCCTTGATACCCACTTTGCAAGGGAGCGAAGCGGAAAGAGAGCGAAGTGTAATGAAATGGAATGGAGCGAGGATGAATAAGAGTGGACTGAAAAGTGGGCATCAAGGTAAAAGAGACGCCCGTCACAACCAATAAGTGATAGAAATTCTCTGGAAGACTCTAAACTAACCTCAAGGAAGAGCGAGCACGGACGACTCCTATCTGGAATGACAAAAAGGAAAGAAAAAGAAGGATGATCAACCTCTTGATTAAGAGGTACCCTAGCCGATTGGCCTGTAGGTTTCATCTTGGGAGGACATGTGCGTGCCAAGCGGGTCACTATGACTCAAGGCCTGGGAGCGGTTCGCAACCAAGACAGATCAGGGGGATATTTAAGCTGATTTAGATGAAATGAGGGAGTAAATTCCAGACAGGAGTCATACTGGCCAACTGGACCAAGTGAGTAGTTCAAAGAAGACCTTTAAATTGTGAGTGGAATAGGATTTCTTGTTCAAGAAACTTAAGCATGATTGACCATCACCAGGGAAACAACCTTTGACAAATCATGAGGCATGAAGCTCAAAGTCCTACATGATGCATGCTGGCTAAAATAAAAAGAAATCATCAAATCAATATGCAAAGAAAAGAGAAAATAGAAAATACTCAAGGATAATATTGTTAAGCCGAATAAGAACGGGTCAAGAGACTACCTGCAACCACAGTGTAGGCCTGAATCTATCGTCCCCAAACTTACTTAACTTAACGGCCTATCCAGCGATTAGCAATGTGTACCTAGATTATCACTATTTTTGTTGAAGGGAAACTCAAATCCCAGAACACATTGAAAACCAGCCGGTCTTTGAGATAATATAGTAGCATAAGTACCATATAGTAATGCAAGGGAGAAAGGTTAGGGATACTTACCTGAACTTACCTGTGGAGTGCAAAACTCGCCATTTTTTTAGGTTTTGTTTTTTTTTATTTTTTTTATTTTTTTGTGTGTAAATGAAACAATAAACAAAGCACTAAACAAGCTAAAAACAACAAGCATAAACAACTCAATCATCCACATGATTGAAACAAAGCACTGAAGAACAGCCAGGTTCACACATAGAGAGTCCTCTCATGGAGCCATTGAGGGAGAATATGTATGGGACTTGGGAAGGACTTGGTGGGATAATGAGTTTGAAATTCAAATCATGGGTGGAACTGAGGAGGAGAGGCAGATCGTAAAGATGATGTGAGCAAGACCCAGACAAAAGCAATGAAGAAATGTGGAGATCTGAGCGATTAATGCTTAGGAGCCAATGTACCTGCACACTTATCATGTATGATTAGATCTGCTCATTTTTGTTATTTTAGATTGAAAACATTTGATTTTTTTTTGGACTTTTGAAATTATTTGATTTTTTTATATTTTTGGTAATATCTGATTTTTTTTTTTGGATTTTTGACAATATTTGATTTTTTTGGATTTTTGAAAATATTTGATTTTTTTTAGATTTTTGAAAATATTTAGTTTTTTTGGACTTTTTTTGAATAACGCCTAAAGCCGACGTTAACCCTTCCTAACAAGACACGTGAGACGGAAGGTACTCACCCTTGCTACTACAACAGTAAAGCAAGATCAAACTACTGGCAAGGGGTCCCCATTCATTCCCCTTTCATTAAAGACCACTAAAAGGTCGGATGTGCGTTAAGATGGTGGCGTCCTGTAGATGGTTGCCCCTAGCTTGCGGTGCCACTACAAAGACCATACTTGGGAGACGACCCAGCCTTATAGAGAGAAAGAGAAGAAAGTTTGGGGATAAGTCTAGTGCAAGCTTTAAAGAACAAGTTAGGCTTAGCTTCCTCCCACGACATACCTCTTAGAGGTTCAATCTGTTGAGGAGGGATTTTTGGTCACTTTATTGTGCCTGTTTCTTGTTTGGGCATGCGTACGACCGGGCTCAAGGGTGTCCTGCGGGGAACTATACTGCCACTCTTTGCCATGCCCCTATTCATTGATTTTCTTTCACTTGTTCTTCTTCTCACTTTTATTTGGCTTTTCTTTTGCAGGCTTGATTGACCGTCCCTATTTGAGATTTCCTCTCATCAAGATGTGCTTAGGTTGGTCTCCTTGCCTAAAGAGCCCTTTTTTGCCTTTACACTTCGACCGAGTAAAGAAGAGAACAACTTTTGCACCACCCAAGTATGGCCTAAATAGCAGCGATGTTTGCTAGAGGAGCCGACTAAGGTTGCTGTGTGAGTGTGTGGTGATCCTTGCTTAAGGTGACCTTTAATGACAGGGAATGAACGTCGGTTACCTAGCTCGGAGCAATCTCTAGCCTGAGTGCCGCAGAAGCAAAATAAACCTAAGACCGACTCGACCACTCTTGTTGTGAATTGAGATGACTCTCTTTGATGCTCTTTGTGTTGAAACAAATATTTACATGGTTATTTGGTGCATAATGTGACCCCTTTATTGAAAGAGCAACCTGCATTAGTCTTTGAACTTTGATTTTGGTTGATTTTAATTAGCTCATTTGCAGGAAACCATGGAAAATAGGGATCAACAAAAAAAAAAAAATGAGTCAACTCAACACAAACAAGAGGGAGACAAAACTCTACATGAATATGAGGGATAAGGACCTTTCAACAAAAGAATTTACAAAGAAGGGAAAGAATGTTAGTGAGGACTAAAGCCTCGAAAATAATGAGAAAAAAGGTCAGGACCCCGAATAGGGAGTGAGGGAGGAATCGGGTCAGGCCCGAGATCAGGAGGAGTCGGAGGAATGAATTGTAGGATAGAGGGTGGAGGATCTGGAGGATCAGAAGGGGAAGTGGAAGGAAGGGAATCAGGACCAAGATTGGATGTCCCTGAAGGATGTAGGCCCGACCTACAATTAGGAGGCTCGGGTGAAAGAGGAAAAGGGGAATCCTGAGCACTAGGAAGAAAGTCAGGTGACCCAGATGGATATGGAGAGAAAACCTGGGAACCTCGAGGGTGATCGGGTGGCTCAGGAGGAGGAGATAGGTGAGGGTCCAACGACCCTAAAGGAGTAGGAGGGGAATAATGCGGCACCAGCCCAGAATTGGGAGATCGAGCACCTCCTCTGGGAACCAGATTGACCAAAATGAGTAGCATTGAAAGATCAAGGTCAGAGGATGCGAGGATAGGGAGATCGACATTTTTCTTGTAGAATTTGAATATTGATTGCAACCTCCTTTGCTTCTTGGCAGATTTCTTCTTGTGACGCTATAGCTTCTTTGCTCTCACAGATAGATATGACGGTTTCATTTTGACATGTCTTCTTAAATAGTAGGACCAGGCGGCAGATGGCCTCGCTCTTCTCTGTAGCCACACGGCTCTCTCATCAATTATAGTCGTCATGACTGCTGTGTGCGCACTTGCCCCTTGGCTATCATTTGCATGTCCAACCTTTATAGACACCCATGGGGGAATGCCATAAATATGCTCCTTTGCTGAGAGGGTTTCCCTTGACAAGTGGACAGTGTAGATCCATGGGAATTTGATGTGTGGTACCAGCAACTTGAGACTTGGCATCTTGGCCTGACAATCTGGCATGAAGACCAACTCCCTTGACAGTTGAAGAGGGGAGGCTTCTGGGAGTGTGATGGGTGGCACTAGCACGGCCAACTAACTGACAGGCTGAGGCAAATTGCAAAGGACTCTTGGCAAAACCTTGAGTGTTCTTGGTGACATAGCAATGTGCCCCTGGTCAGGTTGAAACATGGCAACGAGGGCTTTAGATGCTTCGGGCAGCGTGACTTCTTGCCCCTTGAGTGATAGCTGATTCATGATGGCCTTAGCAACCGCGTGAGATAGCACGGCGTTTTTAGAGAACCCCTTCTCTTGACCAGCCATATGCAAAATAACTGAGCGAGGAGTGATGATGGCATTAATGGTAGCATTTCCAATAAGAAACGTAATGACTACCGTCCCCGCTTTGGATCTAGTTGGCACTAGGGCCTGGGAACTCTTTTTGACAGTGCTCTTCTTGGGAGATGAAAGCTCATCCTTCCTGAATGTGCCCGAGATAAGGACATAGACCGGCATGGGACTGATGTAGTTGTAAGGGTCGAAACACATGACTGGAACTGGGCTACCTTTACTCGGTCCATCTTGCATAGGGGAAGTAATTTCAAGGCATGCTGCTGGTGATACACACCCGCTCCATTGGGATGTGGTGATGGGATGTATGATGGCTATGGTGGGTTTGTCGGATGCGGAGGGCTTGATGTGAGGTTACTGAGTGGTAGCAAGGATAGGCTCGTGCGGAGAGAGCTCCTGTTCCATTTCCGGGGCTGAATCAGCTTTAAGCATAGAAGTCAGAAACTCTTGCCCTACCTCAGAAGCGAGTGGGGCTTGCTCGAGCCTTGGTGTGGCGGTAATGGCTTGCTCAGGTGCAAGTGGTAGCGGGGTGGAGATGATGGTGAGGGGTAAGGATGGAGGATTCGTGGGAGGTGAGGGATCAATGGCTGATGCTTGGGGAGATGACCAGTGGCGCATCGACACAATGTGCCGAGCCAATAGCTTGTCATCAGGGTGCGAGGCGGTGTCAAGGGTAGGTGTGGTGGTGAGAGCCTGAGCAAGACTTGGTGGAGGGAGTTGTTGGGGTTGTGACGGAGCGGGTGGTGCACTGGGAGGATAAGTAAAGAAGTGCCTTTGGCCTTGAACTGGCAGAGATGACGACTGCCTTGATGCTCGTGCTGGCTGTCTTTGTTGTGCTGTTGGCTGCTCGGGCGGCTGCCCCGCTACCTGGGATGGGGAGGGCTGCTGCCCCTGGCTTTGTGCTCTGCTCTTTTCTTGACAATGTAGGATGAGTCTGTGCATTTCAGACCAATTTATCTTCTGCTCTAGATCCAGATTACATATTACATCCTGGAATTCGCAACAGTTCGCGACTATATGCCCCGGATGGCGATGATACGGGCAATATTCAGATTGGTCCACTGTCATGTCCCAACTTGGCTTTTCTGGAGGGAGTTGCAATGCATTGATGGACATCAGGGCTGTGAAGACATCAGAGAGGGATTCGGGCAACGGATGATAATGGGCTCGCTTTGGGCCAAGTGGATGTTGGGTTAGATGAGTAGTGGATGGTGTGGTGCGGCAGCACGGGTGAGGTGGTTGTTCTTGTGGAAGTGGAGCGAGTTGGCTATAGGGAGGTGGAGATGTGTAGGGATTAGCGGAGTGGGTAGACATG
This sequence comes from Colocasia esculenta, assembly GCA_014218235.1. NCBI lineage: Eukaryota > Viridiplantae > Streptophyta > Magnoliopsida > Alismatales > Araceae > Colocasia > Colocasia esculenta. The sequence goes on along the minus strand of CM024763.1, from coordinate 42,622,863 downwards.
GGGTGGTGGATGGTATCAACTTGGGCATGGGTTTGGACTCCCTCATAGGTGGGCCCTTGAAATGAAGAATTCGGTTGTTGGGCCTCAAACATGGATGGCTTGGGGGAGTCAATGAGTTGTGTTTTGATAAAGCGATCATGACTATATAACTGTTGCATGGATGTGATGTCGTTCATAGCCAAAATGTGGCGGTATATGGGTGTTGCATTGGCAATGATGAGCTTGATCTTCTCCTCTTCCGGGATGTGCATTTGGGCATGCGTGGACATTTGACGCCACCGGTCAGCATAAGTTGCAAATTCCTCGCCAGGCTTCATCTGCTCAGCTACCAAATCAGCCATTGAATACCTGGGCCCGACCCAGTCTTGATATTGCTGCATGAATCTAGCCTTGACAATTTCAAAATCCTCAGCTTCATCGGGAGGCAAGGAATAAAACCACTCCAGAGCGGGCCCGTCTAATGACCGCCTAAAAAGATAAGCCAGTAAGCGGCGACCTGCCCTGGCGTTGACCGCCGCCAGCCATGGGGTCGCCGGCGGGCCCCTCGTCCTCCGCCTGGGGAGGCCCTCCTCCCTCTCGTGTAGCCGCGAGCGTTCCCCATGCAGGTAGCCATGCAAGTATTGCGTCGGGGGCTTTGGCCCACGTTGATGGACCATGCACTACCATTAATGCGGAGGTCCCTCCCTCGCCCGGCCATGCATACGCTGCCTCGACGTCCCACAAATCCTTTGCCGAAATTCTCATGGCGTCTGTCTTTCCCCCTGCGCTCCCTCTCAAGATTCATAGCCCAGCGTGTACAGACTCTGGCGAGCCTGCGGTTTTTTTCTCCATGGAGGAGGTTCGTATTTCTTGTGTTCCTTTTAAGCATGCTATCATCGCTCGCACCCCTGTGGGTAGGCCCTCCTTCCAGGAAATCCGTATGCATCTAGCCCAACGCTTTAACTTCGCCAAGGAGTTCATCATTAGTGCGTTGGATGGTAGGCATCTCCTCCTCCGATTTCAGGATAAAGAAGATTATCTTAAGGTGCTTCTGAAGGAATCAATATTTGTCAAGGGTTATTTCTTTCGATTTTTTCAGTGGTCCATGGATTTTTCTCCGGATGAAGATTCTTCTGCTGTTCCTATGTGGGTGGACATGCCTGGGCTTCCTGCTAATTTCTATATTGATTCCATGGTGAGGTCCATTGCTGGTAGTATTGGACAAGTCTTACAGGTGGACAGAGATACAGCTACGTTGTCTCGTACTCATGTTGCGCGAGTTTGTGTTCAGTTGGATATCTCCAAACAACTCCCTGAGCGGGTTTGGATAGGCGTTGGTTCTGGTGGTCAATGGCAGCCGCTTGTCTACCATAATCCTCCGGTTTACTGCAAGAGTTGCAAGCGACTAGGTCATGCTGAATCCAAATGTAAGAAACATACTCCTGCCGCTGAACCATCTATACCGGTTATCAACAAGACGGGTCATCAGGAACCCCAGACAAAGCAGGTTTGGCGTCCGGTTACATCGTCTCATGCGTTGGTTCATGAGGATAATCATGTGGTGGAAAATAATAATGCTAATGATACTGCTATGGTTTCTGCTGATAACTTTGTTATGAAGTCTGGCCAAGAATATATTTGTCCTCCTTTTGAGTCTATTAATGCGTAGGCTACAATGGTTGAAGATGGTATTTTGATCGATGATGATGTGCCAGTTGATAGGCTTGCTAATGTCTCTGAAGTCAACAGTGGAAATGGTCTGGGGGATGATGCTCATGCTACCAATAATGGCTTTCATGATAATGCAGGACAGTCCACTGATATGCAGTGTTTACCTGTGGAGCAGAAGATTGTTGATGTTGAGGAGAATTCTGTGCTTCCTTTGATCCCGATGGAGTTGAATACTGATAGTGACATTTGCCTGCCCATGCATCATGTTGTATCTTTACCGGGGTCTACATCCTCTTTGGATAATTCTGATATCATAGCTATTCATGCCAACTTTGTGGGTACTGAAACTGTGGTGGAAAAGGTGGTGGAAGGTGTCAAGACCAGGTCAGCTTTGCGTAGGAGTGCCTCTGTTAATACCTCCTCTCAGTAGTTCTCAATGAAAGCAATTATTTGGAACATTAGAGGTATTGGTAACAAATCTTCTATCCATCGTCTTAAATTCCTTATTCGGCATCATGATGTTTCCTTCTTGGCTATAATTGAACCTAAGATTCCCTATGACAAAATTGATACTTATAGACAAAAGCTGGGCATGGATTCTTGTCTCTCGAATTCTACTGATAAAGGAAGAATTTGGCTCTTCTGGAAGGTTCATATTAATGCTAGTCTGGTGTCTTCTTCGGATCAATTTATTACTGTCCGTTTGTGCTCTCCCGGCCAGCAGGATGTTTTTGTTACTATTGTTCATGCCAGTTGCTTACTACCTGAACGTAGAGTTCTTTGGGACACCCTTGTTGATTTTTCTGCTTCTTGTGCTATTCCGTGGCTTATTGGAGGGGACTTCAATAGTATCCTTGATGTTCATGAAAAGAGAGGTGGTAGGATGGCTTTTCAGAGATCTATGATTGACTTCCAGGCTTGTGTAGCCGCTGCAGGTCTTGAAGATGCTGGGTTCTTAGGTAGCCGCTTTACATGGTTCAATGGTCAGTCTTCTAATGGTATCTGGGCAAGGTTGGATAGGGTGCTATTAAATGGTGAATGGGTTCTCACCCTGCCGGACATTCAAGTTCAACATTTATCTCGGGCATGTAGTGATCACTGCCCTCTTATTGTCTCTACTGCTCCCGCTGTGCAACGTATGCCTTCTAGATTTTGTTTCCAACAAATGTGGACTTCCCATGATAGATTTCTGGATGACGCTAAGTAGAGTTGGCTGGCCGCTCCTCACTCATCTTACCCTTTGCTTTCTATGGCATTGAAGTTAAAGCACATGAAAAGCTTCTTCCGTCAGTGGAATAAGAATATTTTCAAGAATGTTACTAACAATGTTTTGAATGCTGAAGATGAGTTTCAAATTGCTCAATCTAATTTTGATGCTGACGACTCTCAGGGAAACAGTGACCAGTTGCAAATCGCCTGCCAAGCTCTTTTGCGCTGCCATGCTCAGGAAGAAATCTTTTGGAGACAGAAATCCAGGTTAAAGTGGCTGAAAGAAGGTGATGGGAATACCAAATTTTTCCATGCTTATGCTAATTCCCGCCGTAGAAATTCGCTCATCTCCCAAATAAACAATGATGAGGGCGATCCTGTGGATAATAAGGATGATATGGCTTCCTTATTTGTTGCACACTTTTCTAAGGCTTTTACATCGGAAGACCATTGCATTAGTCAGGAGTTAATGGGTATTATTCCTACTGTCCTTAACAGCAACCACAATGACATGCTATGTTCCATTCCGCCTATGGAAGAAATCAAAAGAGTTGTCATGTCTATGTCCCCTGATAGCGCCCCGGGGCCTGATGGTTTCACTGGTCATTTCTTTCACTCATGCTGGAGTTTTATTGAATCTGATGTTTGTAGTGCTGTGCAAGCCTATTTTTGTGGTCATGCTCTTCCTAGGGGTTTCACTTCATCCTTAATTGCTTTGATTCCGAAGATTGATCATCCTAAGGTCTGTACTGATTTTCGGCCTATCAGTCTGTGCAACTTCTTCTACAAAATTATTTCCCGGATTCTAAATGACAGGATTGCTCAGGTTCTACCTTTATTAATATCTGAAGAACAAGGTGCTTTTGTTAAGGGAAGGAGTATAGCTGAAAATGTCTCCTTGGCTATGGAAATGGCGCAGCATCTCACCAGGAAATGTAGAGGTGGGAATGTGATCTTTAAACTGGATATGGCAAAGGCTTATGATCGATTGGAATGGGATTTCCTCTATGTGGTGCTGCATAAGTTCGTTTTTTCCATCAGCTTCATTTCTCTTATTGAGCCTCTTCTCTCTAATTGCTGGTTCTCTGTGCTTTTTAATGGTGAAATTCATGGATTCTTTAAGTCATCCAGAGGTGTTCGTCAGGGGGACCCACTAGCTCCTGCGCTTTTTATTTTGGCTCAAGAGGTTTTAAGTAGGGGGCTATCAAACTTGTTTAGTCGAAGTATTGGTGGTGCCTATCAGACCTTAAGACGTTGTCCACTATATCTCATCTCCTTTTTGCTGATGATACTCTCATCTTCTCCAATGGTTCGGCCAGACATGTTCAACGCCTTATGGTTTTCTTGAGGGCCTACGAGGCAGCTTCGGGGCAGATGATTAATGTGGCTAAGAGTTCTTTTATTCTTCATGAAATGGCGTCTTCATCTATTAGCCGATCTATTGGCCATATCACTGGTTTTCCTAGGGGTGCACTTCCCTTCAAGTACCTTGGTGTTTCACTTTATCATGGCAGGCGAAGGCCTATCTATTTCTCACATATCCTATCTAAAACGGCTCAAAGGCTCCAAGCTTGGAAATCGAGATTTCTGTCCTCTTGTGGAAGGCTGGTTCTTGTGAGACATGTGTTATCTGCCATCCCTATCTACACTATGTCATCTTTATCTATTCCCAATTCGGTCATCAAAAGCTTTCATAAGTTGCTTGCCAATTTCTTCTGGGGTTCTTATGAAGGCTCTCCGAAGAAGCACTGGGTCTCCTGGAAAAATATTGCGAAGCCCAGAGAGTGTGGGGGTCTTGGGGTTCTTAACATTCATGACATGCAAATTGCTCTAAGAACCAAAATGCTATGGAAAGTGATTACTGGTGACTCTTTGTGGGGTAATTTTTTCAAGTCAAAATATCTTCATACTAGTCATTACTCGGAAGCTACTTATATGTTGATGTCTGCAGCTGATAGAAAACTTTGGAGGCATGCGTCCTCCTTGGTTGCTTCTAACCATCGAGTTTTCCTTGCGAGCATAAATTCTAAGGTTAGTTTTCGGTATGATGTTTGGACTGGGTCTGTTCCTCTTCATTCATTCCTTCCAGAAAACATATGGAGGAGTCTTCCACACAAACACCTCTCTGTCAATGATGCTATTCAGGAATCTGGAGGACACCACCTTATGCTGGCACATCAGTTCTGTCCTCCAACGGTTCTCAATATTACTATTGCGGCTTATGGTGATGTTGATAAATGGATTTGGTGTCCAAACTCTCATGGTATTTTCACCTCCTCTTCAGTGAGGAACCTTTCTCAAGGTGGTTTGGTTGCTGGCTGGGGCAATCTTTGGAGCCGTGATATCCCTTTAAAGTGGTCTATTCTTGCTTGGCGCCTGGTGAAAGGTTGTGTTCCGACGGATGAAGTTCTGATGGCTGTGGAATTCCGCTTTGTTCCAAGTGTTCTTGCTGCTCTATCCCAAGTGTTGAATCCAGTTCCCATCTGTTTTTACCAGTGATGTAGCCAATGATGTCTGGGTCTCTCTTTTTGATGTGCTCAGGTTTCAGAATTTGACTGTGCAACATGCAGCGCATGCACCCATCTCCTGCCTATCTACCAGATTTGGCGGTGCTGATTGGTGGAAGCTTGCTCGTTTCATTTTCTTATCTGTCATTTGGGAGATTTGCTGCAGTCGAAACCGTGCAAGATACGATTCAGTTACCATGTCCAGCTCTCAGGTGTTATTCAAAGTTCGGATGAATGTGCAGGATGCTATCAGTGCCTCTGTGCTCTCTCTGAAAGACGTTGCACCTGATCAGCGTAGGTCTATTTCTCAATGGGGGATTCATATTCCTCAGTCTTTTAGACAGTGCCCAAAGATTGTCAAATGGTTGCTTCCACCCTCGGGGAGATTCAAGCTCAATGTCGATGGCGCTCTCAAGCACTCTTCGGGCATCGCAGCAGGTGGTGGCGTTCTTCGGAATGATCGTGGGGATGTTATCTTCTGCTTTGCACATCGATATCCCAACATTCATTCCAGCCTTGAGTCTGAGTCACTTGCTCTAAGGGATGGAATTACATTGTGCAGCGCTAAAGGTGTTACTAATTTTTTTATTGAGTCTGACTCTTTGGTTCTGGTGCGAATCATTAAGGGTTTGTCTCCTTGTCCCTGGAAGCTTCTTTATCCTGTTACTGACATTTTATCCAAATGTCAGTCTCTCTGTGTTTCTATTTGTCATGTTTTTAGAGAAGCTAACCAGGTTGCGGATGCTCTGGCCACCTTTGGTTGCTCCTCTATCGAACCTTGTAATTCCTGGTTTTCTTGGGCCGATCTTCCTCCTTCTGTTAAAGGGCCCTGTCGTCTGGATAAGGCAGGGTTTCCTTCCTTAAGGCCCTGATGTACTTTGCTTTACCACTTATTAATAAAATCTCTCTGGGTGTTGTGTGGCGGTGGAGTGGTTCCCTTATCCCTTCTCTGAAGGGGTGAGCACTCTCCTTCCACCTCCCCCAGATATTGGCCAAAAAAAAAAAAAAAGTAAGCGGCGATCATGTTGATAGGACACCGACTCATAGAGAAAATCCCTCAGATGGATGTAAGGGTCTCCAGCCCCATTAAATTTGCGATAAACAGGGAGCTGAGAAGGTGGAGGGATCCGGAGACCACAGAAATCAGGAAGAGTATCATTGAAGGAAGGTTTTGGCTTTAACTGCCTCCGCAGGTCACTGAGCTCTCGCTTCATGGATTCGAACTCGGATTGGAAGTCCTGAGCCGAAGTGGATAGTGGATAGCGAGGGCCAGCTTGGGAATGACAGCAGAGTCGAGAGTCAAGGTCCGAGCCAGATTGAGCATAATGGGCCGGTTGTAATGATGTGGGCTGAGCAAAAGGATGTCCCGATCCAGGAGTGACAATGTGAGGTGATCTAGAATGAGCAGGATGACGTGGGCCTGTTGGGCCCATCTTGGAAGAAGACCGTAGAGCAAAGGTGGACAACAATTCCCGGGCCTGGTCAGGGCCCATTTCAAGTAGGAGGCGCTCCAATTCAGCGGCCTCGATAGAAGAGGATGGTGACGGATTAGGTTGGGAATGGGCACTCTCATCGGCCCGATGGGCCCTGGACTGGGCCGAACTTGGAATAGACTCATGAGACAAGAGGTCTACATGAGGAGGAGAGGTTGGAGGATAGGTGAAGTGGAAAGGAGCCATGAGAGGATGATAAATGGGGGGAATTAAAAAAGATACACTAAAATACAAATAAGGACACAACAACAATTACAATCACACAAGAAGGGGACGAGAAGGGAGTTCTTAAGCAAACATCCAAATTAATATGATAAGCGTTAGGAATTTAGGGTTATCACTTAGCCTTTTAATAGATTGATTTAATTGAATTGTACTCGGCTAAAGAGGAAACCTAATGGGTGTGTACTCAAGTACTCCGGGGTGACTAAGGGGGAACACACAATTCACACGTGGGGGGATGGCTCAAACTAGGGGGAACAACGGGTACAACCGGCCCGGTGAACCGCAACGTGCGTACGGTCACGAGGACTTACGGAGGTCCTCGGAAGGTGGGCCCGAGTTAGCCTACGAGTGCTCGTAGGTGAAGGGCTCACTCAACCAAGGGGAACCTAGACAATGGGACTAATAGTGTATGCAAGGACCTAAGTCCTGTAACAAGAACTAACAAGGTGATCAAGAGGGTATGCACAAGTAACAAGAATGATCAAGCAGGGTGACCTCGGACAGAATCGCGGTGGCCAGATACACCGCGACCCTATCGCGACAGAGTGGTCTGCCGCGATATGAACAGAGCCCCGAAAAACAGTAGTCATTCACAAATACAAAGCATACAGACTAACTAGCATATGATATGAGCATGAAATCACAAGATCAATCTAGCAGAGGTCATGAAGCACCCAGAAACCGACACATGGATCAAAGCAATAACACAGAAAGTGTACCTGTAGACGCGAAGCTCATCCACAGCGTGGCCTGGTAGCGTCCTCAAGACCCGCCGCGACAGAACCCGAAAACTTACAAAAGAAAGAAAAGGAAAACCCGAACCCTAGTAGGACTCTAACAGACAGAAGCGTGAATATACATAGCAGAACAGCATGGGGAAGACATGGATACACCTTCAGTGAAGGAACAACACATGAGGAAGAGGGAGAACACGAACCTGTAGTCGCGTCCGCACTTATGGACGCGATGCTATCGCGGCGGCGTGATGTACCGCATTAACAACCGAGAACAAAAGGACAAGAAAGACACAGGAACAAACCTAACAGGATATCTAATAAGCACATAAACATAGCATCATGGCAGGCACACAAGCAAAATCGGCGAAGCTAGCACTAAAGGTCCCACCGTGATCGCCAAAAGGTGTAATCACAGGGATTGTGCCCCCTCAACACGCAAACAAATATTAAATATAATAATATGGAAATAAGGAATGTGATCGCCACCTAGGTAGTTGCCTGATGAATAGAGAATGTGAAGGGCTAACTATTCTAGGAAAGGGAAAGAGAATGGAAGTGGACCTGGTGTCGCGGCAGGGTTACCTATCGCGATGATGCTGAGAAGCCGCGTCTCTTTGTCGCGTCCCTCTCCACTGTCGCGTTCTCTTCTATACGAGAGATGATGGATGGGACCTTCTTCCCGTCCTCCAGCGGCCAGAGGATGAGAGCTCCTCGTGGATTTTGCTTGGGTGCCTGCCAAAACAACGAAAACAAGAAATAAAACCTGTTAGACTATGTTAAGTGTAGCAGCTATTCTTAAATGAAAGAAAGATGTGGAGCATGGAGGGAATGGACCTGGGGGGTGGTTTTTAAACCCCTTGAGTAGTAGGAAAATGTGGGGAGGAATATGCTTGGGGAGAAAACATGGAAGAGGAGAAGGAGGAATCCTAACTCATGTATACATGTGAAAAACGTGGAAAAGAAAGTAAAAATCAAAACTAAAATATACTGCCCAGTTGATGTGATTCCAACTGGAGGTCAGAGAGGAGATGTCGTGAACAACTTTCATGAAGACATCTTGAAGAGATCTGGCCTAGTTTGGGCTGTGGAAGAGACGATAATCCCGCATGTGCAGATCTCGATATGAGAGAGAAAAAGTGAAGATCAATCTATTGTAACTTTCGCACAAGCCACCAATTGACATGATTCCATTTCGATGTTGAAGAGGGCTCTGTGGAGAGCAACTTTGATGAAGAAACCTCGAAGAGATCTAGCCTGGTTCGATCTCCACAAGCTGTGCAAGTACTGCTGGTCCTGGAGGCGATATGAGAGAGAAAGAGCAGAGAAAAAGAAGGAAAACGGGAAGAACAACTTCTCCTCTGCCTTGGGGATGATGGGACCTCGTGAGCAGAGCCTCCAGGGACCTCTCTTCGTAGTGGTAGCCTTCCTCTATTCCCTAGAGAGTCCTATGATGTGTTTTAGATAGAGATAGAGTCCAATCCCAAGTTAGAGAGAGAGTCCAAGTTGTGGGAGAGTTTGAGAGTCTATCTAGAGTTTGGATGGGCTTGGGGGCTCCCTAGGGATGAGGATAGGAGGTTTGGGTCGTAATCCAACTCAAAGAGACTTTAGATAGGCTCTAGGATGGAGAGAGAGGCCGAAAATCACGTAAAAACGTGTTTACGTGCATGGCTCTGTCGCGTCGGATCGTAGGGTCGCATTCTGGTCGCGACCATGCACCAGGTCGCGACTATAAGGTAGTCTGCGTAGGTCCCATGAAAAGGGCCATAACTCCCTCCACAGACATCGGATTGACAAGCCGTTTGTTGCGTTGGATTCTAGACTTAGAGGGCTACAAAATGATAGTATGATATGCCCAATTTAGATTAGAAATGAGGACGTTATGAGATCTCAAAGTGAAGACATGTTCACAGGATTGGGCAGATTGCATAGTTTTGATGTTTCAAGTGGATCTTGGCTATGGGCTTGAGAATGAGCTTGAAATTGAGGGTGAATGGGCTCATGATGGGCCAGAGAAGGACTCCAAAGTGATGACCAATTTGGGACACCAATGATATGGACAAGAAATATGCTCAACTTATAGGTCGAAAACGGGTGTCTACAACTGTCATAACGATTTTATTATGAGTATATAACGATTTGTGTGTATATCAATTTGGTTATGAACGTGCAATGATTCACATGAACAATGACTCATTCACACAACGATTCTATAAGTCATGTTCATATCAATTTCATAATGACTTGATATTTAAATATCTTGACAAGTCAAAGTCATCCCGCGTATTTCTTTATTATCCATGCATTAAATATTACTGTACATTCCTCTGCATGATGCATGTCCAGATATCTTCTATTCTTATGCTTCTGTATGTAATATCTTTTGGAAAGAAAGAATGGAATTTCTATTTTGATGTTCTCTCACCCTAACGTTGACTGACAACAAGAGAGAGCTTAGCTATCTACATTTGAGCATTTAATGTGTGCAGGTCTCTGATAGCACGACTCTATATAACGTTGGATAAAGTAGAAGCTGGAGGATATCAAGAAGGATTTTCTTCTTACGTGCATGAACGCAAAGAACCGTTGACTGCAAAGGAAAGCCATGCAGTCTAACATTCTCTGAACTTAGAGACAATAGATACTTCAACGACTACATTTTTCAAAGAAGATATAAATAGAAGACTGGTGCCTACGTGAAGAATATCTATCTTGAGAATTCAAAATCAGCAAGCACCATAGAAGAGCTCAAGTCTCACTCCATCGTCTTGTTGTAGCTCTTTGCTCTCTGTGTCTAGTGCAGAACCTTGAGAGAGCTTTTGTGAACTGAGAGTGTTCTTCTTTGTAGATTTTTTTTTCCTTTCAGTCTTTGCTTCGGATCAAGCATTGTGCTATTAGCTTGGTCCAGGGGCGTATCATCCCTTGAACACATCTTTTGTTATTCCCTTCATGTTGAAGGAAGACCTGGGGGTTCCAGGGGTTTTTCCCTTGTGTTGAAGGAAGACCTGGAGGGTTCCAGGGTGTTGTATTCCTCTTAGGGTTGTGAAGAGAAGACCAGCTGCGGTTGGGTGTGTAAGTGTCCTTGAGGGGGACTGTACCCTTGGGTAGTGAATCCTGAGTTGTTGCTCAGGGACTGGACGTAGGACTCCTGTGGAGAGGAGGTTCAAACCAGGATAAAATCTTGTGTAGTATGATTGCTCACTTTGTGTTTGGTGTTTACTTTTCACTAACGCTAACTATCATCGAAGTGCTGATTGTGTGAACATTTTTTTGGACAGGTTTTAGATAATCAAATTTTAAAGAATCCCATTCACCCCCCCTCTGGGCTTGCTAGCTGGGCAACAAGTGGTATCAGAGCTAGTCTCTTCGACAAAGAAGAAGATCCAACGATTTGAAGAGAAAAGATCAAATAGCAGCCTAAGGTCACTTTGAAGGTCAGTCAGTAAATAGGCCACCGTTGTCGATGGTGAAGGCTACAAATATTGGAAAACAAGGATAGAGTTCTTTCTATAAGGACTTGAGTATCAGATCTGGTCGATTGTTGAAGAAGGAGATCTTTTGGTCACGAATGAAAAAGATAAATGGACGGAAGATAACAAGAAGAAGATTTCTTTGAACTGCAAGGCCAAGAATATCCTATGTTGTGCTCTTAGAAAGAAAGAGTTCAATCGCTATCTGCCTGCAAGTCAGCTATGGAGATGTGGGAGAAGTTAAGGATCACGTATAAAGGTACTGACAAAGTGAAAGAAACTAGGATAGATATTCTGGTGACACAGTACGAAAGATTTTCAGATGCAGCCAGGTGAGTCAATAACCCAGATGTACAACAGATTTACAGATATTACTAACAGGTTAGCTGGTCTTGGAAAGACCTATGAAATTTGAGATATGGTCAGAAAAATCCTAAGATCCCTACCAGCTTTGTGGACTCCCAAAGTAAACTGCAATAGAAGAAGCAAATGACCTGAAGAGAATGTCATTGGAGAAACTCATTGGGTCCCTAATGGCCCATGAGATCAACATGGAGAGGTTGGGAGAGTCTTCGAGCAGAAAGAAGCACAGCAATGCTCTCAAGGCAGCAAAAGACACATTAAGTGAAGAGTCAGACAGTGTTGAAAGTGCAGAAGGCAGCGAAGACGAGGAAGCATTCCTCTCTAGAAAATTGCAACGTATACTTGCCAAGAAAAAATATCATTCTGGTAGAAGATACTTTAAGAAAGGAAAAGATCTCAAGAAACCTAAAGTAAAGGACTCAAAGAAATCTGAGCCCATATGTTATGAATGCAAAATGCCCGGACATATCAAGGCAGAATGTCCGAAGCTCAAGGAAACTGAGTTCAGAAAGAATGACAGCACCAGAAGACCCAGCAGATTTAAGAAGAAAGTCATGGCAGCAGCATGGGACAACAGTAGTGATTCGGACAGCGAGTCAAGCTCAAGCAATGAAGAAGAAGAAGAAGCCAACCTAGCATTCATGGCCAACCTCAAAGACAAGGTAACATCAGACTCATCTTTCTCTTCATGCAATGAATCTGATTCTGACAACTAGAAGAAGCTTTTCATGAATTGTATTGTAAATATAAAGAAGTGTGTAAATCACTAAAATCCAATAAGAAAAATCTCGCATGCTTAGAAAATACTAATTCAGACTTAAAATCTGAAATGAACAAATGAAAAAACAAATTACTGAACTAAAAAGGAGAAATGAATTATTATGTGAAGACTTGAAAAATAAAAATGAACATTTAGTGAGTTTGGAAAACCAAGAAACTGTAGATAAATTAAAACAAGAAGTTAACACTTTTAACAACAGAAAATGAAAAATTGTCAAGCACACTAGAAAAATTTACTAATGGCAAAAAAACATTAATATTAAAAGGTGCTAGATGATCAGGTAAAAGGAAACATGGATTATGTTATACTCCTCCTGTTAATGAGGAAACAGTAGTATATCCTAAAACATATCCAACTCATAAAATTGTACCTGAACAAGACACAACATATAAATCAAATCTTAAATACATTCCAACTGAAAAGATAACTAAAATGTCTTGTTGTAGCCATTGCAATAAATTAGGACATATTAAAGTATCATGTCCATCTAAACATAAAATATGGATAATTAAAAGAAAAATTGATGATACTAACCAATCAGGACCCAAAAGAACTTGGATACCTAAAGCTTAATCTTTTTAATGTAGGAAACCTTCGAGCATCCAAATGATACTTAGATAGCGGATGCTCAAGGCATATGTCAGGTAACAAGAAGCTGTTCTCTCACCTTGAAGTTGAAGAAGGCACAGTTACTTATGGTGACAATGGCAAATGAACTGTAATAGGTTGCGGACCGGTTGGTAGCAAAGGAAAAGTTATCATTGAAGATGTACTTTGTGTGAAAGGACTGAAGCACAACCTTATTAGTATTAGCCAGCTGTGCGATAAAGGACATCAGATCAGATTCAAGAGTCAAAGTGCAGTATTATGAAGGATGGTGCAGTCGTGTTTGAAGCCAGCAGGGAAAAGAACCTGTATGTACTTTATTTGGAAGAAATAAAGGATCAAGACATATGTCTGGCAGCAAATAAAGAGCAGTCAACAGATCTCTGGCACCGAAGACTTGGCCACTGCACCTTGGATGGCATGAGAAAGTTGATCAAGAGAAGCTTGGTGGAAGGTCCACCCAAGGTTAGTGCAAAAATGAATGGTGTCTGTAGGCCGTGTGCAAAAGGGAAGCACACAATGTCATCCTTCAAGTCAAAGATGTTGGGTTTTCATTCTAATGTTTAAAATAACATGTTTTTGATGATGAACAATCTTAATTGAGGTTTGATACATAACAAATAACTTGATGCAATATTTGGCCTTTCATGTATTCATAATATCTAACTATACATGTTTGATCATGTAAGTATGAATGCATACAGCCAAGCTATCTCAAAATAAGAGAAATAGATCACAAAAGCACTGAAATCTGTCACCTGTCGACAGACTCCAAGGTGCATGTGACAGATGTGAACAAACAGAAAACACCAAGTTTAGGAAACAGCCATCTGTCGACAGATGCCCAGTCGGCTGTCGACAGATGCACTCAGGAAATTGTCAACCGAAATCCCAGACTTCTGTGTCTTTGCAAAACTGTTGCTATCTGTCGACAGATGATCAAGGCCTGTCGACAGATGAAGAGAATCTTCAGATATGGGAACTTTCCAAGTTACCAAAGATGGTGTTTCCAACTCCCACGTCTCTCCATATGAAAACACCACTATATAAGCAACTTTCTGAAGCAAATCTCGTACAGAAGCAGCCACCACCAAAAACCCTAAAGCAAGTCCAAGAACAAGAGGTGTTGTTGCTGCTCTACTTCAACCTGCTGCTCAGAGATAGAAAGATCCATTGATCCAGCAGTACTGAAGATAGAACGTCGTGGATTCAAGCTTCTCCATCGGTCTGAAGCCATCAAGCGAAGTTTGAACTCATCCAGACGTTCCCAGAAGAGTTCTCAATCAGGATTCATCCTTCCACTCAGAACCCTTCCTACTTTCTTTCGTCTGTCATATTGTGGGTGTGGGGTGGTTCAAGCGGTCCTTGTGGTTGATTCACATGTGTGTGTTGTTCTGATAGTGGTGCACATTAGAGAACACGTGTGTGTGAGTTGTAGTCACCGAACTAGCTCATAAGCAGTTTGCTCTGCGTGTGTGTGTGGACCGTGGATGTAGGATACACAAGTTGTGTACTCCAAACCACGTAAATCTTCATGTCTTGTGGTTTGAACGTTTCTACGTTAGATGGTTGATAGGCACGTTGTCTCTACACAAGTTAGATAGATCGCTCTTTCATCTACACATCACCAACACACATCTAAGTCTTACTTTGATTCTATTGGAAATTCAGAAAGTTTGTGTGTTGATTAAAAGGGTTGTATTAAATTTTAATAGACAAAATCTATTCAACTCCCCTTCTAGATTACCATATAGGGAATTCCGCAACCTTTCAATTGGTATCAGAGCCGAGTTTCTCCGATTTACTGTCTTACTTGTTTGATCTTACGATCAGGGGATTCACGGTCTAATGGAATCTAACAAGGGGTACATGGCCGAGGGACACTTAGTGACCAGGCTACCCTTCTTTGATGGCACTGACTATCCATATTGGAAAAATCGTATGCAGGTGTTTTTTAGAGCATAAAACTACGAATTGTGGAAAATAGTCAGCAAAAAAGCATACTCCCTACCTCAGGACGAAGAT
Organism: Colocasia esculenta; assembly: GCA_014218235.1. Classification (NCBI taxonomy): domain Eukaryota; kingdom Viridiplantae; phylum Streptophyta; class Magnoliopsida; order Alismatales; family Araceae; genus Colocasia; species Colocasia esculenta. The sequence continues at coordinate 42,607,800 of CM024763.1, read as the reverse complement.
ACTTGGACCAAGGACCAGATAGCAAAGGGGACACTCAATTGGAGCACCCTCAACATGATGCAGTGCGCGGTCCACCCCAAGGAATACTCAAGAGTCTCCACGTGCACCTCAGTAAAACAGATGTGGGACAAACTTGAGTTGATCTACGAAGGTACGTCTCAGGTAAGGGAATCCAAGGTAAGCATGTTGGTTTCAGAATATGAAATGTTTAAAATGAATAATGATGAAACCATCTCTGACATGTTTACAAGATTCATGCTTATCAAAAATGGTCTAAAGGGTCTTAAGAAAGAATACACAGAAAGTGATTTGGTGAGGAAGATACTTCGGTCTCTTCCATCCTCATGGAACACCAAAGCCACTATCATTGAGGATTCTAAAGATCTCTCTATAATGAAAGTGGATGAGTTGATTGGTTCTCTAATGACCTATGAACTCAATGTTAAAAGAAAGGAAACTGAAGAGAACCCAAGAAAGTCTATTGCCTTAAAAGCATCTAAGAAAAATTCTTCAGGTTCGGAAAGGGTGCTCAACAGGAAAGCAATGAGTCTGAAACCTCTAGTGATAGTGAGAATAATGAGATGGCATGCTCACTAGACAGTTCAAAAAATTTCTAAAATTTAAAAGGAAGGTTCAGGTAACTCTAAAACTTTCCAAAAGAAAGATTTCTCAAATAGATTTGATTCCACTAACAAAAATCTGATGTTGTTTGTTATGAGTGCAAGAAGCAAGGGCACATGAGAGGAGAGTGCCCGAGCTCAAGAAAAACTGAAGAAAGACAAATTCACCTTCAAGAAAGCCAAGGCAATGATGGCCACTGGGAGTGATGAAGACAAAGATGAAAACAATCAAGCTACCTTGGGAGATGATGATGTTCAGTGTCTCATGGCACGAAGTGATGACTCCAACGAGGAATGCCTAGCAGCCCACAATCAAAACAAATGGTACTTGGATATCGACTGCTCGAGACACATGACGGGTGACAAGGCAAATCTGTTTGCTCATGGAAAAAAGATGGAGGTCAAGTCATTTTCAGAGGCAACAATAAAGGCCAGATTATCGGCTCAGGTAAGGTTGGTAAGTATGCCTCTAACTCTATAGACAATGTATTGCTGTTGACGACCTTCATCATAATTTGCTTAGCATAAGTCAATTGTGTGATAAGGGTCATAAAATTGTCTTTGAATCTAACTCATGTCAAATTCTTGATAAGGAAATGGGAAGTCTGAAATTTTCTGGAAAAGGAATAAACAACATCTATATGGTTGATTTAGATGATCCAAAAAATGATAATTTGTGTCTTGTAGCAAGCAAACAGGATGAGCTTACATTGTGGCATCGTAGGCTTGGTCATGCAAGTTTAATGTGTTGCACAAGATCATGAGGCTCAAATTGGTAAGTGGACTTCCTGAAATTCCTTTTAACAAGAATGAAAATTTATGTGATGCATGTGCACAGGGAAAACAAACCCGGAAATCCTTCAAATCACAAAGCACCGATGAGTACTTCTAAATCCTATGAACTGTTGCACATGGACCTATTTGGACCTACGAGAACATTGAGTCTTAATGGCAAACGATATGGTTTTGTCATTGTAGATGATTTTTCTAGGTTCACTTGGGTGAAATTCTGACTTACAAGAATGAAGCAATGAAAGTATTTGAAGAATTTTTCAATAAGATGAGCATGGAAATGTCAACAAAATATGCTCCATCCGCATTGATCATGGGGGAGAGTTTGACAACAACTCCTTTTCTGAATTCTGCAGGAACAAGGGATAGAACACTTGTTCTCCTCCCTAAGAACTCCAGAGCAAAATGGGGTTGTGGAGAGAAAGAACTGAACGTTGGTGGAGATGGCTCGCACCCTTCTGGTTGAAAGTCAACTTGCAAGGACATTTTGGGCAGAAGCGGTGAACACATTCTACTACATACTCAATAGAGCCATGGTAAGACCTGTTATAAAGAAAACCCCTACGAACTACTGAAGGTAAGGAACCCAGTATTGGGTATTCAGAGTTTTTGGCTCAAAAGTATTCATACATAACAATGATAAAATTGATTTGGATAAGTTTGAAGCCAAAAGTGATCAATGTATTCTTCTTGGATATTCAGAACACTCTAGAGCGTATAGAGTGTTAATTTTAAAACTCGCAAAGTGGAAGGAAACTCCATATGTTGTTTTTGATGAATCTCAAACCAAGTCTAACATTTCTAATGATTACAGGTTTGAAGATGAAAGTGAAGGAACAACACTTGGGGAACTACACAGAAAAGCAAAAGAAAGCTCTAAAGTTGTTTCTAAAACCAAAAGTGGATTTCTTCGCAGGTATGATGATGAGGATGATGGAATACTAATCAAAGAACAAGGAGAAGTACCTGGACAAGAACTACAACAAGAAGAACATGATATTGAATCTCCTCAAGCACTTCCTCCTCCAGAACAACCTCCTCAAATGCAAGATCCACCCGGGCCTTCAATAGTCACTATGTGAGGTACTCTAAAGATCACCCCCTTGAGAATGTGATAGGAGATATAAATGATTCGATTCAAACTAGTTCTAAGGTTAATCAAATAGTTGAACATGACCATTTAGCTTTTGTCTCTCAAGTGGAACCAAAAAATGTTGAAGAAGCCTTAAAAGAAAATTCATAGATTAATGCTATGCATGAGGAGCTTGGGCAATTTCAGAGAATAACGTCTGGAGTTTAGTTCCTAAAACCCCTGAAATGTCTGTCATAGGTACAAGATGGGTCTTTAGAAACAAACTAAATAAAGAAGGGAAAGTGGTGAGAAATAAGGCTAGACTGGTTGCAAAGGTATATAATCAGGAATTTGGTGTGGACTTTGAAGAATCCTTTGCACCTGTAGCTAGGTTAGAAGCAGTTAGAATCTTGTTAGCATATGCATGCTCAACAAGTTTAATTGTTTCAAATGGATGTTTAAAACTGCCTTCTTGAATGACTACATCAAGAGAAGTCTATGTCTCTCTCAACCACCTGGCTTTGAGATCATGATAAACCTAACCATGTGTTTAAATTACACAAAGCTCTTTATGGCTTGAAACAGGCACCCCGAGCTTGTGACAACAGCTAAGCACATTTCTGGTAAGCAAAACTACTCACGAGTAAAGTAGCCAAACTCTCTTCACTAAGAAAGTTCGCAATCATATTATTGTTGTTCAGTTTATGTTGACGACATCATATTTGGATCTACTAACCCTCACTGTGTGAGGAATTTTCCAAACACATGCACAGTGAATTTGAGATGAGTCTAATGGGGGAGCATCAATTTTTTCTTGGTTTGCAGGTCAAGCAATTGGAGGATGGCGTCTTCATAACCAAGAAAAATATGTAACGAGCTACTGAAAGGTTTAAGTTTGAACAACTAAGTCTGCCTCAACACCCATGAGCACAGTATAAATGGAAAATGATGGGAAAGGTAACCCGGTAGATGCCAAACAATTTCGAGGTATGATTGGCTTACTCCTCTATCTTACTGCAAGTAGACGGGACATTCAATTCAGCGTTTGCCTTTGTGCTAGATACCAATCTAGTCCAAAGGAAAGCCATTTAATTGCAGTTAAGAGAATATTCAGATCTCTTAGGTACGTATCCTTGGGTCTTTGGTATCCGCAGTAGTAGCTTTGACTTGATTTCATATTCTGATGCTGACTATGCTTGATGTAAATTGACAAAAAGCACTAGTGGCTATTGCCAAATTCTTGTGTGTTGCATGGTTACGTGGGCATCCAAGAGCAACACTCGGTTTGCACTCTCCACTATAGAGAGAATATGTTGCTGCAGGGAGTTGTGCGGCACAAGTGTTGTGGATAAAAAGTTAATGTGTGCGATATACACATCGACATTGAATGCACACCTATCCTATGTGACAACACTAGTGCAATCAATCTATCAAAGAATCTCCATTCAACACTCTAGGACAAAACACATAGAAATTCGTCATCGTTTCTTGAGAGATGAGGTAGCCAACAAAACCTTAGAGATTAGCTTCATACCCACTAAAAACAATTGGCTGACATCTACCAACCTCTAGCTAAAGATAGATTAACCTCACTGAGAAGAGAATTGGGCTTGTGCAAACTGCAATGAAACTCATCCATATACTACGCATATGTCCCCTTGTGTGCACCAACTATGAGGTATATCAAATGGTGATTTGTGAAAGAACAAGTCATGCTTGTTTGGAAACTTTAATTATGCTGAGAAAAATTCTCCGCCACGTATCCTAGTTATGTTTCATGACAGGGTCTGTACTTTCTATAAGGAATTAGTTTCTTTACATTTTTTCCCATTCTCTATTCTTCTTGAAAGATTGAATATCTTCATGGTCCTGTTTCCCTACATACTCGGTGTGTTTATTTGATTGGTCACGGTGTGCAAGTGTGTCTGATTTCCTTAATTGTTTGTGTACACATGAGCACACACTATGGGGAGCTAGTTCAGGTTAGATGGTTGTCATCGTGAAGGAAATCACTCATCCTTTGTGTACCTTCAATTCCCTCACATGCAATGGTCATTTCATTCTTCATTCTAACCTTAAACTGGCTTTGCACAGGCATCTTCGACAGTCCTCATCACTCTGTCGACAGCTCAGGCCCACAGAAACAGATTCTGCACTTTGTGTGCATCTGTCGACAACCACATCCATCTGTCGACAGGTATTCACAGGTTCTGTTCCACCCGACTGGTCATCTTTCTGTCTGTGCACATCTGTCGACAGACGAAATTCATCTGTCGACAACCACCACAGTCTCTGACATCCCTGACCGGGTAAAACTCTATCTGTGTGTAGCTGTCAACAGGCTTTTTTCTAGTTGTCGACAGACACCCTCCATCAAGAAATTCATGCTTGTTTCATAACATACTTCTTGAGCAGGTTCATGTCTTTCAACTAAGGTGTCCTCTTGGGTGATTATCATATTTGACTCCATCTATTCACATGATATTAAGTTATTCCCTAAACCATCATGATTTTGACATACTACTCAATGAATGAGTCTAGGTTATGGTCATTATGAAAACATTGAACTATCTTAGAGGATAAACACCTAACTCTCTTGAATAATCTCCTTGTAGGCAACACACTCTCCTGTAACTTGAAAAAGTCTTATGTCATTGAACTTTATGTCTAATATTGACTGCTAATCATATACATTCTTTGATCTGAGTTTTAATCTAAAATGGAGAAAGCTACCTATTTTTTGAAAATAACAAAATAGAACAAAAGTCACTCTACAATTGGGATAAAGGTAGAGCATGAGGTTCCTTGCTGAGTAACCGTGGATATGTCATCACAAAAGTCTGCCCTCGCGTCAAAAGCTATCTCATCATCTCTATACAACGTATGATGGACCTTCCACTGGATAACTGGGGGTACGGACACTTGTCCATGTCTATCCTCACGTGAAAAGGTGGGAAGTTCTATTAATTACCACTTTTCCCATTGCATTCATTCATTGCAATATATGAAAAACTGAATAGAGTGAAGCCTCCACTGTGTCTCACATCACAGGGTCATTGGTGTTTAGGTTATCAAGAAATTTAGACGTTCATTTTCAATCATCATTTGATCATCATACACTAGGGACAGTGTTGTTCTACAATGTTCTTAATCAAACAAGGGTCATGGTGTCTTTTCTCAATGTCCGTAAGATGTTCTCTTCATGCTTTAACTTGAAACTCCTTGAGTATTATGTTTAAACCATTTTAGTAAATGGGATGGCTTTCATATCCATGCATATGATAGGTTCCAATGTGTGTTTCACCTATTTTACACCTTAATATACACGTGTATACTGCTGCAGAAGTTTCCTCTTCAAATCCAACAAATAACTCCGGCGCATTTTCTGAAGGCGCCTGTCGACAGCCCCTAGGGCGTCCTGTCGACAGCCGGCGCCAGCCCGACTTTGGGAAGTCCAACGGTACGCCGTTTGGGGCTAATTTGGGTGGGACCCTTGCCCTTTAAACTTCCTTCCCACTCTTCAAAAGGCAACCCCGGTTCTTTCTCCTCTCCTCCACCACCAAATCACTCTCCTTTCCTCCCCACCACCTCCCTCCCTTCTCTGGACGAGAACCCTACCCCCTTCCTCTCTTGCTCTTTCTCTTCTGTTCTCCTATCTACATCCATCTTCCTCTTCCTACACCTTGTTCCTGTCGTCTTCATGGCCTCCAGGGTTGAAAGATGTTGTATCGTCGTCGTCCCGCCTCCTCTCACGCTGGTGAAGACTCCCGGCTCCTAATGAGCGCCGGACGAAGCTCGGGATGATCGTCTCCCCGAGCTCATCCTCCCGCCCCGCCTAAACTCACAAGGTGAGGGCACTTTTACAAAGTCGTCCCACCTCGGTATGTGGATTTCCCTTCTCTGGCCGACCTCTTCCTGAACCTCCAACCCCTGTTCGACATCCAGACTGGACGGTTCTTCTATATGCTCATACGGCCTACTCTCCCACTGCCGTCACTGAGTTTTTCACAATCTCAGCCTCTCCGACCAGGCTCCGACAAGGGCGAGTTCTACACCTCTGTAAAGGGCACTACCTTCAAACCTCACCGCCAATCTGTTTAGCACTGCCCTTCAAATTCCCAACACTGGGGCTGACATTCTGGCACATCACCTTAGATGCTTCTTTCTACTATCCCTCCATCACCCTCCAACCCTATGAGGCACAATAAGATTGCTAAACTCAATGCCAATTCCTTCCCTCCTCTGAACCGCCTGATCCATCATATTTTCACCACCCTCATTGCACCTAAGCACGGCAGTCGTGAACTAGTCACTGATGTTCACAAATCACTGTTCACCTTCTTTCCTACACTGGAACCCATAAACTTACCTCCTTGATGCTTGGCCTCATCATGCAATGCTACTATAATCCCAGGAGATCCATGCCATTTGCTTGGCCACTCACTTCTCTCATGCAGTTCATGGCATCCCTATTCCTCAGTGAGTGTGTCTCGCTTAACTCCCACAATAGCTTCATCTCACTGCTTGCTCATCACATGGGGTATAAGATGGTTGTTGAGTGGTCACCAGGAACTAAAGGGTAAGGCACTAGCTGATGCCATGGATGAAGACACTGAAGGGAGATGAAGCTCCTGGTGATGAAGATGGCTGATGAAGACTCCCAGTCTGCACCTCTTGATGTGTCGAGATGTTATAGTGATGCTGCTGCTGAGCCCTCGCTACTGATCGATTGCTCAACTCCAGCTTCAGATGACAACTGGATTCAACACGCTCAATGCACGTATGACACGATGGATACGAGCATTGCAGCACTTGACACTCGCCTGGATAACATCTCTACTGAGCTTCATGACAACCGTCGGGCTCCTGCACCGCCTGCCGATGATGCTGCTAGTTTAGTTTATGTGTCTAGGAGTGGGTCAAGTCCAGTTATCTTATTTCCGTCTGAGTCTTGTCTTGCCTTGGTCCTGTTGCTTTTATTCGATGTTCATGTCATTTCCTTCCCCTCTGTCTCTTCAGTCAGCACTCTTTGTCCTATGTATGCTTCATATCATATTAATCAATTCACATTCTCTGCTATCTACATGTGCTGTTGTGCCTACTTTTCGTTCGATGTTCTCAAAAGGGGGAGAACCTCATTGTGCACTAATTGATTGAATATTTTTGTCATCATCAAAAGGGGAGAATGTTGGGTTTTCATTCTAATGTTTATAATAACATGTTTTTGATGATGAACAATCTTAATTGAGGTTTGATACATGACAAATAACTTGATGCAATATTTGGCCTTCTGTATTATAATATCTAACTATACATGTTTGATCATGTAGGTATGAATGCATACAGCCAAGCTATCTCAAATAAGAGAAACAGATCACAAAGCACTGAAATCTGTCACCTGTCGAAAGACTCCAAGGCGCCTGTCGAAAGATGTGAACAGACATAAAACCCAGTTCAGGAAACAACCATCTGTCGATAGATGCCCATCGGCTGTCGACAGATACACTCAGGAAACTGTCAACCGAAATCCCAGACTCTCTTGTCTTTGCAAACTGTTGCTATCTGTCGACAGATGATCAAGGCCTATCGACAATGAAGAGAATCTTCAGATACTGGAACTTTCCAAGTTACCAAAGATGGTGTTTCCAACCCCCACGTCTCTCCATATGAAAACACCACTATATAAGCAACTTTCTGAAGCAAATCTCTACAGAAGCAGCCACCACCAAAAACCCTAAAGCAAGTCCAAGAACAAGAGGTGTTGTTGCTGCTCTGCTTCAACCTGCGCTCAGAATAATAAAGATCCATTGATCCACAGTACTGAAGATAGAACGTCATGGATTCAAGCTTCTCCATCGATCTGAAGCCATCAAGACGAAGTTTGAACTCCATCCAGATGTTCCCCAGAAGAGTTCTCAATCAGGATTCATCCCTTCCACTCAGAACTCTTCCTACTTTTTTCTTCTATCATATGTGTGTGTGTGGGTGTGTTTTCAAGCAGTCCTTGTGTTTGATTCACAAGTGTTGTTGTTCTGATAGTGGTGCACATCAGAGAACACGGTGTGTGAGTTGTAGTCACTGACTAGCTCATAAGCAGTTTGCTCTGCGTGTGTGTGTGACCGTGGACGTAGGATACACAAGTTGTGTACTCTGAACCACGTAATCTTCGGTCTTGTGGTTTGAACGTTCTACGTTAGATGGTTGATAGGCACGTTGTCTCTACACACGTTAGATAGATCGCTCTTTCATCTACACATCACCAACACACATCTAAGTCTTACTTTGATTCTATTGAAATTCAGAAAGTCTGTGTTGTGATTAAAAGGTTGTATTAATTTTTAATAGACAGAATCTATCACCCCCCTTATAGATTACCATATAGGGAATTCCGCAACCTTTCAATTGGTATCAGAGCCGAGTTTTCTCCGATTTACTGTCTTACTTGTTTAATCTACGATCAAGAGATTCACGGTCTAATGGAATTTAACAAGGGGTACATGGCCGAGGGACACTTAGTGACTCCAAATCAGATGAGGTATATTCATGGGGTATGCTTCCAAACTCAAAGGATATAGAGTATTTAACAAACGAACTTTATTATTGAACAATCAGTGCTTATTATTTTTGATGAAACTACCCCTTCCTTGAGAAAGGAAGTACAGTGATTTTGATGATACAGATGAATTGTCCAAGAAGCTAAAGAACACATCGATTGAGACAAGGAAGATCCACCTTGGAAGATCTGCAACAAAATGATACATCACACAACAATCTTCCAAAGAATGGAGGTATAAGAAGGATCACCCACTAGACACTATATTAGAGATCCCTCTGTTGGGATAAGAACAAGAGGTAATGTAATTCCATTGATTATTTAGCGATTGTATCTCAAATATAGCCTAAGACGTCAATGAAGCACTGACTGGAATCTTGGATATTAGCCATGCAAGATACAAAATCAGATCAAGAGAAACTAAGTATGGTCTGTTGTTCCGAGACCATCAGATCATCTTGTGATTGGCACCAAATGGGTGTTTAGGAACAAATTGGATGAAGCTGGTGTGATCATAAGAAACAAGGCCATATTGTTAGCTCAGGCTATTCCCAAGAGGAGGCATAGATTTCGATGAAACCTATGCACCAGTGGCTAGACTTGAGGCAATTAGGATTTTACTTGCATATGCTTCTGTAATAAATTTAAAACTCTTTCAAATGGATGTAAATCTGCTTTTCTGAATGGTTTTATAAAGGAAGAGGTTATGTAAACACCCACTTGGTTTTGATGACATGGATTTTCCAACATGTTTTTAATTGCATAAAGCCTTATATGGATTAAGCAAGCACCTAGAGCTTGGTATGAAAGGCTTAGGTCATTTTTGTTAAATCATGGTTTCATTAGAGGAAAAGTAGATAGCACATTATTCATTAAGTATAAACTTAAAAATGTGTTACTTGTTCAAATATATGTTGATGATATAATTTTGGCTCTACTGATGAATCTCTTTGCAAGTATTTTGAAAAGCTTATGCAGGGAGAATTTGAAATGAACATGATGGGGGAGCTCAACTACTTCCTCGGATTGCAAATCAAACGTGGAAATGAAGGATCTTACATCTGTCAAGCCAAGTACCAACCAGAATTACTAAAGAAGTTTGGATTTGAACGCCAAGCCACTGTCAACACCCATGAGCACATCAACAGGCTAGACAGTGACAAAAATGGTAAGAAAGTAGATCAGAAACTTTATAGAGGTATGATAGGTTCATACTCTCTTTAACACAAGTTGACCTGATATATTGTTTACGTATGTATGTGTGCTAGGTACCAGGCAGATCCTAAAGAGTCTCATTTAATTGTGTTAAATGATCTTTAGATACTTAGCCAAAACTCATGATCTAGGATTATGGTACCCAAATTCATGTGAATTAATTTAGTAGGATATTCTGATGCTGACTATGCTGGATGCAAGGCAGATGGGAAAAGCACCAGTGGATGTTGTCATTTCTTGCAGGATGTCTGATTTCGGGTCCTCAAGAAGCAAAATTCAGTAGCACTGTCTACAGCTGAAGCTGAGTACGTGGCTGTTGAAGCTGTATACACAACTATTATGATAAACAACAACTTGAGGATTATGGACTTCAGATCAAGACAATCCATTACTGTGTGACAACACAAGTGTAATAAATCTTACCAAGAATCCAGTCCAGCATTCAAGGACAAAAGCACATTGAGGTTAAGTACCATTTTATTCGTGATCATGTAGCTAATGGTAATATAAACATTTCTTTGTAGATACACAAAAGCAGTTAGCAAGATCTTCACAAAGGCCTTACCTGAAGAGAGATTTACTTCTCTTAGAAGGGAACTAGGCATGGTAAATTGTGAAAGATTTATCTGTATAAACTGAATATAAATTATTAGAATAACCAATTTTCTCTCCCCTGTAGTTAAGCAAAATCTCATTAAAATATTAATTGTTTCTTACTTATCTGAGTCGGTTCGATTAATTTTAAGATATTTATTCCTCTCGAACTGGTCACTTTGTCGTTTTCTATCATTATGGCCTTTTGTTTCGAAAAAGTTACTTTACTATTTTGATAAAAACCCAAAATCTATGTTACAACGATTCACCTCCCGCTCTCTTCTTCTCCTTCAACTTGCCTGAGGCGATACCCTATCGACTCCGGCATCGACTCTTTGGAATTTGACGCTTCCAACTCTTTCCCTGAGAAATCTCTTGAGGGCTTCAGCTCCTTTCCTCATTCCAATCATCCAAAACTTTCCCATTCAAATCCATGGCCGCGTCTGTTATCCGACAGCGCCGGGGGCTACGGAGCTGCGTTTCTTACCGTGAGCAGCAAGAGAGGTATACCACTGTGAAGATCAAGGTCTGTGGGAACAAGGCAGTGGACGTGTGCAGACTTGCAGAAGAATGGAATGGGCCACATCATTGCAGCCATAGAGAGGATGAAATGGACGAAGTTGGCAACTCTGTCAGAGGTGAGTTATCTATACCTAGTAAAGGCATTTTATGTTTTGTTTGAAGAATGAGGAGGATGGGTCCTTGACATCCAATCTGTCAAAGGAACCCAATTAAGATTACCTATGAGCTTTTTGGAAACTTTATTTGGAGTTTGCACCACTGGTCACAGTGGGGTTCACACTGTGGATATCCAGGCAAAGGGATTAGGGATTGTTGGTCCCGGGTACAAACTAAAGATGGAAAGATAGACATCAACCAGCTGAATGCATTCAACCGATTCTACATTTCATAGTGTGCCAGATTCTGGTCCCTAGGAGTGCCACCTACTCGACTTGTACAAAGACGACTCAGACCTGATGTTTCTGGCTATTCAGCACAGAACATAAATATGGCAAAGGTTATAATAGAAAGGATTAAGTTTGCATCAATCGCTCAGGTTTGGGACAAGAGAGCAAGCTAAATGTATCCCTACCATATGCACATCTTCTCACCAAGGTATTTCAACATTTTGGCATCAATTTATCGGGAGCAGTGTCAGAGAAAATGGGCCAGGCTATTCGAAGCAGAAACTTAAAGAAAAGTGGATTCTCATTGGTTGGAGGTATATGGACCAAGACCTCAGTGGCTGAGGGTGAAGCCATTATGGCGAAGCCCAAGAAGTCAAGAAGAAGTAGGAGAAGCAACAGTAGCAGCAGAAGTACCAGTAGGACCCAAGTTCAAGAGCAACAACAAGAAGTTATCTGTTCAGAAATTGCAGTGGAACAAGTAGCAGCAGCAGCAGAGGTCCGAGCAGAAGAATCGGTGATCATTGGAAGCCAGATTGAGGACATTTCTCAAGAATTTATTGTGCCTGTTGGACAGAATTCAGAAGTTGCACCTCCCTCCTCACAAGTAGCTACAATACTTTGGAGTGTACTGGACTCTTTAACCAATACTCAGGTGGAGCCAGAGATCTTGGTAGGTCCAGCTGCAGAGGTTGTAGCATCTGGCCACAGTACAGATGTTGTCATGGAGGATGCTCCTATTCAGAGGGAGCAAGAAGAAGAAGATATTCCAATTGATACCCATATGGAAGATGCTCCTATTCAGGGGGAGCATCTATTGAAAAGGAAGCACAAATCCAGGGAGAGCACACTACCAATGCCCCCGTTGATGATCAGTTCAGAGAAGGCATTGTAGAAAGTGCTCAGATGATGAAATGATGAAAATGTGGAGTCCATTGCAAGGGCAGCAAAAATGGGAAAACAAGTAGCTCCGGAGATTCCCTCCTCACATGGAAGGCCCATCGGAGGGCAAAGAAGAAGGATCTAAAGGTCAATTTGAAACCTCTTATTGAAAGAATGGATGAACAAGGAAAGATTCTGTGCTCTGTGCAATCAGATATTCAGTCAATTTTCATAAGCTAGAGTACTTCATCTAAGGAGATGGGAATGGTCAGAAATGCAGTGAGATGGGTGCGAAGTGAGCTCACTAGCATCAAGGAGTCTATAACTGCACTTTCAGATTTGATGAGGGTGCAGTCCACAAATGCCCCTCCTGCTCCTTCTCCTGCAGAACCAGTCCGCAGTTCTGGGCCTTCAGAGGCCAGGCAACAAGATGCTGGGCCATCAGGGCAAATTTCAGAAGAACCAATAGGGCCATCCGGGCCATAGGCTGTTGAAGAGGTAGCAACTGTAATGTAGAATCATGCTGAAGCTGTGAAGGCTGGGCCACCAGGGCCATCAGAGGATGTTGTTGGGCCAACTAGGCCAGTGGTTTCTGAGGGTGTGATTCCAAGAGTAGAAGAGCCAGCTATAGCTCCAGAAGCCCCTGATCCTTCATCCCTTGTAACTCCAACCCCTTCTTCACCACCATCTTCTTCCACAGCACCACCAGCACCTATCCCTTTCAAACAACCTATGCCTCGCTCCATTTCATCTCCAACACCATTTCCTTCGCAATCCACTTCATCTCTTGCCACCTCTACATCCATTCCTCCACCTCCTCCTGTCATTGAAGACCTCCAGCCTCATCATTAGCTGGAGCCCATTCTCCTCTGGTCCTTCTCAGTTGGACCATGGCTCATACCTCCTCCTACCAATCAATCCATTCTTCATCCTCCTACTCCCCCTCCTTTGTTTACCTTTATACCTGAAGGGCACAACTTGAAGGTCCCTTCTCAAGAAATTCGAGGATGAGTTGGAAATTACCACAATCCCGCTCAGTCTTTGAAGTTGGTTCTCATGTCCACAAAACTGACTCTCTTACTTCTAGTCTTCTTCTAAAAAAAGAGGAAACTCTCCAACACCTTGGTCTTCCCAGTTTCCTCCTCTTTAGTTTTTCCTCACTGTTGACAATCGAAGAACCAATCTATTGTGAATATCTCTAAAAGTGTATCCTTGCCACCATTTTTGGTGTTCCTTTTCTCAATCTAACTGATCACCTCAATGTTGTCCTTCCCTACTGCCACTTCTCAAAACCTGATCAATCCAAAATTTTCCAAATGGCTGAATGCAAGTCTGAAGATCAGTGGGCCGAATGGCACAAGGCTCTCTACAGGAAGCTTCTACTTGCAAAGTCAGATCGGTTTCCACCCTGGGATCACCCACTCACTCTCTCTGAGTGGTTTGTCATTCATCACAAATCTACCTGGGCACCTTTCATTCAAAGGAATAAAGCTCATCAGTACTTCCAGCTCTTCAATGACTATCGTTATCTTCACAAGCTTTCTGAAGTGCAGTTAGGTCAGTTCCAGGGAGCCATTGCTTCGTTAAAAATTGTCAATTCAGTTAATTGCACTTTCAAAGTGGATTTCGCTACCCTGCAAATACCAGACAATGTGTTTCTCCCCAAACTGCATTCTTTCGTCATGGACTCCTCAGTTGGTCCTGTTATTTTTGAGAGATTTGCTCGTGTAATGGGAAGGATCTCAGCTCAGTAGGGTCATCTTCCCTCCTTCCAAAGATTCTCTCCGGGAATTTCATCTAGGTCAATCACTTCTGAGGTTCTTAACCCTCTTCTCTCTGAAAGTGAAAGCTCTCTCCCTCTGATAGGGAAAAACATTACAACCTCGGCCCTTCAGTTGGAAGCTTTGAACAGCTCCTTGTTTAAGGCAGGCAAGCTACTCTCTCAGCTGAAGCCTTTTAGACTTGAATTCCATCAATCTTGTTCAGAGCCCTACGATCAGTGGGTCGAGCGGTACAAACTTTTTATGGCTTTGAAGAAAGATCTCCTGCAGCATCAGATCCCTCTATCAGATCATCAGTTTTCTTCGGTTTGCCAGCTTGGCTCTTTCATTTCCTTCAAGGTCTCCTTGGCAAAGATGAATATGCTACCTTTATAGAAGCTCAACATCAACTTCATATAAAAAGAATACTTCCTACATGGGGCCTTCTTATTCTATTACTTTTGGGCTTTCTAGCCTATTTTGAGTAGGAATGCAAGCTTTGCGTATTATTCAACGACATCCTCTTTCTGTCTCCTGCTTTCTACTCCATGTAACCCCCAAGATAACATAAAAGTTCTTTGATCAACTTATCTTTTTTCTTCCTTCTTCTTTGTCTCAGTCTGAGATATTTTTGCTTAATGACAAAAATGGGGAGAAAAATAGTGCTTCTGAAATACATTTCTTTCTTTGTTCTACACAATTTCTTAGATTTATTTCAGAAAGTCTATGCTTATGTTATGTTTTGTCATCACTAACAAGGGGAGATTGATGATCAGATCATCCCCATATAATTTCATGAATTATATATCTAGTTTGGTGTTATTAAAAAATCCTAACAATTGGTATCTAACAAGTTCTTATGAAGCTTAGTCACAGAAATAAACCAGGCAAAATCAAGCAAAGACTTGTAAGTAAATACTTACATTGTTTCTTAATTTTTCAGAGCATGAAATTTCTCTAAGTACACATCAACTCGCTTTGAAGCATAACGATTCATAGTGATCGCAAAGAATAACTCTTTCATAAGTTTCATATCATTTTTTGGTTTACATCGATTTCGATCTCAGAACGATTCGCTAGTTGATTGCATCGATTTCGATCTCAAACGATTCGCTAAGTGTTCACATCGATTTCGATCTCAAAACGATTCGCTAAGTGGTCACATCGATTTCGATCTCAGAACGATTCGCTAAGTGATCACATCGATTTTGATCTCAGAACGATTCGTTAAGTGATCACATCGATTCGATCTCAGAACGATTCGCTAAGTGATCACATCGATTTCGATTTTAGAACAATTCGCTAAGTGATCGCATCGATTTCGATCTCAGAACGATTCACTAAGTGATCACATCAATTTCGATCGAACAATGATTTGCTCTCACATCAATTCTGTTTCACATCGATTTGATAAGTGAGAACAACGATTTGCTCTCATATCGATTTTGGTTCACATCGATTTGGTAAGTGAGAACAACGATTGGCTCTCACATCGATTTGGTAAGTGAGAACAACGATTTGCTCTCACATCGATTTGTTTCTCACAACAATTCGATAAGTCACAACATTGACTTGGTCAATATATCGATTTGTTTACACGACTTGCTCATAACGATTTGCTTACACTGTCATAATGATTTATTATGAGTATATAATGATTTGTGTGTAATCGATTTGGTTATGAACGTGCAACGATTCACATGAACAATGACTCATTCACAAACGATTCTATAAGTCATGTTCATATCGATTTCATAACGACTTGATATTTAAATATCTTGTCAAGTCAAAGTCATCTCGTATTTCTTTGTTATCCATGCATTAATATAACCATACATTTCTCTGCACGATGCATGTCCAATATCTTCTATTCTTATGCTTCTGCATGTAATATCTTTTGGAAAGACAGAATGGAATTTCTATTTGATGTTCTCTCACTCTAACATTGACTGACAACAAGAGACAGCTTAGCTGTCTACGTTTTAGCATTTAATGTGTGCAGGTCTCTGACAGCACGACTCTATACAACGTTGGATAAAGTAGAAGCTGGAGGATATCAAGAAGGATTTTCTTCTTACGTGCATGGAATGCAAAGAACCGTTGGCTGCAAAGGAAAGCCATGTAGTCTAACGTTCTCTGAACTTAAAGACAACGGATACTTCAACGACTACATTTTTCAAAGAAGATATAAATAGAAGACTGGTGCCTACGTGAAGAATATCTATCTTGAGAATTCAAAATCAGCAAGCACCATAGAAGAGCTCAAGTCTCACTCCATCATCTTGTTGTAGCTCTTTGCTCTCTATGTCTAGTGCAGAACCTTGAGGGAGCTTTTGTGAACTGAGAGTGTTCTTCTTGTATTTTTTTTTTTCCTCTCAGTCTTTGCTTCGGATCAAGCACTGTGCTATTACCTTGGTCCAGGGCGTATATCCCTTGTATACATCTTTGTGTTATTCCCTTCGTGTTGAAGGAAGACCTGTGGGTTGTAATCACGAGGAATGTGTGACCCCCAAAACCCGCAAACATGTACTCAATATAAGGGCATGGGAAAGAGGATGTGATCGCCACCTAACTAGTTGCCTAATGATAAGGACTAAACAGGCTAACTAAGATAAGAAAAGGAAAGATGACATAAGGACTTACTGATATCGCGACTGGGGACCCCGCCGCGATGAAATTGATTTCGCGATGCCCGTGCAGGGCGCGTCTTACTGTCACGTCGCTCTTGTCCGTCGCGTCCTCTACAGTGCGGGAAAAAATTGAGGGGACCTTCTTCCTGCCCTCCAGCCGGCCAGAGGACAAGAGCTCCTCGTGAAACTCGCTTGGGTGCCTACCAAAACAACGAAAAACAATGAAAGAAACCCTATTAGAATGAGTTAAGCATAGTATCCATTCAAAATGAAGTGAAAGAGGGAGCATGGGTGGAACGAACCTGGGGGTGTTTTTAAACCCTTAGGGTGATGGGAAAATGTGGAAAGGAAGGAAATGCAACCTATCTAAAAAGGAAAATAATATGCATGAAGAAAAGAGGAGAAGGGGGAAGAGAGAAAGAGCCCCATGTGGGGGCGACTCCTTGGCGTGGTATGCGTCGTTGGCTCGTGCAAAAGCCTCCGGAAGGAGTGGGAATCGCCCTCCTCACGTTCCAAGTCTTGTGGATGAGCAAAATGGCATGACTTGATGTGGAATAGGTGAGGAAATGAGAGAAAAGAAAGGGGTGCGGGCTAAGTCCATATCACCGAAAAATTTGACAGCCCTTCGGGGTAAAAATGGGGCTCCCCTCGCTCTGAAGGAGATGACTTTCTTTTATAGACCGAGAGAAATAAAATCCCATTTTTCATGATAATTATCCAAATGAACTAATAAATCCCATGGAAATTCGCATGGAGAGTCCTAAGAGAGCTTTCAAAGAGTCCCTTAACCTCTAGGCCGCTCAGGTGGGTTGGGAGGTTACAAGGGATGAGGATAAGGCCATAGGAGGATAAATAGGAGGTGGTTGCGGAGGCCTGTGCATTCAGCTATTGTCAAGACGGATCGTAGGGGTGCGACAAGGGCTAACATGACAGCCAGGCGGGTGCGACAGAAAGGGCACGTGCATGGATATGCATGGTCTGTCGCGACGGCCAAAGGGGATGCAACAAGGGTAACGCGGCGCCCCAACCCGTCACGTTAATGAAAATGATTATTCTTGATTTTTGGGCCAATCAAATGGGAGAATAATGGTCATTAAGGCTCAAGGACTCTTTTAAAAGATAATGGATGGGATTTTAAGAAAATTAGGCCCTTAATGGGCTCAACACAAGGCTAATGGTGGGCTCAAGGTAGGTGACCAACTTGGGGCTTACTTAGATAACAAGAAATGTAGTTCAACTTGTAGGCCAGAATCGGGTGTCTATAGATTTACCCCTCCTTGGATCCCATTTTGCAGGGTAACAAAGCGGAAGTGTAGCGGAGGTGTCACGGAGTGACGACAAAGTGGAGATGATGCGGAGTGGACTGAAAAGTGGGAGCCAAGGTAAAGAGACACCCGATCCAATCAACAAGCAATTGGAATCTTTGTGAAAGCCTTGAGTTAGCTGCTCGAGCAGAATGCAAGGAAGACACAAGTCTGGAAGAGGAGGAGAAGAGAAAAAAGACGATCAACCCCTCGATTGAGATGTACCCTAGCCGATTGGTCTGTAGGTTTCATTTTGGAGGGACATGTGCGTGCCAGGCAGGTAACTCATGACTCTGTCCTGGGAGCGGTTCACAACCAAAACGGATCAAAAGGAATAAGAATGAAATTATATAGAGAATCCAGACAGAGAAATTCTTGACAATCTAACAGGAACAACTTACTTGGAGGCAGACTTTCCGATTCGGAGTGGAATAGGATTTCTTGTTTTGGAATATTAGGAATGGTTGGGCACTCAACAAGGGCTCACCGTTAGCCAGGGATGAGACGTGAAAGCTCAAAGTATTATATGATGCATGCTGGGCTAAAGAAAAGAAATTATCAAATCAAATGTAAAGAAAATGAGAAAATAGAAAATATATCAAGGATAATATTGCTAAGCCAGCCAAGAGTGGGTCAAGAGTCTTCCTGCAACCACTGTGAAAGACAGAGTCCATCGTTCCTAATCTTATCTGACTCAACGCCTATCCAACGATTAACAATGTGCACCTAGAATATCACCGTTTTTGTAAAGGGGAACTCAATCCCAGAACACAAAGCCGGTCCGATATAATAAGTAGATATCATATAGTATGTGAAGTAGGGTTAGAAATACTTACCTGACTTACCTGTGACGTTGCATTTTCATTTTTTTATTTTTATTTTTTTTTGAAATTTTTTGATTTTCTAATTTTTGACAAGTAATCAAAGAAATTAACACAACAATGACACATATATACATCATATCACAAGAAAACATAAGCAAACCACGCATGGACACAACAAAGTCACACTAGATAAGAACGTGACACACTTTGGGGGCGCAACATGGTCGCGACGGCCCGCTTGGTCGCGACCTGAAAGTGGTATATCACGGAGTCGCGACTTCAGTCGCGGGATAAATATGGAAAAATCCATCTTTATCCAAACCTATCTCTATCTAAACTCCTCCTAGGACTCTTAAACCTACCCAACTATAACTCTAACACCTAGGTACAAGATTGGGATGAACTTCCTACCCTAGAGGTCTATAAATAGGGCTGTAGGGGGCTCAAAAATGCAACTCTCTCTCTTTCTCCCTCTCTTGCTCAATTTTCTCTCTCTTCAGCCATGAAGAGGTCTTTTTCTGCCTTCCAGGCTGATGTCCCGCCCTATGCTGGTCCAAGGGCGGCCCGGGAGTCCTACGCCGAGCTCCAGCGTCTCTCCTCCGTGCCCGGGCATATATGCACATGCCAAAATCTTCAAGTAAGAAATTATTCTTTCTCTAGCTTTTCTCTCTCTCTTCTACTTCTTCTTCTTCTTTTCTTCTACTGCTTGTGCCAACACTCTTCCCCTCTTTTCTGCCGTTCCAGACCCTCGTGGGCCATAGGAGATTCTCCAAAGTCCCGTGGTTGCTTCTGTTGGGTTGTGTGTAATTTCATATCATTTTCCCTCCTATTTTGATGATGACAAATGTGATTTGAATGCAAATTATTTGAAACATGATAAATACATTTCACCTGAAATTTATATTCAAAAAGCATGTCTCAAAGCACACTTATCATTTGTACTCATAATAAAACATTTTACTAATGATATATGTGTTTAATTTTCAGGTACAAACACTTTTTGCAAAAGAAGTGTCGACACACCCCACCATGGTGTCGACACAACAACCCAGATTCAAAGGCAAAAAGGTGAAGAAATGTTGAGACTGTGTCGACACATGTCAAAGAGTGTGTCGACACGAGTTGCAGATTCCAGGATTTAGACTACTCAGGTCGACGCACTCTCAGGGCAAGTTGACACAGGACTCAAGTTCCCAGAACAACCTGTTTGCAGAATTGGGACAGCAGTTCGACGCAGGACCAGAGCAGGTCAACACTGGATCTTGTTCCCAGAACAGCTGTTTTCAAAACTGGGACAGGAGGTCGACACAGCATCAGAGCAGGTCGACACTGGACCTTGTTCCCAGAACATCCTGTTCTCAATTTGGGACAGTGTGTCGACACCACCACCAGGGCAGGTCGACACACTACGGAAAGATTGCAACTTAAATTGGATGTTTGCCACGTGTCAGCCTAGGGCGATGGGGTATCAACCTAGGATCGTGTGCCCTTGTACCTAAAGGGTATCTTTGGACCTTTTGGGTATAAAGGCCCCCTATTGGCCATCCATCACATCAAGACCCCAACGAACTCTCCAAGCCTCCAGAAAAGTTCCCTTTGGCGGCGGGAAGAGTTCATCTCCCTCTTCTGCTCTCCTGGTGTCTTCTGAAGACCAATTCTCATCAATTCGATTGTGAGAATTGGAGTTTGATCTTTGAAGAATCAATTGAAGCGCCTCAAGGAAGCAGATCAAGTAGGAGCATCTGTTGGAGAAGACTTCAAGGAAGATCCCCAAGTTCAATTGTGCAGAGCATCGGCTGGGACTTCAAGGATTCAAGCCTCTTCCCAATTTGAGCTTCTACAAGGGAGTACACTGAAGAACAAAGCCTTTTAACACAACTTTCAATGTACTTTTGTTCTTCTGAGACTTCTTGAGATTGTGCAAGTGCTTCTGCATAACTCTCATGAATGTTCTCATGTCTGACATGATCTGCTGCTAGAAGATCCATGTCGTGTGTTGGTGTCTAGCATTGTTATTTGTGAGCCGTCGTGCTCAGTTTGAGTTGTCTAACTCAAGTGTTTGTTGAGCAGTCTTGCTCAGGGATCTAGAGTAGTCTTGCTCTAGAGGTGTGTGAGTTGTAAACTCAAGTGTTGGAGTTGTCTGGCTCCAGTGGGTGTGTAACCCAGGTTGTTTAGTGAATCCTCACTGGGTGTGAGGGGTGGATGTAGGAATCACATGGGTGATTTCCGAACCACCTAAAAATCTCTGTGCACTTGTCTATTTGTGGTTTGATTTTATCATCCGTTAGATGCTTGCATAGGATCGATCAAGATTCACTTAATCAACTGGTTTTCACATCTATTTTATCAACTTACCAATCATCTCATCAGATCTGTGTTTTTCCCTGATTAAATTGTCTATGATTCTCAAAGTAATTTTAAATTGCTTAAGCTTCCGCATAGAGTGGCATAGATCTATTCATCCCTCCCCTTCTACATCTTATCCACACCTTTTCCTCGATCCTTCAATTGGTATCAGAGAGGGTTTACACTTGATCTGATCTGATCTGAGTAGTTTCTGAGTGTTTTGTGTTGCTTGTTTGCTTGATTGTTTGTTCTGTTGAGTGTTTCCTTCTTTGCACCTTCTGTTTAATTAAATGGATTCCAGAGGTTTCATAGCTGAGGGGCATTCCATATATAGGCCACCATTCTTTAATGGAACGGACTATTCTTACTGGAAAAATAGAATGCAAGTCTTTCTAAGAGCCCAGAACTATGAAATTTGGAAAGTGGTTGAGGTAGGTCCCTATGAAAACCAGGGAGAGGAAGAAACCTGGACTAGGGAACAAATAAGAAGAGCTACATTGAATTATAGTGCTATGAACATGATTCAATGTGTTGTTCATCCCAAGGAGTACTCGAGAATCTCAATGTGCAAGTCTGCCAAAGAGATGTGGGATAAACTCGAGTTACTCTATGAGGGAACATCTCAAGTAAAAGAAACTAAGGCTAATATACTTGTCTCTGAATATGAATTGTTCATGATGAAATCTAACGAGACAATTTCTGAAATGTTTGCCAGGTTTATGATCATAGTTAATGGATTGAAGGCCTTAGGTAAGGACTATACGGATGCTGACTTGGTAAGAAAAATCCTGCGTTCTCTCTCTTCAATATGGCACACCAAGGCCACTGTCATTGAAGATTCTAAAGACCTATCCAAAATCTCTTTGGATGAGTTGATAGGATCTTTAATGACACATGAAATTAATTTAAAGAGAAATGAGGAACACATAATCAAAACCAAGCCAGTAGCATTAAAGGCCTCATCAAGTAGCAAAGACAAAAGTCAGGATAAAATCAGTTCTGATGAGTCTGACTCAAATGAGGATGAAATTGCCCTCATGACCAGACAATTCAGAAAATTCTTGAAATATAGAAAAGGAAAATTTTCTGGTAAAAAGAAATACTATTCAGGTAAAAGAAACACATCCTTTTCTAATGCAAACTCTAACAAGAATCATAAATCTGACGAAGTTGTCATATGCTACAGGTGCAACAAACCAGGACATATGAAGGGAGAATGTCCTGAGAACAAGAAGGAGAAGCACAAGAAAATCAACAAATTCAAGAAGCCGAAGGCCATGGTAGCCACTTGGTCTGATGAGGACACAAGTGAAAATGAAGAAGAAGAAAAATCCTCAAGCTCTGGAAGTGAGGAGATTTGCTTCATGGCAAACAGCTCGGATGGAAAGGTGAGCACCTCCTTTGAAGACTTTTCTGTTGAAGATTGGCAAGATGCTTATGCAGAACTTGTTGAAAAATATACTGAAATGAGGAAAGAAAATAAGCATCTCAAAAAGAAAATTGAAAACAAAAGAATTTGTGAATTAGAAAACGAAGTAACAGAGCTGAATGAAGAAAAAGAAAATCTTCTGAATGTGATTGATGAACTCAAGCTACTTTATCAAAAAGCCACCAAAGAACTCAAAGACTTATTTGAAAAGCTAGAAAAAGAAAACCAAGATAAACAACAAAAGATTAATGAAATCAAAACCTTGGAAAACTAGCTAAAACAAAAAGATGAAGTCATTGAAACATTCACAAATGGCAAAGATAATTTGGAGGCCTTGTTGGGAACAAACATGAAATCAATCTCTCATGGACTAGGGTTTGATAAGCAAAAATCAAAGAAAGACAAATCTGGTGAAAAGAAAGATAAAGCACCTCTAATCAAATTTGTTAAGGGCCCTAGTCTTGAAAATACAGAAGTCAAACAAAAATCAAGCAGAACACAAAAAAGTCCAAAAACTCAGAACAATGTAAAGGCAACCAGGTCGACACAGTCTCCTGACAGGTTGACACTAGTCCACAAGAAGAAGGCTTCTGTGGCTGTAGTGTCGACACAAGTCAAGGAGAGGTCGACCTGCTCAACATCAATCAAGAAAGACAACAAAATAAAAAATTCAAATAAAAATATGAAATATGAGAAAAATCCAAAGAATATCACTGATAAAAAACCTTGGACCTCCAAGACAGCATATCAGGCTGATTGGACCAATTCTTGGAGCCAATGGTATAACAACCCCTGTTGGTATCATCCTCAATTCTTCTATCCAAACTTTCTGATGTACCAATAAAATCCTTAGATTCCACCTCCTTATCATCCTCAAATGAAAAACACCCGTCCTATCAAAAACAAAAACACTGGTGTTTTCATTCCTAAGGAAAAGAAGAAAGTGAAAAAATCAGAGAACACCAATGTCATAAAACCTAAATAAAAAACAAGTCAAATTTGGGTGAGAAAAGATTTGGTAATATTGTCCAAACTTTCTAATGGTCCCAACTCTGTTTGGGTACCAAAATCTTCTCTCCACTAATTGGTTTTGCAGGAAGGTCGTGCACCCAACTCCAATGTATGGTTCCTTGACAGTGGGTGTTCACGACATATGACTGGAGATAGAGCTAAATTTTCTTTCCTGCTAGAGAAGGAGGGAGGTTCAGTAACATTTGGAGGTAAAAATAAAGGAAAGATCATAGGATCTGGTAAGGTTGGTCAAACTTCCTCAAACTCTGTAGACAATGTTTTATTAGTTGATGGTCTAGATTACAACTTGCTCAGTATCAGCCAACTATGTGACAAAGGTCACAAAGTTGTGTTTGAATCTGATTTATGCAAAATAATTGAGTCATCAACTGATAAGATTAAATTTGTTGGAAAAAGGGAAAACAATGTCTATATGATCAACCTTAATAAAAACTTTTCTGAAAATCTTTGTTTTGATGCAAATAAAGATGAAATTGCATGGACTTTGCACAAAAGACTTGGCCATGCAAGTTTCAGAACAATGAATAAGTTGTTAAGATTGAATCTGGTTAAGGGTCTTCCTGAATCCTTCTCTAAAGTTGAAAATCAAGTTTGTGGAATATGTGCTAAAGGGAAACAAACAAGAAAATCTTTTAAAAACTTCAATGAGGTACTCACATCTAGGCCACTAGAATTACTCCACATGGACCTCTTTGGCGCTACAGGAATTCTAAGTCTAAGTGGCAAAAAAGATGGGTTCGTAATCATTGATGATTTTACTAGATTTACTTGGGTTATTTTTTTATCCCACAAAAGTGATACTTGCCTTGAGTTCAGGAAATTCTGTACCACTGTCTTAACAAATTATTCATATAAAATCAAAAACATTTTGACTGATCATGGGGGAGAATTTGAAAACCAATCCTTTTCTGATTTATGTGCTGAACTCCAAATTTTCCACAAGTTTTCCTCACTAAGAACTCCAGAACAAAATGAAGTTGTGGAAAGAAAGAACAGAACTCTTGTGGAAATGGCAAGATCCATGCTTCTTGAGAGTAATTTGCCCAAATCCTTCTGGGCTGAAGCTGTGAACACAACAAATCATATTCTCAATAGAGCATTGGTCAGACCAAAAATCAAGAAAACCCCCTATGAATTACTGAAAAACAAAAAGCCAACTGTTTCCTATTTCAAAACTTTTGGGTGTAAATGTTATGTACACATCAATAATAAAGAAAATCTTGACAAGTTTGATGCTAAGAGTCAGGAAGCCATTTTCCTTGGCTATTCAGAAGTGTCAAGAGCTTTCAGAGTGTACATTCTCAAAAGCAAAACTGTTGAAGAGTCTCCTCATATTGTATTTGATGAAAATTCCTTTTCAACTAACACTTCTAAATCTTGCAGGGAAAATCAAGACAGTGAAGAGGATGACTTCATTGTGGACTCTTCACTAACTGTTGAGGAGCATGAAAATATTGAAGAGAACCTGAACAACAACACACCATCTTCAAGTGGTTCAGGTAACATTGTCCCAAAAGTGGGTACTTCTCAATAGGTAATTACTGAACATCGCATTTTGAGAGATCACCCATTAGATAATGTAGTTGGTAATTTGATTGATAGAGTTAGGACTAGATCATCTTTCTTGCTTGCAATTGAAGAAGACCCACTAGCTCTAATTTCCCAAATTGAACCAAAGACAATTGATGAAGCTTTATCAAGTTCTGATTGGATAAATGCCATGCATGATGAACTTCATCAATTTGAAAGAAATCAAGTATGGGAATTAGTACCTAGACCTAGTGACCAAACAGTCATTGGCACTAGATGGGTTTTCAGAAATAAATTGAATGAAAATGGTCAAGTCATAAGAAATAAAACTAGGCTAGTTGCAAAGGGGTATAATCAAGAATTTGGAATTGATTTTGAAGAATCATATGCCCCTGTAGCTAGACTAGAAGCAGTCAGAATTTTCCTTGCTTTTGCATCTTCCATGAATTTCAAAGTTTATCAAATGGATGTCAAAAGTGCTTTTTTAAATGGATATATTAAGGAAAATGTTTTTGTTGAACAACCTCCTGGATTTGAAAATGAAAAATATCCTAACCATGTTTTCAAGCTTCATAAGGCTCTCTATGGTCTTAAGCAAGCTCCAAGAGCTTGGTATGACCGGTTGAATTCCTTTTTGCTTGAAAAAGATACTCTAGAGGAAATGTTGATCAAACTTTGTTCACAAAAACTGTTAAAAATCAAATAATTGCAGTCCTAATTTATGTTGATGACATAATATTTGGCTCAACAAATAAAGGCCTATGTACTGAATTTTCAAATCAAATGAAGAATGAATTTGAAATGAGCCTGATGGGAGATTTAACATTTTTCTTGGGATTGCGGGTTAACCAAACATTTGAGGGAATCTTCATCAGTCAAACTAAGTACGTCAAAGAACTTCTCAAAAGGTTTGACTTTGAGAACCTCAAGCATTCAAGCACACCTATTGCTATAAATGCTAAGCTAGAAGAAGACTCCAATGGTAAGTCAGTAGAACCAAAGACCTACAGAGGTATGATTGGCTCTCTACTCTATCTTACAACTTCTAGACCAGATATTCAGTTTAGTGTGTGTTTGTGTGCTAGATTTCAGTCTAATCCTAAAGAAAGTCACATGTTAGCTGTTAAAAGAATTTTCAAATATCTTGTTGGAACATGTGATTTAGGAATTTGGTATCCTGCTAATTGCAAGTTAGATTTGATTGCCTATTGTGATGCTGACTATGCTGGGTGTAAATTAGATTGAAAGAGCACGTGGCTTGTGTTTATTCCTAGGTGGGTGCCTTATTTCTTGGGCTTCCAAGAAGCAACATTCAGTTGCTCTGTCAACTGTAGAGGCTGAGTATGTTGCAGCAGGTAGATGTGGAACTCAGATTCTCTGGGTGAAACATCAACTTCTCGATTATAACCAAGATTTAGGTTGTGTACCCATCCTTTGTGATAACACAAGTGCAATAAATCTGTCTAAAAACCCCATTCAGCATTCAAGAACTAAGCATATTGAGATTAGACATCACTTCTTGAGAGATGAGGTTACAAAGAAGTCATTTGAACTCCATTTCATTGAAACTGAAAAGCAAGTTGCAGACATCTTTACCAAACCCCTTCCTGAAAACAGATTTTCATCCTTAAGGAGAGAGCTTGGTCTTTGTAAATGTCCACATTCTTGATCTCCCTTACGGTTTGGGTTGAGTGTTATGCACTGTCTAAGGGGGAGTTCTTTTCATATCATAACTCTTTGCTTCCTTCAGTAACACTGTCCATATCTCTTTCATTTTTCACTTCCATTTCCTTTGGATAATAAACTCTTCAACTCTTATTGTGTTGAAATTTCTTGGTATATCAAATGTCGACTTGGAAAAGGACAAGTCAGGCTTGTCTGGACACTTTCACTATGCGTGAGAATATATCTCCGCCAAGTACTA
Organism: Colocasia esculenta; assembly: GCA_014218235.1. Lineage (NCBI taxonomy): Eukaryota > Viridiplantae > Streptophyta > Magnoliopsida > Alismatales > Araceae > Colocasia > Colocasia esculenta. Next base: position 42,580,388 of record CM024763.1, on the reverse strand, counting down.
AGAGATGAATATGCAATTGTTGAGGGGGAGATTTTATTGTTCAAAGAAAATTAACCTTCTTGATCTCAAAATTTGCATATCTTTATTTTGATGGAAAATGATTGAAATCATCATCTCAGGGGGAGCTAGAAAATTCACTAGTCATGACTTTTGCAAAATTCTTAACTTTTCTTGCATTTCATCAATTTCCTGCATGATGTCATCATTCAGATGTATAGAGTCTCCAAATGATCCTTTGAGTGATCTATCATATTTTTTACTAATCAACTGTCAACTATATTTTTCAACCCACAGAAACTCAGAATTCTTCCAAGATTGAAAACAACTTGAGTCTTGAAATTAAAACATCTCTTTGTTTGCAACTGATGTTGGATAAAATTGATTTCTATCTTACAAAACTCTCAAATTTTTGAAAATTCAACAGAGCAATGACATTTGTGCTGAGAAACTGCACACCTTCACAATGAATGAAGTGCCATGCATGTCATGAGGTACTACTGTTATCTCTGTTCAAAGGGGATAAGAATTCAAAAATACATTCAAAATTCAGCAAAAATGTGCTATACTTTTTGATGATGGCTGAGTAACTAGAAATATTGGCGTCTACAAAACGTATATTTTCATGTCAAAAGGTCATCATTTCCCCTTTGAGACTTAACAATGAATAAATCTTAAGTATCCAGGGACTATGGTGTGTAAAAAGCACTAGTACTTGAGTGAACAAGATTTATATCATTTGATAGTCTGTTGAAAAGACAAAATATATGTGTTGATGGAGTTTTGTTTAGAAGGAATCATTTTCAATCATCATCAAGTTGTTCTTTAAGATTCTGTTTTATTTTCAAACCAATTGTATTCAATCTAGAGGATATCTTTATTTCTTTAACGTTGAGAGATATGGTAGATTATAGTTGATTGTTAGATATTCTATATCCCTCAAATCATCATTTCATTGACTCAAGTCTTTGAATGCTCATATCCTATTAGAAATTGTTTAAAACTTGAATTGTGATGAATTTTTGCAAAATATAACAAATGAATTTTTAAGTCTCTTAAACATCCTTCAAATGACTATTTCTCTCATTAGTTATCATTTTAAAGAAGTCCCAAAATTATCAAAAAATTCTCACACAAAAATTCAAATTTTCTTCAAAGGCCAGGTCGACACACTCCTATCTTGTGTCGACACACTTCCTAGGTCAGGTCGACACTACTTTCTTCCTGTGTCGACACTGCCCTCTTGCCAGAAACTTTTTAAGCCATGGGTTCCGGATAAGCCATTGTTGTTCCTGCGGGGTATTGCACCACTGCAAACCCCTTTTAGGCATCAGGTCGACCCGACGATGCTTTTCTTCTCATTTCCAGCAAGAAATCCCACACATTTCTCCCTCAATCAAACCCCTTTCTCAATCATCTCTTTCCTCCTTCATCAAACCCCGATTCCATTCCATCCTTGCCACCATGGTAAGAAAGTTGGGTCCTCTCCGTGGAGCAAGATCTCAGACTTCATCCAGGGCAGTTCCGGCAGAGGATGATGTTCCTCAGTTGGAAAGAAGAACCAAACGGAGGAATGACCTTGCAGAGCAACCAGGGTCCTCCTCTGCACCTCGGCCAGCACCCAAGAGAGGTAGACCATCTTCTTCAGGCAGAGGTAGGGTTTCTAGAACAGAGAATCCGGGTTCCCCTTCTGGAGACTCTTCAGAGTCATCATCATCATCTTCAGAGTCTTCCAAGTCTCAAGACACTACTAGTGAAGCCAAGCTCATTCTCAAGCCCAGGATAGTGGATTTATCAGACATTCAGCTAGAAAACACATTTCCATAAATTCAGACCTATTTTTCTCTTCAGTCTTGGTTGATATTCATTTCATAGTTTCAAATTAGTTATCCAAGACTTGTTAGGGAATTCTACAAGAACTTGAATTGCACAGATGAAGGATATAAATCAAAGGTTAAGGGCATAGTTATTGACATGCCGACTGATACAGCTGCCTCAATTTTCAAAGTACCAGATGAAGGGGCAGATTATCATAACTTTACATTTGATCTTCATGAAGCCTATACCATCATGACAGGCTTACCGGCTGATACATCTGATCCCAAACAGACCTATGTTACCAAATTCAACACAAATACCTTTCCCCCTGTGTTGAGAGTCATCCACCACATATTGACCACAATTATTACCCCTCAAGGTGGTGGAAGGGACAGGTTAACAGACATTCAGAGATTCATTCTTTATTGCATGGTCAAAGACATCAAAATCAACCTCCATGTAATAATGTATCAAATCATATCTGAAACAACCAGGAAAGACCTCAAGAGATCTCTACCATATGTTGCACATCTGACCTCAGTGTTCCAGCACTTTGGTGTGCCCTTGGAGAATGAGAAATCCCAGTCTATCCCTAAGTCCAACATCTATACCTTTAAGAATATTAAGAAATTCATGGGATTTAGACTGGAGGGAAATCAAGTTAGGAGAGGGCCAGTTGTGGTTGAGGCCCCCCAAGATCAAGAGGGACAGCCTCAAGATCAAGGGGAACAGCCCCAAGCTCAGGAGGAATAGCCTCAAGATCAAGGGGACCAGCCCCAAGCTCAAGAGGAACAGCCTCCAGCTGAAGGGGACCAGCCCCAAGGTCAGGAGGATCAGCCTCCTTTGAATGAGGATCAGCCTCAAGTCCCAACTGAAGGTGATATCCCAGTTCATGCCCCACTCTCACCTCAATTTCAACCCTCATCCATACATTCTGAATCTCCACAACCCACATTTCAACCATCCACATCCTCTGGTGGGCCTTCTGTTCCACCAGAGTTGTTCTCCTTCTTAAATGAAAAATTTGAAACCTTGAACTCCTCCATTCAAACCGTGTCATAAACATTTGAGTTGAGGATTCAAAGATTGGAGAACATTGTATCTGCCAAATTCATAGAACAAAAAGCTGCCTCAGACTATGCAGCTCAGAGATTCAACAGATTGATTGGTATAATGGCAAATGCCTCTTTAAAGCTGAAGGAGCACCAGCTAAAATTGGAGACAGTTCTTAAGGGGATTTTGGCAAATTCCCAAGCTGATGTCTTCAACACCACGCAGACATTACATGAGATCACCAGCACAAGACTGTCCTTTGCTCATTTTGTGGATGATTTGGAAAGCATGAGGAACTTCAATGCACACATTGATATACAGATCTCTGATTTGACAAAGGAATTCAAGATCATTCAAAGGCCTGGTTGGTCAGCTGGATCATCTTCCTCTTCACAACCCATTGCAGCTGATTTAGCAAGAATTCAAGCTACCTTGATAGAAAATTCAGACAGAATGGAACACTTCTTGCACACAAAACTTACAACCATTCAAGATCAAATCAAGACCAGCTTGATACATCTGATCCCAAACAGACCTATGTTACCAAATTCAACACAAATACCTTTCCCTCTGTGTTGAGAGTCATCCACCACATATTGACCACAATTATTACCCCTCAAGGTGGTGGAAGGGACAGGTTAACAGACATTCAGAGATTCATTCTTTATTGCATGGTCAAAGACATCAAAATCAACCTCCATGTAATAATGTATCAAATCATATCTGAAACAACCAGGAAAGACCTCAAGAGATCTCTACCCTATGCTGCACATCTGACCTCAGTGTTCTAGCACTTTGGTGTGCCCTTGAAGAATGAGAAATCCCAGTCTATCCCTAAGTCCAACATCTATACCTTTAAGAATATTAAGAAATTCATGGGATTTAGACTGGAGGGAAATCAAGTTAGGAGAGGGCCAGTTGTGGTTGAGGCCCCCCAAGCTCAAGAGGGACAGCCTCAAGATCAAGGGGAACAGCCCCAAGCTCAGGAGGAATAGCCTCAAGATCAAGGGGACCAGCCCCAAGCTCAAGAGGAACAACCTCCAGCTGAAGGGGACCAGCCCCAAGGTCAGGAGGATCAGCCTCCTTTGAATGAGGATCAGCCTCAAGTCCCAACTGAAGGTGATATCCCAGTTCATGCCCCACTCTCACCTCAATTTCAACCCTCATCCATACATTCTGAATCTCCACAACCCACATTTCAACCATCCACATCCTCTGGTGGGCCTTTTGTTCCACCAGAGTTGTTCTCCTTCTTAAATGAAAAATTTGAAACCTTGAACTCCTCCATTCAAACCATGTCAGAAACATTTGAGTTGAGGATTCAAAGATTGGAGAACACTGTATCTGCCAAATTCATAGAACAAAAAGCTGCCTCAGACTATGCAGCTCAGATATTCAACAGATTGATTGGTACAATGGCAGATGCCTCTTTAAAGCTGAAGGAGCACCAGCTAAAATTGGAGACAGTTCTTAAGGGATTTTGGCAAATTCCCAAGCTGATGTCTTCAACACCATGCCGACATTACATGAGATCACCAGCACAAGACTGTCCTTTGCTCATTTTGTGGATGATTTGGAAAGCATGAGGAACTTCAATGCACACATTGATATACAGATCTCTGATTTGACAAAGGAATTCAAGATCACGGAAAGGCCTGGTTGGTCAGCTGGATCATCTTCCTCTTCACAACCCATTGCAACTGATTTAGCAAGAATTCAAGCTACCTTGATAGAAAATTCAGACATAATGGAACACTTCTTGCACACAAAACTTACAACCATTCAAGATCAAATCAAGACCAGCTTGACTTTCATGGAGAAAAGACTGTCTGACATTGAGACCATCTTACTTCCCATTCCTCCTCCTCCTCCATCTTCTACTTAATGTAATTTTTCTTTTGATGATGTCAAAGGGGGAGAAGAAAGAAAGAAAAAGAATTGTTTGTAATCTTTTTGTGGAATGATTGTAATGGTTCTCTTGAATGAAATGAAATGCATTTTGCTTAGCTTGAATGATTTTCTCAATTGTGTCTTCAATGTGATTGGAAATCTTTATGTGAATGTGAATGAATGAATGCTTATCAAGTTGCTTGACCTTCTTTATGCACTAACTTACTTCAAGTTACATTGTACTTCAACTTCTCTAGTACAACCATCAATTGTGAATGAGCCATATTTAAAGGTCTTTAACAAGCATGAACACATGAACAAAAATAAGGACATTGAATAACAAAAAATTGCTTAAAATCACATCTCATCAAAACCACATTGTCATATGGATTTAATGTTGCCATCATCAAAAAGGGGGAGATTGTTGGGTTGAGTGTAATTTCATATCATTTTCCCTCCTATTTTGATGATGACAAATGTGATTTGAATGCAAATTATTTGAAACATGATAAATACATTTCACCTGAAATTTATATTCAAAAAGCATGTCTCAAAGCACACTTATCATTTGTACTCATAATAAAATATTTTACTAATGATATGTGTTTAATTTTCAGGTACAAACACTTTTTGCAAAAGAAGTGTCGACACACCCCACCATGGTGTCGACACAACAACCCAGATTCAAAGGCAAAAAGGTGAAGAAATGTTGAGACTGTGTCGACACATGTCAAAGAGTGTGTCGACACGAGTTGCAGATTCCAGGATTTAGACTACTCAGGTCGACGCACTCTCAGGGCAGGTCGATACTGGACTCAGTTCCCAGAACAACCTGTTTGCAGAATTGGGACAGCAGGTCGACGCAGGACCAGAGCAGGTCGACACTGGATCCTGTTCCCAGAACAATTGTTTTCAAAACTGGGACAGGAGGTCGACACAGCATCAGAGCAGGTCGACACTGGACCTTGTTCCCAGAACATCCTGTTCTCAATTTGGGACAGTGTGTCGACACCACCACCAGGGCAGGTCGACACACTACGGAAAGATTGCAACTTAAATTGGATGTTTGCCACGTGTCAGCCTAGGGCGATGGGGTATCAACCTAGGATCGTGTGCCCTTGTACCTAAAGGGTATCTTTGGACCTTTTGGGTATAAAAGGCCCCCTATTGGCCATCCATCACATCAAGACCCCAACGAACTCTCCAAGCCTCCAGAAAAGTTCCCTTTGGCGGCGGGAAGAGTTCATCTCCCTCTTCTGCTCTCCTGGTGTCTTCTGAAGACCAATTCTCATCAATTCGATTGTGAGAATTGGAGTTTGATCTTTGAAGAATCAATTGAAGCGCCTCAAGGAAGCAGATCAAGTAGGAGCATCTGTTGGAGAAGACTTCAAGGAAGATCCCCAAGTTCAATTGTGCAGAGCATCGGCTGGGACTTCAAGGATTCAAGCCTCTTCCCAATTTGAGCTTCTACAAGGGAGTACACTGAAGAACAAAGCCTTTTAACACAACTTTCAATGTACTTTTGTTCTTCTGAGACTTCTTGAGATTGTGCAAGTGCTTCTGCATAACTCTCATGAATGTTCTCATGTCTGACATGATCTGCTGCTAGAAGATCCATGTCGTGTGTTGGTGTCTAGCATTGTTATTTGTGAGCCGTCGTGCTCAGTTTGAGTTGTCTAACTCAAGTGTTTGTTGAGCAGTCTTGCTCAGGGATCTAGAGTAGTCTTGCTCTAGAGGTGTGTGAGTTGTAAACTCAAGTGTTGGAGTTGTCTGGCTCCAGTGGGTGTGTAACCCAGGTTGTTTAGTGAATCCTCACTGGGTGTGAGGGGTGGATGTGGGAATCACATGGGTGATTTCCAAACCACCTAAAAATCTCTGTGCACTTGTCTATTTGTGGTTTGATTTTATCATCTGTTAGATGCTTGCATAGGATTGATCAAGATTCACTTAATTAACTGGTTTTCACATCTATTTTATCAACTTACCAATCATCTCATCAGATCTGTGTTTTTCACTGATTAAATTGTCTATGATTCTCAAAGTAATTTTAAATTGCTTAAGCTTCCGCATAGAGTGGCATAGATCTATTCATCCCCCCTCTTCTAGATCTTATCCACACCTTTTCCTCGATCCTTCAGCTTCCCATGATAGAATTGCTACCTTTTGTGTGACGGAATGCCTCGGCCAAGCCCGTTAAACCGGTAACGTACTTGATCCGAGTCCGCCTCCCGCGAACGGGCCGAAGCCTCGCAAGGGATACCAAACCACAGTCTGTGTAAACACAAAGGAACACACCACATATTATAAATATTCCACAATTTACATAGCCAAATTTCCACAAAACTAAAAAGAAGTACAAGAGCCTAGGGCATACCCCGAGGTACAACTGAAGAAAGTAAAAAACTAACTAAACTACACTGCTGGAGTACTACACAGCTGGAACTACACCGCTGGAGGTACTGACCCTGCACAGCTACGGCGCGGCTCAGAACTAGACGATAGTCGTGAAACGTCCTCCTCGCTCTCACCTGTGGGGGTAGGGGTGAGCCTCTCTAGTCACTGGCTCAGTAGGGAACTCCCCCAAAACCGAGCAAACAAAAAACCACAGGTACAAAGCTATAAACAGTACCAACAATTTATAGAACAGTTAAGCAGGATATTAAAGCTGTAAAAGTACTTACCGTCTGCCGACTATGAGAAACAACAGTAATAATTAAACGGCAAACCAGTACATGTGTACAAGCTAAAGTAGAGACTGCCAAACACGAGCCACGTGAACTGGTTCGCGACACCAGTAACTGACTCGGACAAGCTAACACAGGTCTACCTCTCAGTCTCGCAGCCACGGACGAAAGGTCCAGCTGCCGCTCCATGTGAAAAGGTCAAGCAACTGTGGAGACCAACTAAACACCACCACCTGTGTACCACACGGTGATAGGCCCATGCCTGGCACCTCCAGAAACCCTGGCCCGGAACTCTCTGGAGTGAGGCACTGGAAAAGGACTAGCTGGGGTCCAGTACGTCTACTGGTGTCCGTACCCCAACTACGAGCGCGCTACAAGTGACTAAAGACAAACACAAGTGTCACTGTCCCACTGTCGTCTTTCCCTCAACCGGACGTACAACTCAACACAGGAGTGAGGGTGTCCAGGTCAGACGACACAGACCTCGACGGTACAACACAAGTACCGGGACAAAGCCCCGAGCTAACAGCTTGGCTCACAAAGAACCTGGGGCACCCAACTGGAGAGGTAACCACGGTAGGCGTCGTACTACTTGCCACGTACATAGAACCACGTGCACGTCACACACAAACCACGTGAAACGTCACGTAAACCTCAAGTAAGAACGGTCCACCACATGTGAACCCAACTGGACTCGCGTGAACAACACGCAACCACGAAAGTAAGTAACTAGCTGCATACTTTGTATGCTAAACACGAGGACTAAGTGCACTCTGTGCACCACAAGTGCCGATGCACTATACATTATCGATAATTACCTTTAATAGCCATTTCTGCCCAAACACATGCTAGCGGCAACATCGACTGCCGCTAATGGAAAGTAAACGGCAAGAGATCTGGCCGTTTATATCCTGGCTAAGGAGCTTGGCGACAAACGATGTTGACGCCAAGTTCTTCGGCCTCAAACCCTGCAGAAACCCTAATCCGGCTCTACGGGTTTTCTAACTGTTAAAACAACTGTAAAACATGCAGAAACCGTTCCTCTAACATGCATGACTCCCCAGCAACCCAATACAACATGCTTTACTCATTAAATCTACCAAACCACCCATTAACCCCGCATGGTGCAACTTAATCCGAAAACACATTATCATGCTGATTCAGGTGGGTTTGTCGTATTTTAATGTTTCTACGGAGTTAACCGGGTTCGTCCCCTACCTCAGAACACGCTAGAACCTCCCGCAATCTCCCGGTTCATGTCGAGCCCTCCGCGAGCTCCCACAGGAATTGCACCACGGTACGGCGTTTCCTCGCGCAATTTGACAACGCCACACGTCCCACGGTCCTCCAAGCACCCTTCAGTACCTGTTAGAAGCTTTAGGGATGCAAGGGCGTGAAGTTGGGGCAAGAGGGAGAGAGAGTGAGCTGAGAGAACTGCTCTCGGGTGACCCTATAACCTGCAGAATTCTCAGGTTGGCGTCAACCCCTATGCCGCCAACATCAACCGCCACCCTAAACGACCACATCTATTGCCGCCAAGTTCATGCTGTCAACGTCCACTTACCTGGACGCCAACAGGTCAACGGCCACCCCTGGCCGCCAACTCCAACTGAACAGCAGCAGGTCCTATTTCATTTCAGGACCAATCCAGCATTTCACCTGCTCAAGCCACACATCACATCACACATTCCATACAACTAACTCACATTGGCCTCACAACGGCCACACAACCAACACACACATGATCCGCATGGATCCGAAAAGCACGCGACGTTACATTACTATCATCTAAAAAGAAAATTTCGACCTCGAAATTCATAACACAACTCAAAGTTAAACAATTTACACATACATACCTTTACAAGCACTATCATCTAAAAAGAAAATTCAAAGGCTTATTCAAACAGATAGGGATACCCTTTAGCCATTTCTTCGGCTAACTCCCAGGTATCCTCGCCACCCAACCTATTCTCCCATCTCACTTTAACTAGCTTAATTTCTTTATTTCTCAGCTTCTTTATCTTTCGATCTGTGATCTGTACCGGGTATTCTGGCATAGTCATATCCGGCCTCAGGTCACCACCTTGATATCTAATTATTTGAGCTGGATCTTCAATGCATTTTCTTAACATGGAGACATGGAAAATATCATGCACATCTGCAAAATCTGCTGGCAAATCTAGCCTATAAGCTGTTTCCCCAATTCTTTCTAACACTCGGAAGGGTCCCACATACCTTTGACTCAACTTTCCAGTTTTACCAAACCTCATAATACCTTTACTTGGGGAAACCCTCAGGAAAACAAAATCCCCTACCTCAAACTGAAGTGGTCTCCTTCGGATATCTGCATAACTCTTTTGCCTGCTTTGAGCTGCCTGCAATTTTTCTTTAATAAGCCTCACTACTTCAGTGGTTTGCTGAATCAATTCAGGACCCACTAACTGCCTTTCTCCCACTTCATGCCAGTTTAATGGGGTTCTACATGGCCTTCCATATAGAGCTTCATATGGTGCCATTCCAAGACTGGTATGATAACTATTGTTGTAGGCAAACTCAACCATTCCCAAATGATGCTCCCAGCTACCTCCCCAAACTAAACAACAAGCTCGCAACATATCTTCAATTGTCTGAATAGTCCTCTCTGTCTGACCATCTGTCTGGGGATGATAAGCGGAGCTATACCTCAACTCAGAACCAATTACCCTTTGCAGACTTTTCCAAAAACCAGAAGTAAATCTTGGATCTCTATCTGACACAATAGTCTTCGGAATACCATGCAGTGGAACAATTCTTTCAACATAAATATTTGCTAATCTGTCCACTGTCCAAGACATACTCACTGCCACTAATCTGCACACTTTCGTCAATCTGTCAACAAACACCCATATTCCATTATGTCCTGAACTCGTCCTTAGTAAACCTGCCACAAAGTCCATAGCAATATCATCCCACTTCCACTGCGGAATGGGCAATGGTTGCAATAGACCTCCAGGCTTCTGATGCTCTGCTTTAATCTACTGACAGATAGCACACCTTGCAACAAATTTCGCTATTTCTTTCTTCATATGAGGCCACCAAAAATGCTTTCTCAAATCATGGTACATTTTAGTACTACCCGGATGGATAGTATATCTAGATTTATGAGCCTCTTCCAACACTCGCTGCTTTACCTCTCTCTTTGCAGGAACAAACAACCTGCCTCTGAGCCTAACCACACAATTATCATCAATGGTAACTCCTTCCATTTTTACAATTTCAGGCAAACTTGCATCTGCTCTCTGAGCCTCAATGATCTGCCAATACGAAGACGGTTCTACAGCACTAGCAGCTAGTATTGCCGGTCGCTGACTACTAGGCACATACAAGGAATTCTCCATTACCTCTTCATACAACTTCCATTCTTTAATCATCATTAAACTTACATATGCCTTCCTACTCAAGGCATCTGCTACAACATTGGCCTTACCCGGATGGTAAGCCAAACTGAAATCATAATCCTTCAAATATTCAATCCATCTACGCTGACGAAGATTCAAATCTTTCTGCGAGAAGATATACTTCAAACTTTTATGATCTGTAAAGATCTCAAATCTTTCGCTATACAGATAATGCCTCCACATTTTCAAAGCAAACACAACTGCTGCCAATTCCAAATCATGAGTGGGGTAATTCTCCTCTGCCAGCTTCAATTGCCTAGACGCATAAGCTATCACTTTACCATGCTGCATAAGCACTGCGCCTAGACCTCTCCTTGAAGCATCAGTATACAACACAAAACCACCACTCCCTACCGGTAATGTCAATATAGGTGCTGATGTAAGCTTTTTCTTCAATTCCATAAAACTTTTCTGACATTCACCGGACCACACAAAAGGCACCCCTTTCCTGGTCAATCTAGTCATAGGTGCTGCAATCTTAGAAAAGTCTTGAATGAAGCGCCTATAATAACCTGCTAATCCCAGAAAACTTCTAATCTCGGTTATCGTCTTAGGCACTTCCCATCTCATCACTGCTTCCACTTTACTTGGGTCAACTGCTACTCCTTTAGCTGAGATGACATGACCCAAAAACTGAATTTCCTTCAACCAGAATTCACACTTACTGAATTTAGCAAACAACTGGTTATCTCTTAGCAATTGCAGAGTAAACCTCAAATGAGCTGCATGCTCCTCTTCAGATACTGAATAAATTAGAATATCATCAATAAAGACCACAATGAATTGATCTAAATATGGATGAAAAATTCTATTCATCAGATCCATAAAACCTGCAGGAGCATTAGTCAACCCAAAAGGCATAACCACAAACTCAAAGTGACCATATCTGGTTCTAAAAGCTGTCTTATCTATATCTTCCTCTTTAATTCTCAACTGATGGTACCCGAACCTCAAATCAATTTTAGAAAACACTTTTGCTGATTGTAACTGATCAAACAGATCATCTATTCTTGGCAACAGGTACTTATTCTTAATGGTCACATCATTCAACTTTCTATAATCAATACACATCCGAAAACTTCCATCTTTCTTTTTCACAAATAAAATCGGCGCTCCCCACGAGGAATGACTCTGTCTAATGAAACCTTTCTGCAACAATTCTTCTAACTGCTTTTTCAATTCTTTAAGTTCTGCTGGTGCCATCCAATATGGAGCTTTAGAGATCGGCATGGTACCTTGCAGCAACTCAATAGAAAAGTCCACCTCTCTATGTGGAGCTAAACCAGGCAAATCTTCCGGAAAAACATCAACAAATTCCCTAACCACGGGAACTGTTTCTACTGGCTGACTGGCTTCTACCAGACTTACCGAGGCTAAGTATGCTACACACCCATCATTTATCAACTTTCTAGCTTTAATTGCAGAAATTAGAAACTTGGAGGTATAAAAAGGCATACCTTGATATTCAAATACTGTACCATTAGGATGACAAAATCTGATCATTTTCTTTCTGCAATCTAACATTGCTCCGTACATTTCAAGCCAATCCATACCCAGAATAATATCATAATCTGACAACCGTAGGGCATACAACCGACCTGGCATCTGGTTTCCTTCAATCAAAACAGGAGCTTCATCTATATAACTCGAAGTGAGTAAAAACTCACCTGAAGGAACCTCCACTACTAATTCACAGGATTTCTCTTCTAGAGGATGAGCTATACAATCCAGAAATTCTTCGAAAATAAAAGAATGAGAGGCACCCGAATCAAATAAGACTCTTGCTGAATAATTATAAAGAGGTAAAGTACCTTCTATCATATTCGATGCCTCCGCCTGGGCTCGGGTGATAGCCATAACCCGGCCTCTTCCTCGCTGCTGCAGTGTTCCTCTGTCACGACCTGCTTGTGGCTGTTGAAACTGCTGAGGCTGCTGCTGCTGCACACCTCTTCCATACCCATATTCTCTCGGATAGGGACAATTGCGGATCAAATGTCCCGGCTGATTACAATTATAACACCGATACCCTGGTGGAGTGATAGGCTGCCTGGCAGTGCTCTGCTGCGACTCCTCCACTTTAGGCTTACCTAAGCCTTGTTGAAATTGCTGACGACCTCTCCATCCTCTTCCTTTTCCTTTAAATGCTTGTTTTAATTTCTGGCCCCATTTTCCAAAGCCTGATGTAGAAGGTCCTACTGGTGCTTTACCCTTGTTTGCACCCACTGACTGCTGCGATAGCCGGAAACTACCTGAACCTGACTCGCCTGCCTGACGAGTCCGAATAGACCTCTCTAAAGTAGCTGCTCTCTGAGCTACCTCTTCCACTGTCTTGCACATGAGAGGTACTATCGCATCCTGCAATTCCACTCTCAAGCCTCTGATAAAATACTCAACCATCATATTATTATCTGAAACCACATATGGCGCATAACGGCTAAGTGCCATAAATCTCATCTGGTACTCTAAGACTGAAGAGTTACCTTGCTAGAGAGTTCGGAATTGCTCTCTTTTTACTTGCTGCACTTGGATCGGAAAGAATGTATCATTAAATACATCGAGAAATTCCGACCAAGTAATAGCCTCTTCTGTCCTGCCTGCAAAAGTGGTCTGCATCTTCAGTCGCCACCATTCTAATGCAAAACCCCTCAACTGATAAGCGGCTAACAGCACTCTATCTACTGCCGGACATCTCATAGTTGCAAAAACTCTTTCAATTTCATGAACCCAGTGCTCTGCTGTATCTGGATTCGGCCCTCCTGAATAAGTAGGTGGCTGCAATCTCAGAAACTTTTCAACCTGCATCACTGGTTCCTCTGCTATCAACACTGGTGGTGGTGGTGGCACAGGTGCTGCAAAAGGCACCTCCACTCTTGGCGGAACTGGAGCAACAGGTACAGCCTCTCCATCTCCAGGTGGTACTGCAACTGGAGGTACCGGCGCCTGCTGATCCATCCTTGCCCGAATATCCGTAAGGCTTTCCCAGATTCTTTCTATCATACGCTGGGTACTTTCCTCCGGATCATCTCCTCCACCTCCCCAATCTCTTCTATCAGCCATTTCAGAGATTTCTACATACACAAAACACCAACCAAAAATCAAAAAAACAAATTATCAAAAACCAGGGTCCCTACCAGCAGTGTTCAAAGACCGAAATAAGGCTATGTATCTTTCTAGTTCCCTTATATTAACACGGACCTTGCTCTGATACCAACTGTGACGGAATGCCTCGGCCAAGCCCGTTAAACCGATAACGTACTTGATCCGAGTCCGCCTCCCGCGAACTGGCCGAAGCCTCGCAAGGGATACCAAACCACAGTCCGTGTAAACACAAAGGAACACACCACATATTATAAATATTCCACAATTTACATAGCCAAATTTCCTCAAAACTAAAAAGAAGTACAAGAGCCTGGGGCATACCCCGAGGTACAACTGAAGAAAGTAAACAACTAACTAAACTACACTGCTGGAGTACTACACAGCTGGAACTACACCGCTGGAGGTACTGACCCTGCACTGCTACGGCGCGGCTCAGAACTGGACGACGGTCGTGAAACGTCCTCCTCGCTCTCACCTGTGGGGGTAGGGGTGAGCCTCTCTAGTCACTGGCTCAGTAGGGAACTCCCCCAAAACCGAGCAAACCAAAAACCACAGGTACAAAGCTATAAACAGTACCAACAATTTATAGAACAGTTAAGCAGGATATTAAAGCTGTAAAAGTACTTACCGTCTGCCAACTACGAGAAACAACAGTAATAATTAAACGGCAAACCAGTACAGGTGTACAAGCTAAAGTAGAGACTGCTAAACATGAGCCACGTGAACTGGTTCGCGACACTAGTAACTGACTCGGACAAGCTAACACAGGTCTACCTCTCAGTCTCGCAGCCACGGACGAAAGGTCCAGCTGCCGCTCCACGTGAAAAGGTCAAGCAACTGTAGAGACCAACTAAACACCACCACCTGTGTACCACACGGTGATAGGCCCATGCCTGGCACCTCCAGAAACCCTGGCCCGGAACTCTCTAGAGTGAGGCACTACAAGTGACTAAAGACAAACACAAGTGTCACTGTCCCACTGTCGTCTTTCTCTCAGCCGAACGTACAACTCAACACAGGAGTGAGGGTGTCCAGGTCAGACGACACAGACCTCAACGGTACAACACAAGTACCGGGACAAAGCCCCGAGCTAACAGCCTGGCTCACAAAGAACCTGGGGCACCAACCACGGTAGGCGTCGTACTACTTGCCACGTACACAGAACCACGTGCACGTCACACACAAGTCACGTGAAACGTAACGTAAACCTCAAGTAAGAACGGTCCACCACACATGAACCCAACTGGACTCGCGTGAACAACACGCAACCACGAAAGTAAGTAACTAGCTGCATACTTTGTATGCTAAACACGAGGACTAAGTGCACTCTGTGCACCACAAGTGCCGATGCACTATACATTATCGATAATTACCTTTAATAGCCATTTCTGCCCAAACACATGCTGGCAGCAACATCGACTGCCGCTAATGGAAAGTAAACGGCAAGAGATCTGGCCGTTTATATCCTGGCTAAGGAGCTTGGCGACAAACGATGTTGACGCCAAGTTCTTCGGCCTCAAACCCTGCAGAAACCCTAATCTGGCTCTACGGGTTTTCTAACTGTTAAAACAACTGTAAAACATGCAGAAACAGTTCCTCTAACATGCATGAATCCCCAGCAACCCAATACAACATGCTTTACTCATTAAATCTACCAAACCACCCATTAACCCCGCATGGTGCAACTTAATCCGAAAACACATTATCATGCTGATTCAGGTGGGTTTGTCGTATTTTAATGTTTCTACAGAGTTAACCGGGTTCGTCCCCTACCTCAGAACACGCTAGAACCTCCCGCAATCTCCCGGTTCACGCCGAGCCCTCCGCGAGCTCCCACGAGAATTGCACCACGGTACGGCGTTTCCTCACGCAATTCGACAACGCCACACGTCCCACGGTCCTCCAAGCACCCTTCAGTACCTGTTAGAAGCTTTAGGGATGCAAGGGCGTGAAGTTGGGGCAAGAGGGAGAGAGAGTGAGCTGAGAGAACTGCTCTCGGGTGACCCTATAACCTGCAGAATTCTCAGGTTGGCGTCAACCCCTATGCCGCCAACATCAACCGCCACCCTAAATGACCACATCTATTGCCGCCAAGTTCATGCTGTCAACGTCCACTTACCTGGACGCCAACAGGTCAACGGCCATCCCTGGCCGCCAACTCCAACTGAACAGCAGCAGGTCCTATTTCATTTCAGGACCAATCCAGCATTTCACCTGCTCAAGCCACACATTCACATCACACATTCCACACAACTAACTCACATTGGCCTCACAACGGCCACACAACCAACACACACATGATCCGCATGGATCCGAAAAGCACGCGACGTTACATTTTGCATCTACCCATCACTTGCACGAGTGGGGGCTTTCAACGGTGCTGACACTGGCCAAGCAATACCATAAGATCGTGCATATGTGGGACAGCGTCATGGCACTAGTGGAGCTGTGGCACCCCCAGACGCATACCTTCATTTTTTCTGCATTCGAGGCCACCATCCTGTTAGAAGAGCTCGAGCTAATGTTGGGCCTTCCAAAGTACCAGAGGGGGGAGGAGCTCGCCCTTTCTTACACCGTGGTGCCGATCAATGCATGGGGTATACTCAGTGAGATCACTACTAAGAAGACTGATCTGCACAGTATGACTAGCCGGGCACATGTTCATCTTCTCCCCATTGCCCAGTGGATCATCTCCCAGTGCAAGTGCAAGACTGGGAATTACCTTGCCATTGCTAAAGCCGCCGCCATCTGTATCTGCAGCGTAATTCTCTTCCCGACTGAAGATGACGCCATCTCTTTTCCAAACCTGAGCATAATCGACTCCATCTCGGAAGGTATGCGCATTGGTCAGGCTGTTATTGGCTACTTATATGTTGGTCTCTCCTCTGTAGCTATCGGAGGCCCTTTCTACGGCTCTGTCATCACCCTCGAGCTCTGGATGGGGATGCACATACAATTCCGGGCGATGGACATCCTCTCCACCGAGTGCAAGACTATGCTACACCACCCCTTGGCTTTTGTGGGTGCGCCTCTCCACATGACACCACAGGCATGGTGCAAAACAGCACCAATGAAGGGATTGAAGGGCTGGCACGACTACTTCAAGACCATGACTGTGGCGGAGTTTGACATGCGCCCACGCTTCCTCCACAACCAGATGATCCGCCTTCCACAACGCCCCAGGCTAGCACTTCGGCTTTTGGGCAATGAAGCATTGGTCCACTACAATCTGGACCGTTGCTACCTATAGTGCGGTGCCGCACGCACAGTGGTTCCTCTACTCTCACACTACCCGCCCATTTAGGAGAGGAAGATGAACGAAGATCAGGACGAGAGGGACGTGCGGAGCGCCATCGTCCATTGGGAGGGGTGCGCCACAAGCCTCCTTCTGGTTGAGGTGGTAGAGGACGAGGACATGACCCGGGAGTACCTTGAAGCACTAAAGAGGATCCGTCCAGCTGCCCCGAGAGCTTGAGAGTGATTAGAGTGATGTAGGCTTGATATCAGGTGGTAGTTATAGCAGAATAGTGCATTTGATAGAATGTAGGAGTGACTAGCCAATGTATGGAATGATCTGAATAAAAATTAGACTTTTACCTTGTTTGCGCAAGGCTCTGTTGATGACGCGACCTCCATATATGTCACCTTGAGGTCTCGACGTGGCGGGTGGTCACAACAATGTCGCAGCCCAATTGACCGGCGCGACAATAACGTGATGTCCTGCTGCGTCGCGGCATCAACTGGCGGCTCAAATGTACAGAAACCCCTTTCTTCCCCCCCATCACGCGTTCAAAATCTCAGGCAACCGGTGATCTCCCCTTCCCTAGCTCTCTCACCCTCTTGCTCTTCCACTCGCTCTCTCTCTCTCTCAAACTTTCCCCAAACTCTCACTTGCTCTTCCGACAATGGAAGGAGGTGGTGATGGCGGCGCGGGTTCTTCCAGGAGGAAGGGGAAGAGGCAAGCGGCAAGAAGGAGCTCCCGGCGGCGGGAGGAGGCACCTTCAGCGGAGGAGATTGTGCCGGAGGTCGAGATGGAGGAGGAGGAGGTCCCAGCCATTGACCACGAGGCGGCGAGGAAGGCCCAGGAAGAAGCGATCAAAACAGTAAGCGATCGGGACCCTTAACCCTCGATTGATGTGTGAGGATGGACGGAAAAGCCCCTAGGGGGCTCAATGTAGAGCGTGACGCCCAAGGAAACGACCGCTGGACAAAGGAAGTTCCAGTTGGTCTGCATCTGAGAACGCGACGGGTCATCCCATCGCGACAGCAGATGTCGCGGTGGGTCAATGGGGCGCAACCTTGTCGCGTCGGCTAAGAACATCATGCCAAGGTCACAGTTCCTAAGTGGGGCGCGATAATGTCACGACGCATTGGGGCATCGCGATAAGGTTGCGGCCCACTAGGCCACCGTGACTTCAGCCGAAAGTCCAACCAAGGAAGTAATTAAGCTGATTTTGAACTGAGGTGTGTCTGCAAGGAGAAATGAGGGCACGAGTCTCCTGGCTCCTAGTGTTAGCCGTGTACCTAGCATTCCCTAGGTTCCAGAGAGAGAGGTTAGATGGGATGGGATTTGGTGAGATTCTGAGGATGGATAGGATGAAGGTGGATCCTGCACTTACTTAGGCCCTGCCCAGCAGGTGGGATGCGGAGGCGACTGCCTTTATGTTCCCATGGGGTCATATGATCCCCAGCTTGGAGGATGTGAGCCGGATCATGGGATTGAGGGTGTATGGGTGGCCGGTGAGTGGGTTCACCTACCCTTGCTATAGAGATCTAGCCCACCGACTACTAGGCTTGACTGTAGAGGCGAGGTCTTCCCTCATCCCTAGAGTGAGTCTGCAGGAGAGTTTAGGGCTTTATGAGGTAGGTAAGAAGGTGGGTGAGACAGTAGATGGGTAGTTGAGGAGGCTGACGAGGGGTTGCCAGGAGGTTTTAGCGAAGGAGCCAGGGGCCGAGGCAGACCTGGACTTGCGTCGCTTTCTCATCTTGTTCCTGGGCAGACTTCTGTTTGCTACGAGGGGCGACGCAGTCCACTACCGGTTCCTGCCACTCTTGGAGGACCTGGGCCAGGTAGGTGACTTCGCATGGGGAGCCGTGTTCATAGCACACTAGTTTGACAGTTTGGGCGCCTCCGAGCGATAGACATCCACGAGCGGGTTCTTCCCCTTTCTTCAGGTATTCTTCTTTCCTTTGCCCCTTTACTTACTGCACTTTGCTATGAGTTTAGATCTGATAGCCTTCACATTTTTTTTTGCAGGTCTGGGCCTACCTTCACCTCCCTATCCTGAGGAGGGGAATCCTGGAGTGACCAGGCCTCCTGCCCATAGCTCGACACTGGGAGTCACGTCGCGGCACACATACTCTGGGCGATCAGCTGGCATCCCTTCAAGACGCAATTGACAGTTACCCTCAGCTAGATGTAAGTGATCTAACCCTTCTCTCTAAATTCAATGACTTGAATTAATTGCTTGGCAACTAATCAGGTGTGCTTTGATGTGCAGATGGTGTGGCGGCCATATCTAGAGGAGGGAGATGAGGGACAGCATTGGTTGGTGCAGGCCCGTCCCTACTTCGGTAGGTCGGTATGCGTGCATGCACTCAACCTTGTGCTACCTATTCACCTGCATCAGTCCCAGAGATCGCTCGGTCTACATCAGAGCGCGGTGGAGTTCCCCAGGCGAGACCAGACCCCGAGGCCTGGTCAAAGTTTCCGGGGACTTCACGACACCACCGACTGGCACGAGCGGGCTAAGGAACAGATCCAGAACTGGGAGCGCCGAGGCAAGTAGGTCAAGTCCACCACCACGACAGATGACGCGTACCTTCAGGCCTATAGCTTAAAGTACGGGGCGAAGGTTTACAAGGGCGCATGACGACAGGTAAAACTCCTAAACCCAGACTAGTGAATTGCTTCTTTGATTGAATTGAGCTGACAGTTTTGAAACGAATTGCAGGTGGACGTGGCTAGAGAGATTGCCTCGCTCCGGGTCCCTGCTCTACTCGGCGGTGCAGGATCGTGAGGTGGCTCAGAGGGAGGCGGAGCAGCTGGTAAGTACTTACTCAGACTTCAGTACTTTACCAATTTCATAGCTGATTTTGATAAACTAATGTGTGTTGCATGTGCAGCGGAGGGAGTTAGATCGGGTGAGGAGAGCAGCGGAGGCCAGCGCTTCCTCCTCCAGAGTGGCGGAGGGCTCCCAGTAGGATATGGAGGATCGACTGGCAGCCGCGGTGAGGAGGGCTGAGGAGGTGCGGGAGGAGTTGGCCGAGCGGGTAAGATAGACATTGATTTGAATTGAAAATTATTTACACTTTGGTATTGATTTATCTTTTTCTGCAGGAGACGGAGCTGAGGACTGCTACCGACCGAGCGGCCGAGCTGCAGAGAGAGGTGGAGAGAGTAGCGGCAGAGAGAGACCAGCTACGCACTCAGATGGACGCGATGACAGTCGAGCTGGCGCAGCTATGCACACAGGGACCGGCCGTGGATCAGGCAGAGCTGGCCCAGTAGCGTGCTGATCTGCATGCTCAGCAGACCCTAGCTCGGGGCCTACAGGAGGTGATGACGGCCATAGTAGGAGGTGATGGCACCTCTCCTCATCCTCGTCCCGGAGCAAGAGCAGGAGCGACGTGAGCAGAGCTAGCGGAGCGACTAGCACCTCCGTTAGGCAGTACTTGGCAGGATCCTCCAACCGCCGGAGGAACGAGGATGAGGAGAGGCGCCTCGGTGGTGAGATGAGCGCTAGGAGTGGGAGAGGTGGTGGTGAGATGCCACCACCACCAGATAGACATGAGCGGTTTGGGGAGAGTGGTGGTGGACAGTGAGGAGTTTGTGAGCCACCTCCCCCTTATCTTTGTACAGACTGCTTATCTCTAAGTAGATCTTTTATTTTATGTCAATATTTATGGAAATGAATGAATTGCAATTGACACGAGTGTGAGATGAGATCCAAATAAGAGAGAGAGGAAGAGAGTACCCTGAGTATATCATTGCGCACATTCCAAATAATTCATGTCCCTGCACACATAGGAAATGTAGTAACCTGAATTTTTACGAAAAATAAAAATTTAAATAAAGAATTTAAGACCTAGCTAAATGGATATTTAAATAGAGCATTAAATAAAACCCATTAAATGGAAAAGAGTAATGGGCTTTGCTTAATGGATCTTCTGGAATTTATTGGGTCAAAAATATGAATTTACAAAGGGAGAATAATAGGAAAATACCCTAAATTCGTAACTAAATTATTACCTAAATAGAAAAGGGGTATTTAATGCATTAAATAGGAAGTTAGAGTTGAAATTGGATTCCTAAACCTACCCCATATGGGTTACCACGAATTTGGATCTTTTCCAAGTCTAAATAGAGTTTGGAAAGCAAGGAAGGAAGGTGGGAGTAAGGAAATTTCGTAATTAAAGAGGAATTAGAGTAATAGTAGGAATAGAAATACATACTTGCATAAATACACCTCTTAAACTCTTTTGGGCAACCCTAACTCGTTGCCAAGAGTTGCTGGACGTGGAGAAGAGGCTAAGGAAGAGAGGATTTCATGGAGAGAAGAAGAGCTTGAAGCTTCTTCCCTAGTTCTTCAAGTTCTAGCCCTAGAAGACAAATAAATCCAAAGGTAGGCATTCTCACAAGAACAAATCCTAATATTTCGTCTGTAGATTGTTCCATGCATCAGGAACAAAACCCTCAAATTTCATAATTTTCCATCGAGCCAATATTTTCTTCTTGAATTTAGAAGTTCTGCAACTCTCTTGACCCCGAGCCCTCTTCTTAACTCTTGATCTCTATGTATACTTGATCCCATGCTACGAAATTTTTGTTGTAGATACTTCCTGTTGTTAGGGATTATTTTGCCCCCAAAAAGCCTAAATTTCATTGAGCATGTTGCTCGAATTAAATCAGTCTTGCTCTCTATGTCATGTTCTATGTTACTAGTTCTTGTTCTTTCTCAAACCATGTTCGAACCATGCTCTCTCTCGAATTCCTATTTACTGGAAGTACTATCACATGTCTAGTTTCATTTTCCCCTGATTTCATGATTTTTCATCTTGTATATAATTAGTTATGGATTTCTGAACAACCCTGTATCAAAAATTGAAATCCCTGGTCCGCAATCCAATGTCTGGTCTGACTCCTGTCAGAGTCAGGCGCAGACGACCAGAAGGCGACGCCTCGACATGTCGCTTTCTGGGGCCTGATTGCGACAGCCTCCCTGTCGCGACCAAGAAGGCGACAGGTGAGCCGTCGCGTTCTCAGTACCAGATTTGCATGCTCGGTCGTGACCTGTGCAAGACCCTGTCACGTTCTGCCTGGCACATGTCGCCATCCTTACAGCCCTATGTCGCCTGTTGGGTTTTCCATATATCATGTTTTTGATGATCACATTAACATCCTTGAACATTGATTTAATGCAAAATTGATGTGCTAACTAACATGAAAAACACCATGAAAGTGATTGAGTTAAACATTGCTAAATCATACAATGTACATCACTAACAATGTATTTGCATGTAGGTGCACAAGCATGAAAGATGGATCATTGAAGAGGCATTGAAGAAATGAGCAAAAAGCACAAAAATCTGTCAAAGCGGTGTATCTGTCGACAGATGCAATGTACCTGTCGACAGATTCATACAGTCATTCCAAGACAGAACTTAGGTTTGCATCTCTGAGTGTATCTGTCGACAGATACAATGTACCTGTCGACAGATTCACACAGTCAACCCAGGACAGAACTCAGGTTTTCTATTCTTGAGTGCATCTGTCGACAGATGCAAACTGCCTGTCGACAGATACACTCAGAAACTCAATTTCCTGAAACCCAGTTCTCAGCCTGAGTGCGCCTGTCGACAGATGCAAGTGCACCTGTCGACAGACGACGGAAACATGAGATTTTGAGTTTCCAAATCCGGCCCCCACTTGGGTGTTTCCTTCCTCCACGACCCCCACCTTTACCTAACACTATATAAGCATCCTTTTGGAGCCAAATTCGTAGAGAGCAGCCTCCCATCCAAGAGCTTCCAAGGGACCAAGAGGAAAAGCCCCAAATTGCTGCTCTGCTTCAACTTTCCGCCCAGATCGTCGTGGAATCACCATCTATGGGAGCTGAAGCCGGATCGTCATCAATTCAACCTTCTACATCGATCATCTACATCCAATCGAAGTTTGAAGAGCGTTTGGACGATCCACGAGAAGAATTCCAACCGGATTTGTTCCCTAATTCCTAATTCTTCTCCATTTCATAATTTCCATTCCATCGTGTGTGTGTGTGGTTGTGTTTCGAGCATCCCTTGTGCTTGATTCACGAATTTGTAGTTGTTCTGATCGTGTTTCATCAGACAACGTGTGTGTGGTTGAGTTGTTGTGTTGAACTCGCTCATAAGCAGTCGTTTCTGCGTGTGTGTGTGGACGGTGGATGTAGGATACACGAGTTGTGTACTCCGAACCACCTTAAATCATCGTGTTCTGTGGTTTGTTCGCGTTTTGCGATAGATGATTGGTAGGCACGGTGTTCATACGCACGTTTGATTCCCTGTTCTCTTTTAGATCAACTCAAGCGGTCTCATACTTAATCGAATTCTAATCAAATTTCATTAAGATCGCTGTAGCATCGAAAAGAAGCCATCAATAGTTTAAAATTTGCCGTAATCTATTCAACCCCCCCCCCCTTTCTAGATTACCGTATTGTGTATTTCCGCATAACCCTTCAATTGGTATCAGAGAGGGTTTCTCCGATTTACTGTTTTTCGTCATTTGATCTAGCGATCAGGAGATTTTCGATCTTATGGATTCTAGCAAAGGGTATATGGCCGAGGGACATTCAGTAACCAGGCCACCCTATTTTGATGGCACTGACTATCCTTATTGGAAAAACGTATGCAGGTATTTTTGAGAGCTCAAAATTACGAGCTGTGGAAGATAGTCAGCAAGGGACCATATGTGTTGCCCGAGGACGAAGACACCTGGACGAAAGACCAAATAGCTAAAGGAACTCTCAACTGGAGCGCACTAAACATGATGCAATGTGCGGTGCATCCAAGGAATTTTCAAGAGTCTCCACATGCTCAACAGCAAAAGAGATGTGGGACAAACTTGAACTCATTACGAAGGTACGTCCGAGGTAAGGGAAACTAAAGTTAGCATGTTAGTGTCTGAATATGAAATGTTCAAGATGAAAACTGATGAAACCATATCAGACATGTTTGCAAGATTCATTCTAATAGTTAACGGCTTAAAAGGTCTTAAGAAGGAATACTCTGAAAGTGACTTAGTAAGAAAGATACTTCGATCTCTTACTTCATCTTGAATACTAAGGCCACTGTCATTGAGGATTCCAAGACCTTTCAAAATGAATTGGATAGACTAATTGGCTCCTTAATGACATATGAAATCAACATCAAAAGAAAAGAATTAGAAGAAAATCCTAGGAAGTCAATTGCTCTAAAAGCATCCAACAAAACATCAACAAGTTCCAAGAAATCCATTCAACAAGATTAGTGATGAGCAAGAAACATCTAGTGAGAGTGATGATGGTGAAATGGCAATGCTCACTAGACAATTCAAGAAATTCTGAAGTTCAAAAGGAGAGACACAGGTAACTCTAAACCCTTTCAAAAGAAAATTTTTCACAGAATATGAGTCCAACAAAAATCTGACATTGTTTGTTATGAATGCAAGAAACGGGCACATGAGAGGAGAATGCCCGGAACTCAAGAAGAAGCTGAAGAAGGAAAAACTCACCTCCAAAAAGGCCAAAGCAATGTTGGCCACCTGGAGTGATGAAGATGAAGATGAAGATGCACAAGAACATCCGATGATGAAGAGTGAAATGCTTGATGGCTAGGAGTGATGACTCCAGCGAGGTAAATTTCTCATTTGATGATTTCACTGCAAGTGAATGGGAGGAAGCATACACTACTTTATTTGAAAAATTTTGTGAATATGATCTGAAATAGAGCATTAAAAAAAATGCAACTCCCTTGTGCATGAAAAACAATGATGAACGAATTGCATTCCTGAAAAAAGAATAGAAATGATGAAGTTGATGAAAAGACTCATAATGAAGAATGGATTGCTTGAAAATGAATTGCAAGAAACACAAAAAGAAAAAGACTGTTTAAGCCATTCTATTGAATTCCTTCAAGAAGAACATTAGAAACAAAGAAAAAGTTTGAACAAACTGAAAGGATTGAAAGAAAAATCTGAGGACTTAATGAATTTGTAAAAGGAAGCAAAATCTAGATGCGGTTTTGGGTGCCAAAATACATGTCCAAGCATGGTTAGGATATCAACCTGTCAAACAAAGAAAATAGAGAGTCATTGATCACTTCATTTGTTGATCCTAGCCCAAGCACAAGCAGCATGTTCCCACAAAGCATAACTCAAGACAGTCTCAGACCAAGGCAATGCAACTTAAACAAATGTTCCCAACAACAAAAGAAAAAGCCACCTATCGACAGATGCAATGGTGCCTGTCGACAGACAGAACAGTTTCAACTAATAAACAGTCTAACAAGCAACAAAAATTGAAAAGAAAATTCCTTCATGCAATGTATGCAAAAAGATTGGTCATGATGAAAAACAATGCTAGAATAATCCAAAGAAACAAAATTCAAACAAGTTTGGATTCCTAAACATCTACTTTGTTGCATGAATGAAATTTTGGGACCTAAGTAATTTGGGTACCAAACCTCTTGTCTGATCCACATTTGCAGGAATGCCTAGCAGCCCAACATCAAAACAAATGGTACTTGGATAGCGGCTGTTCGAGGCACATGACGGGCGACAAGGTAAATTCTGTTTCTTAGTGGGAAAGACAGAGGACAAGTCATTTTTGGAGGTACAAAAAGGCCAAATCATTGGCACAGGTAATGTTGGTAAGTGTACCTCCAATTCAATTGAAAATGTACTGTTGGTTGATGGCCTTAATCACAACTTGCTTAGCATAAGTCAATTGTGTGATAGA
>CM024763.1:42419669-42554335 GCA_014218235.1 Colocasia esculenta | reverse complement strand
GATCGTCTACACCTGGCAATATATAAAGGGCCCGATCTGGTCCTGGGATGTGCGCCCGAAAGTGCTAGTGCCCATGGGAGTTAAATGATCAGAGTGTTTGGCATTACACTCAAGTGCTATCTATCTCGACTATCTATATGACAATCAAAACACAAAACGTGCTATACTCTCTCGATGTCTAGAATGACAAACAAGTGCTATACTCGTCGTGCTATTACTATACTTGTGCTAGTTGTGCTATGGCCATCCTGCTATTCGTGCTATATTCGATACTTGTGCTATTTTTGGAAACTATACTCGATCTCGAGCTATTGAGCTATCTTGTTACCTGTTGTGCTATCTCTTACTATATTTTGACTCTCTTGTACCTGCTATCTTTAGACACTCTGCCATTAAATACGTTAATTATTTAAAGCCTGCTTGAGCCTGAGATTTAAGTCCTACTGGGCGTTATCGCTCACCCTACGTTATTTGATGTTGTGTTCTCAGGTGAGACCGAGGATGACACATACACTCATGAGGAAGGGAATGATCAAGAGTGAAGCCAGGAGTACCCTCGAGTCGTTATGTTATCTTAGAGTTGTAGTTTGTTATTTCCTTCTGTTGCAATGTAATTGGGCCCTATAGAATGGCTCTGATATTAGTGGTTGTAACTAGACATTTGAAAAGTTATCAATGAGAAAGATTTGTTTTAGTATTATTCAATGTGCAATGGTTTGATGTCTAGTACTCGCTCTATACCCTTTTCTTGCAACTGCCTTCGCGCTCCGATATTCCGCGTCGGGACGTGACAGGAAAACATGTTAGATCTGCTCTTTGGCTCAGCCCATTGCGCTAAGTAAAATGATTTCAACTTCATAATTGTCAAGGGGCTGAGCCTTATTTAAATAGGCGAAAAAGTAAATCGAAATAATGCATACCAAAAGAAAGCGATATGTACACACATTTTTTTGGATTTTTTAGATTTTCTTTTTTTTTTTTTTTTCGATTTTTCGATTTTCTATTTTTTTAATTTTGAAATTTTCTGATTTTTTTGAGTTTTAGAATTTTCTGATTTTTTTGTTTTAGAATTTTCTAAATTTTTTGGGGTTTTGGAATTTTTTTTTTTTTTTGGATTTTGAAATTTTTTGATTTTTTTAATTTTTTGTTTTCTAATAACGACATCCTCTGTAATTGAGTGATTGGCTATGGATCTTATTCTTATCTTATTTTTGCCAAAATATCCCCTAAACATGGTGTGCATTTGCCTTTTAGCTCCCCAAAGGCCACTTGCCCCTAGTCACTAACGTTCGAACGTAGACTAAGTACGGGGTTCTCCAGTCATTAGCAGGGATAGGAAGACTTAAAGGAGACAAGACTTGGACTTGGTGCTTCAGAGGCTGGCTTATAGGACTTGCAAAGGTGTACCTTACATGGAATCCGTCCGTTGTCTAGAGATTTTATGGTCATTATTTTGTTCGGGGCATGCGTATGACTGGGCTCAAGGGCGTCCCGCGAGGAACTGTACTGCCACTCTTTGACATGCCCCTATTTTCAAATTCTCCGCTTAATTCTTATTCTTATCAATTTTCTCTTTTCTCTTCTTTTCTTTCTTCCTTTCGAATAGACCGTCTCTCCTTGAGACTTCATACATATGAGCTACACCTTCCCTAGTCCACAAGTCAGTATCCTTTTGCCCCTAGACCTTGTCCGAGCAAGAAGAGAATTGACCTTCGCCCCCCATACTAGGGCTAGGCAGGAACACCACTAACTAAGGAAAACTGGCTCTGGGTTGCCGTGTGGTGTGTGTGACTGAGCATAAGGGTCATTTGACAGCACATGATAGGGAATGAGACACATAGCTACTAACATTCTTTTGCAAAATGATGTTGTTATTGAAAATCTTTTATTAAAGGTAGAACCTTTTAAGATACAGCCCATTCCACGGGTGAGAGAGCTTCTCACCATTGGCATTGATAAGCCTATACGCGTTCCTAGGGTACACTTCCTTAACAACGTACGACCCTTCCCAATTTGCTTGCAACTTTGACCTAGGACCTTCAGGTTTTATGAAAATTCGCTTCAAAACCATGTCTCCTTCTTGGAATTTGTGTTCAATCACTTTCTTTTGAAAAGATCTTGAGAGTCTATTTTGATATGAAAGCACATGATCGGCCGCAGCTATACCCGTTCGTCTAGGAGTTCCAACTGTGTAAGTAACGCCTCTCGACATTCATCGAGATTAAGTTCTTTGTCCAGCTGGACTCTTAGCGAAGGAATGAGGATCTCATGTGGGCATACGACCTCCATCCCGTAAGTGAGTGAAAATGGAGTTTGCCCAATGGGCGTGCGAACGGAGGTACGATAGGCCCACAAAGCCTCAATCAATTTCTCAAGCCAATCAGTGACTTTATGAGACTCACAAGTTTTCTTTAAAAATTTTAAAAGCGTTTTGTTTGTG
The DNA here is from genome assembly GCA_014218235.1 of Colocasia esculenta. Lineage (NCBI taxonomy): Eukaryota > Viridiplantae > Streptophyta > Magnoliopsida > Alismatales > Araceae > Colocasia > Colocasia esculenta. The sequence goes on along the minus strand of CM024763.1, from coordinate 42,551,895 downwards.
GCTTCGGCTTGGCCGTTGCTCTGCGGATAGTGATGACCAAACTTTCTCCATATAAATTAATTCACTTATTTATATATTAATTTTGATGATTAACAAAACATTACTAATTACTTGAGCCTTGAGGACAGGAAATAAAAGTAAAAGAAAGTTTAAGACAATCAGGTAAAACTCTCATTTCATAATTTTTCCCAAGTCATTGCATCGACTTCTTCATACTTCATATCGACTTCTATTGATAATCAGAACGATTCCTTTATAAGTTCATATCGATTTCCTTTCTGATCAAAAAGTCGTGATGTTTCAAACAATCGATAACGTAATGATTTCTTAAAGATCTCATAACGATTCTATAACATCGCAACGATTTCTTTGGAAAGCGTAACGACTTGACCGTCGTAACGATTCTATAAGACATCGCAACGATTTCTTTTGAAAGCGTAACGACTTGTCTGTCGTAACGATTTCTTCAGTTCTCGTGACGATTTCTTTAGAATTCACAACGACTTTCTAGATGTAACGATTTGTTAAGTGTTTCATATCGATTTCTTCAGAAACACAACGATTTGCATCTCATAACGATTTGTTAAGTGTTTCATATCGATTTCTTCAGAAACACAACGATTTGCATCTCATAACGATTTGTTAAGTGTTTCATATCAATTTCTTCAGAAACACAATGATTTGCATCTCATAACGATTTGATAAGTGTTTCATATCGATTTCTTCAGAAACACAACGATTTGCATCTCATAACGATTTGTTAAGTGTTTCATATCGATTTCTTCAGAAACACAACGATTTGCATCTCATAATGATTTGTTAAGTGTTTCATATCAATTTCTTCAGAAACACAACGATTTGCATCTCATAACGATTTGTTAAGTGTTTCATATCGATTTCTTCAAAAACACAACGATTTGCATCTCATAACGATTTGTTAAGTGTTTCATATCGATTTCTTCAGAAACACAACGATTTGTATCCTATAATGATTTCATTATTATGATAACGATTTGCCTATCAACTTACAACGATCTCATAAGTAATAAAGGCATCAGCTTTGTTCATATCGATTTCATTATTATATCAACACTCTTTGATATACATTGAATAGTCAAAGTCGTATCTTTTCTGTTTGACTGCTATGCATTCAATGCACTCTGAACGTATCTCTCATGCATGCAGACGATATCCTCCACCATTGCGCTATTCTGTCTACATCTTTATTTTGACAGAAAGGAGCTTTGCTAAATCTAGCAATATCTTTTCCAAACTGTGACTAACGATCAACGACAGCCCTAGCTGTCTCCTATTTATTGTTGACATGCTTGCAGATACCTGACAAGAGTTATCTGTACAACGTTGGACACAAAAGATACAAGATATCAAAATATTTATTTGGCGTGTACTAAAGGATAAAAGACTGAAGATCAGAAGCTTCCTTGCAGACCAGTCTAACGTACACCAGAATGAGAGACAACAGATCCTTAACGTTCAAATTTCAAGTAGAAGCTTAAATACAAGACTCAAGACTGCAAAAAAACAACACCCTTTTGAAGCATATTATTCTGAAAGAAAGCATCGCCAATCCTTCAAGTTTTCTGTGATTCAAACAAGAGCGAAGCACTCTATTCCAATCCATCTTAGCTCTTTAGCTCTCAGTGTTCAAGAAGAAATTCCTGTGAGAGCCAGTGTAGTCTTTGGAGAGAAACCAGTGTTATAATTCCTTCTCTCTCGAGGCTTGTTTGCTTCAGATTGTAGCTGTTTGAGCTAGTTATTGAAGCTTGTTCTTATACTTCTTTTTATTAGTTGTGTTCCCTTCTGGGTGAAGGAAGACCTGGTGGTATCCAGGGTGGTTGTTTTCCCTTCAGGTGGAAGGAAGACCAGTTGAGGCTGGGTGTAAGGATCCGTGAGGGGGATAGTACCCTTGATAGTGAAATCCTGAGGTATTGCTCAGGGACTGGACGTAGGTCTCCTGTGGAAAGGAGTTCCGAACCAGGATAAAAATCCTTGTGTCTTGTGGTTGTGTTTTGTGTGTTTGCTGTCTCATTTCCTCTAACTCTAACCTTCGTTTTAGTTGTTGTGTAATCCTTTTAGTAACAGGTTTTAATCCAAGATCAATTTTTTAATAACCCTATCACCCCCCCTCTGGGCTAGCTTGCTGGGCAACAAGTGGTATCAAAGCGAGTCTCTTCGACAAAGAAGAAGATCCAACGATCTGAAGAGTAAAGATCCATGGCAGCCCAAGGTAACTTCGAAGGTCAGTCAGTCAACAGACCTCCTATGTTTGATGGAGAAGATTACACATATTGGAAGACAAGAATGGAGTACTTTCTACAAGGACATGATTTCTTGATTTGGTCGATTGTAGAAGAAGGTGATCTTCTAGTCACCAATCCAAACGCTCAGTGGACAGATGATGATAGAAGAAGAATATCTTTAAACTGCAAAGCCAAGAGCATCCTGTGCTGTGCCCTCAGTAAGAAAGAATTCAACAGAGTTTCAGCCTGCAAATCCGCAATGGAAATGTGGGAAAAGCTTAGGATTACCTATGAAGGGATAGATAAGGTTAAGGAGACAAGAATCGACATTCTTGTAACTCAATATGAAAGATTCCAAATGCAGTCAGGTGAATCCATAACCCAGATGTTTAGTAGATTCACAGATATCACAAATGGGTTGGCTGGATTAGGAAAAATCTATGCTGTACCAGATATGGTTAGAAGATCCTCAGATCTCTGCCATCCTCATGGATTCCAAAGGTAACAGCCATTGAGGAAGCCAATGATCTAAAATAAATGTCATTGGAGAAGTTAATAGGATCCCTCATGGCTCATGAGAAAAACATGGAGAGATTAGGAGAATCCTTCAGCAGAAAGAAGCAATCAAATGCTCTCAAGGCCAATGAAAACATATCAGAAGAATCACTGGACAACAGTGAAAGCAGTAAGGACAGTGATGATGAAGAAGCAATGCTGTCTCGAAGACTTCAAAGAATTCTAGCAAAGAAGAAGAAGTTTCAGTCTGGGAGAAGATTTTTCAAGAAAAATAAAGACTTCAAAAAACCAGAAGTAAAGGATTCGAAGAAAGGAGAAGTGATATGCTATGAATGCAAGAAGCCCGGACACATCAAGGATGATTGTCCAATGCTTAAGAAGAATGATCACAAGAAGAAGGATAATTTCAGAAAATTCAAGAAGTATAAAAAGAAGGCAATGGCAGCTGCTTGGGAGAACAACAGTGACTCAGACAGTGAGTCAAGCTCAAGCAGTGATGGCGAAGAAGCCAACCTGGCTCTCATGGCCAACACCGAAGAAAAGGTAACCTCTGATTCTTCTTTTGATTCCTATAATGATTCAGATTCTGATAATTTAGAAAGTGCCTTTAATGAACTTTATGATAAATATAAAGAAGTATCCAAATTACTTAAAGTTAGTAAGAAAAATATAATCTGTTTAGAAAACACTAATTCAGATCTAAAAATAGAAAATGAAGAATTAGAAAAACAAATAACTGAACTTAAAAGAAGAAATAAATTGTTATGTGAAGACCTAAAAGCTAAGAATGAACAAATAACAAAATTGGAAAAACAGGAAAGCACAGATGAATTAAGGAAGAAGTTAAAAACTTAAATGAAGAAAATAATAAACTATCAAGCACACTAGAGAAATTTACTAATGGTAAAAACTCTCTAATATTAAAAGGTGTTAGAAGAGCAGGTAAGAAGAAAAATGGATTAGGATATACACCCCCAGATAATGAAGAAACCATAGTCTACCCTAAAACATATCCAACACCAAAGTTTATACCTGAATAAGATATAGCATATAAAGCTGAGTTCAAGTATATAGAAAAGGTAACAAAATTGTCCTTCTGTGATCACTGCAACAAATTAGGACATATCGCAATAACATGCTCAACAAAACATAAAAAATAGATAATAAAAGGTAAAATTAATGATACTAACCCATCAGGACCCAAAAAGAACTTGGGTACCTAAAACTTAATGTTTAAATTTCAGGGAAACTCAAAAGCATCCAATGGTACTTGGACAGTGGATGCTCAAGGCACATGTCAGGCAACTAGAAGCTTTTCGTTAATCTCCAAGTTGAAGAAGGAACAGTCACCTATGGAGATAATGGAAAAGGCACAGTGATAGGAAGTGGGTCCGTGAACATCAAAGGAAAATCAATTATTGAAGATGTAATGCTGGTCAAAGGATTAAAGCACAATCTCATCAGCATCAGCCAGTTGTGTGACAAAGGCCATCAGATTCAGTTCCAAGAATCAAAGTGCAGTATATTAAAGGATGGAGCAGTCATATTTGAAGCATATAGAGAAAGAAATTTGTATGTTCTCTATCTCGAGGAACTCAAGGATCAAGATGTTTGTTTGGCAGCCAGCAAAGATCAATCAACAGAGCTGTGGCACAGAAGACTGGGCCACTGCAGCTTGGATGGATTGAACAAGCTCAGAAAGAGAAATCTAGTGGAATGATTGCCAAAGGTCAACTAAAAAATGAATAGCATCTGCAGACCTTGTGCAAGAGGAAAGCACACCAAGAGCTCTTTCAAATCAAAGACAGTGGTGACCACTTCAAAGCCATTAGAATTACTTCATATGGATCTATTTGGGCCAATGAGGACTACCAGTCTCGGAGGAAAGAATTTTGGATTTGTCATAGTTGATGATTACTCAAGATTTACTTGGGTATCCTTTCTAGAGCACAAAGATGACACCTTTGATAATTTTGTCAGCTTCAGCAAGAAAGTTCAGAAAGATCAGAAGTTCACCATTATCTCTATCCGATCAGATCATAGTGGTGAGTTTCAGAATGAGAAGTTTGCAAAGTTCTGTAATGATCAAGGAATTGAGCACAACTTCTCAGCACCAAGGACACCTTAACAGAATGGAATTGCTGAGAGGAAAAACAGAACTCTTTTGGATATGGCAAGAACCATGTTATCAGAATATGACTTGCCAAGATATTTTTGGGCCGAAGCCATCAACACTGCAAGCTATATCATTAATAGGGTAATGATCAGGCCAATCCTGAAGAAGACTGCTTACGAACTCTACAAGGGAAAGAAACCCAAGATTAGTCACTTCAAAATATTTGGATGTCCTTGTTTCATCCACAACAACGGAAAAAGGGACATTGGTAAGTTAGAAGCCAAATCAGATGAAGGCATCTTTATGGGGTAGACATCTAAACCCAAAGGTTATAGAGTTTTCAATAAACGCTCATTATTAATTGAACAATCTGTGCATGTTATTTTTGATGAATCTAACCCCTCCTTGAAAAAGGAAGAAATTAGTGACATTGATGATGCAGATGACTTGTTCGAAAAATTAAAGAATACCTCAATTGAGGACAAGGAAGATCTACCTCTGGAAGAATTGCAGCAGACTGAAATTCAACATGAAAATCTTCCAAAAGAATGAAGACATAAGAAAGATCACCCTCCTGAGAATATTATTGGTGATCCATCCGTAGGGGTAAGAACAAGAGGTAATGTAATCCCTTGTAATTATTTAGCCTTTGTTTCTCAAATAGAGCCTAAGACAGTCAATGAAGCTTTAACTGATGAATCATAGATAATAGCCATACAAGATGAACTAAATCAGTTCAAGAGAAACCAAGTATGGTCACTTGTTCCTAGACCATCCAATCATTCAGTTATTGGCACCAAGTGGGTGTTCAGAAATAAACTGGATGAGTCTGGAGTAATCTTAAGGAACAAGGCCAGGCTGGTAGCTCAAGGCTATTCCCAAGAGGAAGGCATAGATTTCGATGAAACCTATGCACCTGTGGCTAGACTTGAGGCTATTAGGATTTTACTTGCTTATGCATCTGCATTAGATTTAAAGTTGTTTCAAATGGATGTCAAATCAGCCCTTTTAAATGGTTTTATCAAAGAGGAAGTGTATGTTGAACAACCTCCAGGTTTTGATGACACCGAATTTCCAAATCATGTATTTAAACTCCATAAGGCATTATATGGTTTAAAGCAAGCACCTAGAGCCTGGTATGAAAGGCTCAGTACTTTCTTATTAGATCATGGTTTCACTAGAGGTCAAGTAGATAGCACACTATTTATAAAATCAAAAGTCAAACATATACTACTTGTGCAAATATATGTAGATGATATTATTTTTGGATCTACTGATGAATCTCTTTGCAAGTACTTTGAAAAGCTTATGCAGGGAGAATTTGAAATGAGTATGATGGAGAGCTAAACTACTTCCTTGGATTGCAAATCAAGCAAGGGAAGGAAGGCACCCACATATGTCAAGCCAAGTACACCAAAGAGCTGTTAAAGAAATTTGGATTTGAAGGTGCAAAGCCACTGTCAACGCCAATGAGCACATCAACTAGAATGGACAGTGATCAAAATGGTAAAAATGTAGATCAAAAGAACTATAGAGGCATGATAGGGTCATTACTTTACTTAACAGCAAGTAGACCAGACATTTTATTCAGTGTATGCATGTGTGCTAGATATCAAGCAGACCCTAGAGAGTCTCATTTAATTTCTGTGAAGAGAATATTCAGATATTTAGCTAGAACTTATGATTTAGGTCTTTAGTATCCAAAATCTTGTGAAATAAATTAGTAGGATATTCTGATGCTGACTATGCTGGATGCAAAGTAGATAGAAAAAGCACCAGTGGTTGTTATCAATTTCTTGCAGGATGTCTGATATCTTGGTCCTCCAAGAAACAAAATTCAGTAGCTCTATCAACAGCTGAGGCATAATATGTTGCTGCTGGAAGTTGTTGTACACAACTCCTATGGATAAAGCAACAACTTGAGGATTTCGGCATTCATATCAAGTCAATTCCACTACTGTGTGACAATACAAGTGCCATCAACCTCACCAAGAATCCAGTGCAACACTCAAGGACTAAACATATTGAGGTTAGATATCACTTCATTCGAGATCATGTAGCTAGTGGTAACTTAGAAATTTCTTTTATAGATACAAATGGTCAACTAGCAGATATCTTCACAAAAGCCCTACCTGAAGAGAGATTTACATCTCTTAGAAGGAATTAGGGATGTGCAATTTGTGAAAAGATTTCTGTATTTAAATTGGCATATAAATTTTTTCAGATTAAATGAAATTTTCTCTCTTTCCCTGACTTTAAGCAAAACTCAGCTTATTTACTCTTCTTTGACCGCTGTTGTGTTAAAAGTAGTTTGACTCCTTAAACCCTTTTGTCGTATTCTGCCGCTACCGCCTTTTGGCGCTTCCTGTTTTCGATAAAGTAATTTTAATTAGTCAAATCGTTCTGGGAATGACTCATCTTCCACCTTTACCCTTTTCTTTTTTTATCTGTTCGCCCAAAGTCGATGCCCTAACGATTTCAACATCGACTCTCTGCAAGATTTGAAGCTTTCTCTTCTTCTCGCGAAGAATCCCTCAAGGGCCTCCATCTCTTCCATCATCTCCCTTCTCCAGAACCGTTTTCTTCTCTCTACCCATGACTGCTCCGATGATCTCCGGAAGTGTAGGGGGCTACAGTGCTGAGTACCTGTCCGCAGAGCAGCAGGAAAGATTCACCTTCGTGAAGACGAAGGTTTGCGGAAACAAGGCAGTGGATGTTCAGAATCTAGAGAAGAATGGCATGAGCAGTTTAGTAGAAGCTTTGAGAAGATGTAGTGGATGGATGTTGCCACTTTCACCGAAGTAAGCTATCCCGACCTGGTGAAAGCCTTTTTCGTTTGTCTGAAGTCAGAGGCGGATGGGTCCCTTGTATCCTCTGTTAAGGGTATCCAAATTAAGGTAGACCATGAACTCCTGCACACGTTGTTTGGAGTGAAGACATCTGGACATAGTGGGGTTCACACCGTGAACGATGAAGCAAAGGGTCTTGGCATTATAGGTCCAGGTTTCAGGCTGAAAGAGGAAAATTAGATATCAATCAAATGTCTGCATTCAACCGTCTACTCCATTTCATTATCTGCCAAATTATGGTTCCCCGGAGTGCTACTTTCTCATCTTGCACTAGGGCAGATTCGGATATGATGTTATAGGTAATCCAAATAAGGAGATTAACTTGGCCGCAGCCATGTTGGAGAGAATGAAGTTTGATAGTGCTCAAGTCTGGGATACAAAGAGCAAAATGAATGTATCCTTGCCCTACGCTCATCTCCTAACCAAGATTTTCAAGCATTTTGGAGTTGATTTATCTGGAGCTGTTGTGGAAAAGATGGGCCAGTCTATAAGGTCCAGGAACCTTAAGAAAAGTGGTTTCTCAGTACATAGTAGGATATGGACCAAGACCTCAATGGCAGAGGGAGAGGCCATAATTGGTGATGTAGAAATTCCTGATGTTCAGGAAATAGCAGCAGTAGCACCATCAGCACAGCAGCAAGCAGAAGCACCAGCAACTGAGCAGCAAGCAGTAGAGTCAGTAGCAGAGCAGCAAGCTGTATCACTAGCAGTTGAAGAGCAGGCAGTAGCACCAGCAATTAAGTCAGAACCACTTACAGCTCCAGTAGTTGAGGAGGAAGTGGCAGATGAAGACAGTGATCTGCCTACCTCAATAATTGGCTCAATTCTTAGGAGTTTGGTTGAATCAGCTATCTCCACACCTGTCCCCTCACAGTCTGGTGAAATTGAAATGGAAGAAGCTGTGGCAGAAGGCCACATTGAAGAATCAATTCCTGTGGAGCAGTCCAGTGCTCCAGTAGATCCAGTTGAAGAGGAAGCTCCTGCTCAGGGGGAGCAAATGGAAGTTGAAGAGGAAGCTCCTGCTCAGGGGGAGCAGTCTATTGAAGAACCAGCACCTCAGAGGAAAGGGAAAAGGGTGGTTCACAGAAAGCAAAGAAAGAGCCATAGAAAAGTAAATCTGAAGCCAGTTATGGAATTGTTGAAGGCTCAAGGAGATATTTTATCATCTGTTCAGACCAGTGTGCAAGGCATTCTGACCAGTCAAGCTTCAACCACCTCTGAGCTATCTTCAGTCCAAAATGCTATGAAGTGGTTCAACAAGGAAATGTCTGATATGAAGTCCATACTTGCAACTCTTTCAAGGTCAAGTGGTTTTTCTCCTGTAGCTACTCAGAGCAGATCAGCAGCTGTTCCTCGGCCACCAGGGCCATCAGTGCCAGCATCAGGGCCATCTGCAGTTGTCAGAGAGGGTCATGCAAAAGGGAAAGCGCCCATTGAAGCTACCAAGGCCCCTGACACTTCTACTCTTGCAACTCCAACCCTCTCCTCACCTTCATCTCCTTCTACAGCCCCTCCAGCACCACCAACTCTCAAACACCCTATGCCTCGCACCCAACCTTCTTCCTCTCTCATTTCATCTCAACCTTCTTTCTCTCCCACTCCTTCTCACATCTCAGCTCCATCATCATCATTCTCACCTTCTTCACCTCTCACTCAAACCACTCCAGTTCACCCGTCTACATCCTTCAATCCCAAACACCTCTTCTATCCTCCTACTCCTCCTTCCTCTGTCACCTTCATTCTGGAAAAACCTCAACTTCTTGGTGTCTTTGACACTAATATTCCGGATGATTTTGAGAGAAATACCCTCCTCACCATTCTCTCCACTGCCACTCATATCCACAGGACTGATCCTCCCAGTCCTGCCAAGAAAAAGAGGAAACATTCCTCCTCTGTCAGCATCCCCTCCTCACCTTTATTTCCTCCTCTTTGGTACTCTCTTACCCTCGAACCTCAGAGAAGACCTATCTATAGGGAATACCTTCAAAAATGCATCCTCTCCACCATCTATGGTATTCCTTTCCTCCACCTCTCTGAGCATCTAAACACTGTTCTTCCTTTTACCCAGCTGTCCCACCCTCAAAAAATCCAAATCCTTGAGGGCACTGAGTTCAAGACTGAAGATCAGTGGGCCAATGTCAAAGGCAACAAAGCTTAGTACACCAAATACTTGACTACCAGGGCAGAATCCCTTACCCATAGAGCTCACCCACTCACTCTTTCTGAGTGGTTTACTCTTCAGCATAAAAACTCTTGGGGACCTTTCATTTTGAAAGAGATTAGAATTGCCAAGAACTTCCAGCTGTACTGTGATTTCTGATACTTGAACAAGCTGCCGGAAGTCCAGTTTTACCAGTTTCATTCAGTCATTGTGATGCTGAGATCCGAACATCCAGTTAATCTTCCCCTCACGGTAGATTTTGCAAGTATCAAAGTTGACTCTCCAGTTCTTCTGCCGAAGCTACACTCCTTAGTGTTTGACTCAGATGCAGGCTCCCATGCCTTTGATATGTTTGCTAAGCAGATGGGCAGAATGTCAGCCAAGCAGGGTAGAATGCCTTCCTTCTTGCGGTTTATCTTCAGAGAATACCACTATGGCCGCATTTCCTCTCAAGTTTTGGCTCCACTCATCTCTGAGTGTGAGAGGTTTTCTCCCACCATATGGGAAACACTCTACAAGGAACCCCATCTTCAGTTGCAAGCCATCAACAGTTCCTTGGTCCATCAAGGTAAGCCTATTCTATCAGCCGAAGCCTTCATGGATCTCAACTCCATAAATCTCATTCAAGAGATCTATGTTCAGTGGGCAGCCAGATATACTGCTTTCTATGCCCTAAAGAAGGATCTTCTTGATCAGAAGTATTTCTATCCAATCTCCCTGGACAGATTTCTCCATCGTGCCAGCTTTGGAAAAAGCACCTACTTCAGATTCATACTAGCCAAAGATCAGTATGAAGAATTCCTGGAAGAGCAGCGACAGCTTTACCTTCAGAGGATCTCTCCTGCCATGAGTTCTTCCTTCTCAGTTGCTCCTGGTGTTTTCCGCCAGACCTTTGAAGATATGGAGATCAAGGCATGGACTGTTATTTCCCAGCATGCCTCCCTTTTGTCTCCTTTGTATTATCTTTCTCCTGCTTAATACAAAGCTTTCTTTATTCTTTGTCTCATCGACTATCTTTTTGCTTATTGACAAAAAGGGGGAGAAAACTAATGAAACTCTAAAAACATGTCGTTTTCTTTATGTTGTTTAGTATATTTTGTCATCATCAAAAAGGGGGAGATTGATGACCAAACTTTCTCCATATAAATTAATTCACTTATTTATATATTAATTTTGATGATTAACAAAACATTACTAATGAATTACTTGAGCCTTGAGGACAGGAAATAAAAGTAAAAGAAAGTTCAAGACAATCAGGTAAAACTCTCATTTCATAATTTTTCCCAAGTCATTGCATCGACTTCTTCATACTTCATATCGACTTCTATTGATAATCAGAACGATTCCTTTATAAGTTCATATCGATTTCCTTTCTGATCGAAAAGTCATGATGTTTCAAACAAATCGATACCGTAACGATTTCTTAAAGATCTCATAACGATTCTATGACATTGCAACGATTTCTTGGAAAGCGTAACGACTTGACCGTCGTAACGATTCTATAAGACATTGCAACGATTTCTTTTGAAAGCGTAACGACTTGTCTGTCGTAACGATTTCTTCAGTTCTCGTGACGATTTCTTTAGAATTCACAACGACTTTATAGCCGTAACGATTTGTTAAGTGTTTCATATCGATTTGTTCAAAAACACAACGATTTGTATCTCATAACGATTTGTTAAGTGTTTCATATCGATTTCTTCAGAAACACAACGATTTGCATCTCATAACGATTTGTTAAGTGTTTCATATCAATTTATTCAGAAACACAACAATTTGCATCTCATAACGATTTGTTAAGTGTTTCATATCGATTTCTTCAGAAACACAACAATTTGCATCTCATAACGATTTGTTAAGTGTTTCATATCGATTTCTTGAAAAACACAACGATTTGCATCTCATAACGATTTGTTAAGTGTTTCATATCGATTTCTTCAGAAACACAACGATTTGCATCTCATAACGATTTGTTAAGTGTTTCATATCAATTTCTTCAGAAACACAACGATTTGCATCTCATAACGATTTGTTAAGTGTTTCATATCGATTTCTTCAAAAACACAACGATTTGCATCTCATAACGATTTGTTAAGTGTTTCATATCGATTTCTTCAGAAACACAACGATTTGTATTCTATAATGATTTCATTATTATGATAATGATTTGCCTATCAACTTACAAGGATCTCATAAGTAATAAAGGCATCAGCTTTGTTCATATCGATTTCATTATTATATCAACACTCTTTGATATACGTTGAATAGTCAAAGTTGTATCTTGTCTGTTTGACTGCTATGCATTCAATGCACTCTGAACGTATCTCTCATGCATGCAGACGATATCCTCCACCATTGCGCTATTCTGTTTACATCTTTATTTTGACAGAAAGGAGCTTTGCTAAATCTAGCAATATCTTTTCCAAACTGTGACTAACGATCAACGACAGCCCTAGCTGTCTCCTATTTATTGTTGACATGCTTGCAGATACCTGACAAGAGTTATCTGTACAACGTTGGACACAAAAGATACAAGATATCAAAATATTTCTTTGGCGTGTACTAAAGGATAAAAGACTGAAGATCAGAAGCTTCCTTGTAGACCAGTCTAACGTACACCAGAATGAGAGACAACGGATCCTTAACGTTCAAATTTCAAGTAGAAGCTTAAATACAAGACTCAAGATTGCAAAAAAACAACACCCTTTTGAAGCATATTATTCTGAAAGAAAGCATCGCCAATCCTTCAAGTTTTTGTGTGATTCAAACAAGAGCGAGCACTCTATTCCAATCCATCTTAGCTCTTTAGCTCTCAGTGTTCAAGAAGAAATTCCTGTGAGAGCCAGTGTAGTCTTTGGAGAGAAACCAGTGTTATAATTCCTTCTCTCTCGAGGCTTGTTTGCTTCAGATTGTAGCTGTTTGAGCTAGTTCCTGAAGCTTGTTCTTATACTTCTTTTTATTAGTTGTGTTCCCTTCTGGGTGAAGGAAGACCTGGTGGTATCCAGGGTTGTTGTTTTCCCTTCAGGTGGAAGGAAGACTAGTTGAGGCTGGGTGTAAGGATCCGTGAGGGGGATAGTACCCTTGATAGTGAAATCCTGAGGTATTGCTCAGGGACTGGACGTAGGTCTCCTGTGGAAAGGAGTTCCGAACCAGGATAAAAATCCTTGTGTCTTGTGGTTGTGTTTTGTGTGTTTGCTGTCTCATTTCCTCTAACTCTAACCTTCGTTTTAGTTGTTGTGTAATCCTTTTAGTGAACAGGTTTAATCAAAGATCAATTCTTTAATAACCCATTCACCCCCCCTCTGGGCTAGCTTGCTGGGCAACAGATAGTACGGAGACGAATGATGCAAGGAATGTTGAATTTCTTACATAGGTCTTGAAGCTCTTGTGATATGACTGGGGTCCATTGTCGGTGATGAAGCCGCTTGACACTCCGAACTGTGAGATGATGTTCTTCATGATGAATCTACATACGGTTGAACCTTGATTTTTTTGCGAATGCTTCTGCTTCGACCCACTTGGTGAAGTACTCAGTAGTAGTAAGGATGAATGATTTTTGTTTTACTTGAGCATTAGGATCACCAAGAAGACCGATGATATCAAAAGCCCACATGGAGAAAGGCCAAGGGGCAGATAGTGGATGCGAAGGGGAGAATGGAGCATGGATTTTGTCGGCATGGAGCTGGCACTTGACGCACCTACGAACGTGGATGGCACAGTCTTCTTCTAAGGTTGGCCAGTAGTAGCACTGCCTAATGATCTTCTTAGCCAACTTTGGCTATTCACATGCCCTCCACATTCACTAGAGTGGGCTCCTTCCACCACTTTCCAGGCTTCCTCATCCGATAGGCACCTGAGGAGCATTCCATTTAGAGCACGCCTATACAGCACTTCTCCGAAAATGGTATATCTTAACGCTGCTCTATGGATGGCTCTCCTATCTTCAACCTCATCTTCTTCTGGGAAGGTACCGTCTCTGCAATATTGCTCAATCTCGTGGTACCATGGCCTTTCTTCCTCCATCAATTCTCCTAGTTCCACAAGCATGACTTCCTTCGCTTCTCTTCTCTCTGCCTTCAAAACTAAAGAACTCCTGAGGTTAATAAACCAAGGATCCTGAGTGGAGGGTGCCTCTAACCGCTGGACAGTGATTGTCTCAGCGCTACGGCTGAGAGGGAAGGAAAGAGAGGAGGCCAGGGATGCCAGGGCATCGACTAGGATATTCTGAGAGCAAGGAGAGTGAATGTAGATGAGTTTGCGGAATTGCTTGGGTAGGAGGGTGACCAGATCTTGATAAGGCTTGAGCTTGGGGTCACGAGTACGGTAGGTAGAAAGGACCTGCCGAAGAATGAGCTGAGAGTCTCCTATGATCTTGAGATGGCGCGTGCCTAAAAGATAGGGAAGCTTAAGACCAGCTAGGAGAGCCTCATACTCGGAGACGTTGTTGGTGGCAGGGAACTAGAGTTGATATGTGAGTGGAATGGTGATCCCTTCTGGGGTGAGCAAGACAACACCTATGCCCCGTCCCCTAAAATTGAGTGCCCCATCAAAGTGGAGCGACCAGAAGGGATCGTGAGAGATAAGTGACAGGTTTTCATCGGGAAAATCCTCTTGAACCGTGTCACTGTGAGGAAGAGGAAGGTGAGCGAGGTGCTCAGCAATGGCATACCCTTTTATAAATTTTTGGACTACAAAGGCGATGTCGAAATGAGACAAGAAGCTCTGCCAACGCGCCAATCTGTCGGCGAGGACTGGCTTCTCCAGGAGATACCAAATAGGTTCCATTCTAGAAATCAAACTCACCTTATGGGCTAGGAAGTAGTGCTTCAATTTCTGCACTACCCATACTAGCGCTGCACACATCTTCTCCATTGTGGTCAGTTTGAGCTCGGAAGGGTTGAAGAGCCTAGATAGGTAATAGATTGCCCTTTCTTTCCCGGAATCATCATGTTGTGCAAGGACAGCTCCTAGAGAGTCCTCAATAGTCGACAAATATAGGATTAGGGGTTTCCCAGGGACAGGCGCCTACAGCACGGGTGGATTCATAAGATAACTCTTGAGCTCATCAAAGGCCTCTTGACATTTAGTGTTCCATTCAAACTTGGCTCCTCCTTTTGGCAGTTCATAGAAAGGGCGACATCTTTGAGAGTGATGAGATATGAATCTCCTTATGAACTGTAGTCGACCAATCAAACCTCGAAGTTCAGATATGTTCTTAGGAGGAGGCATCTCATTTATCACCTTGACCTTGTGTGGGTCTATTTGAATCCCCTATTTGCTGACTATGAAGCCTAATAGTTTGCCTGAAGAAACCCCAAACATGCACTTCTTTGGATTCATCTTCAATTGATATTCTTGTGCGCGGCGGAACACTTTGGCAAGCACGGAGGAGTGTTCTCTTTGAGTCTTAGACTTCACCGCAATATCGTCCACGTAAACCTCCACATCAATATGAATCATATCGTAGAAGTTAGCTAACATCGCCCTTTGATAAGTGGCGCCGACATTCTTCAATCCAAACGGCATGACCACGTAGCAATAAGTTCCCCAAGGTGTGGTGAAGGAGGTTTTCTCTTGGTCCTCCGGGGCTAGACGGATTTGATTATATCTTGAGTACCCATCCATGAACGATAGAGTTTCATACCCAGCGGTATTATCAATCAACACATCCAAATGAGGTAAAGGGAAATCGTCCTTTGGACATGCCCTATTCAAGTCCCGGAAGTCTATGCAAATCCGCACCCTTCCGTCTTTCTTCATCACCGGGACTATGTTCGCCACCCACAACGGATAGAGGACTACACGGATGAACTTGGCCTTGTGTAACTTATCAATCTCCTCTTTCATCTTCAAAGCAATGTGGGGGAGGAATCGTCTTAATTTTTACTTAACGGCAACTGCCCCTGGCTTCAGAATTAACTTATGTTTCACTAATTCGGGGTCAATGCCGGGCATGTCATCGTACGACGAGGTGAAAGAATCCTTGAACTCCCTTAGTATTTCTATGAGCACCTCTTCTTCCTCGGGAGGGAGATTGGAAGCTATGGTCAAGAGTCTGGGCTCTTCTTCTGTTCCAACATTTACCTCTTTGGTGGGCTCGTCCACTGCCGATGTAGGCTCGTCAAATCTTCTCATGCCACATGCATACATTTCGGCAGCATCCTCTATTTCACAGACTTCATCATCCACTAGGTCATCCTCAGCCAAGATCTCATAAACCCCAAATCCGTCGTCTAGCCCTTCCTCTTGGTGCTGAGCTCTTATGTTCAGAACTACTGCTTCTTGGACGAACTCTTCAACAGCTAGAAGAGTGCCACACCTTTGCACCAGATCCAACAGATACCTATGGGATATGCCACTACCCTTTCTCTTCCTAGACGGGGACAGGGGCTTACTAGATTCTACCCTTGAACCTAACCTAGAGCTAATATTTATAGGCAACTCTGGAGGAGTGTCCAGAGGTTTATTGGAAGGGAAAGAGACATGTGCGACTAGGCCGCGAGAATCCTCCAATGGGTCTGGAGGTGGAGGTGGGCTACCCGAGCTCAGAGTGCCCGCAACAGAGTTGGGGTGCATGGGAACAGAAGGCCCCTTACCCAGATCGCCCAAAATGACCATGACGGACGGTGGGTGAAGATCGCGGCTCAAATAGAAGGAAGGAAAAGGCAGGGATCGCCACCAAGGAAGAGGAGAGTGTGACGGGGATCGCCGTCAAGGGAGTGAAGGAGCGTGCGGGTGACGGGGATCGCCGTCGATAGCAAGGGAGCACCGGGACAGGGATCGCCATCTGAGTGCTAAGAACGGGGGTGACGGGGATTGCCGTCAAGCAAAGGGGATTGCAATAGGAAGTGACGGGGATCGCCGCCTGGAGTTTGGATCGAAGTGAGGAACTAGTGTTTGGAAGTAGAGGAAGGACGAGGATCGCCGTTCGATGAAGGGGGAAGGAGGGAAAGACGGGGATCGCCGTTCAAAGAAAAGGAGAGAAGACGGGGATCGCCATCCGATTGATGAGGGGATTGAAGGGAGGAAGCACACCCATTTTTTGTTTTTTTTTTTTGTTTTTTGATATATTAAACTAAGAAAAGAAATAAACAATCTTACATGCGGAGGTGTCGGGAAAAGGACAACACCGAGCCATTAAAGAAAATAGTGAAAATGGACGAAGAAACGGTTAATGCTTTGAGAGCGTCAGGGGAGAATTGGAGGATAAGAGGAGGAGAAGAAGGGATGAAGGCGAAATTAAAAACAAGGATGGAAGATACAAAATGACTAGAAGGCCAGGAATACCTTGGCCAGAACTCCTTTGTTGGGTTGATGGGGTTCACGACTTAAAATCCTCACCAAGTCCAAGCAACTGTCGCTTGGTGGTGGTTGCTGATACTGAATCTGTCATTGCTGGAGGTTGTGCGGTGTTGTCCTCACTGAATAAACGATTGACTGCTGAGACAAGGTCTTCAAGATCCTGTTCTTCTGTCTCTGCCTCCTGAGGTTGCATGGTGTTGTCCTCCTTGAACAAACAACTGACGGATGAGACTAAGTCTTCTAGATCCGGTTCTTCCATCTCTATGTCTTCACGCCTTCTCTTTTTGTTGGGTCGCCGGGCCTCGAAAGCTTGATATGTTGATGTCGTAGCCTCCATTATGATAATGTTGTAACTTGGTTGGATGGGTCCCTTAACAAAATGGTCGTAGAGTGTCCAGGTGAGAGGCCCTTGGTCTAACTTTGACGAGTGCGCTGCCCATTCTTGGTATCCAAGGCCATGCTTTGTGAACTTTTTAGGATCATCGATGATCCGAGTTCGCCCCTGAAGGTGAGCACCTAGACCCTTTCCCGACTGATACCCAATTCTGACCATGATATTCCAGCCCTTGGTATTTGAGAGTGCGCCCTTCTTGACAGCTGCCACTATTGGAGATATGATCTGGCGGCTGTTGGAAAATGTGTAAGCCCAAGGAAAATTCACATCAAGGACTAAGATAATGGGCTTGTTGTATGGCCTGACTGATGGCAATACTTTCTCGATGGCCTCCACTGTGTGAGTAGTCGCTGCACTCTTGACCTTGACTATTCTCTCTTGGAAGGAGAACTTCAAACACTGATGAGCAGTAGAAGGCACCGCCCCTAATGCTTCAATCCAGGGGCGACCCAGAATGGCCTTGAAAGTAGGATCTATGTCTAGCACATAAAAATCCACAGTCATGACAAGTGGGCCCAATTCAGCTTGCAAAGAGATGATGTCATGGCAAGCCCGCCGGGAGTTGTCGTACGCCGCTATGGTTGTAGGGGTAGGCTGGAGTCGGCGTTCAGAAATATTGCAAGCCCTTAAAGTGCTTAGTGGACAGACATTAATAGAAGCTCCTGTATCGACCAACGCGACATCCACAGCCACTTTGTTTATGATCAAGGTGACACACAAGGGCATTTTTCTGGCCTCTAGAGGAGCTAACTCACCATCTGAGAAGGTAATTGTTGGCCCCTTGTTTACAATAGAGAGCACGGAGGGCAGATTATCGGGGTTCATGTCTTCACTCACCATGACCCTTTGTAGGAAGGCTCTTAGGGCGTCTTGGTGTGTTTGCGACCTTTTGATTAGCTCGAGGATGGATATTTTTACCGAGGTCTGGTCCAAGTGCTTCAAAATGTCATATTGGGTCCTTGGGACTGGATCTATCTGTTCAATCTCTTGTTGTTGCTGATTGTTGGATGGCTGAGTTGGCTGACTTGGCATAGATACGGATGCATTTGGGTACATCCAATGAAACATCCACCCGCTCCGTAGGGCTAGGTTATGGTGAAGTGGAGGAGGAGTGGCGTCAACGATGAAGGGGTTGGCTATTATGGATGCCGGCACAGGGGAGAATGGGACATTGAGAGGTGACGGGATAACATGCGGCATGACGGTGGAGTCGTAGAGTGGTGAGGTGATGGTGGCAATGGTGGGTGTGGAGGAGGTAGGTGTGGCAGATGTATATGTGGTGGTAGTAGGTGCGGCATGGGTAATGGCCAAAAGTTGGCCCAGTTCATGCTCATCCTCAAAAGCCCACGCGGCTGCTAGTGGTGGATGGTGGATGACGGGGTTAACTTGAGCAGGTGGAGGAGGTGGTGGAGCAGGTTGTGGGTTCGGAGCGGGCTGATGTTGCGGCATAGGATTACGGATTATGCCGAGGTTATTGGCTGGCTGCTGGGGTTGCTGTGGCTGCTGCTGCTGGTATTGCTACTGGAAGGGTTGTTGAAACTGCTGTTGTTGTTGCTGGAATTGTTGTTGCTGTTGCTGTGGCTACTATCGCCTTTGCTGCTGTTGTTGCTGCCTTTGACCCTGTTGGTCCCTCAGTGTCTGGATCAACCTCTTCATCTTAGCCCAATCAATCTGGTTCTGCTCATAGAGGTCATATATAATGTCCCAAAATTGGAAGCAATCTGACACATTGTGGCCCGGATGGCGATGGTACACATAGTACTTTGTTTGATCCGCTGCCATGTTCCAATTTGGCTTCTCGGGAGGGAGTCTAAGGGCATTGAGAGACATGAGGGCTGCAAAGATATCAGCCAGGGTCTTTGGAAGGGGAGGGTATTGAGCTCTTTTGGGCCCATTGGGCTTCCTCGGAGCATAGCCATTTTAGGGTGGAGGGACTTGATTATATTGGCGCTGGTTGATAATATCACAATTATCATGAATAATCATGTCATTTTGATGACTAATACTTGATAAATTCATATGATTTCTATTATCATGAACGTTAATTGATTAAATTCAATCATGTGTTGTATTTGCAGGTTAATGGGCCATTTTATGAAGTGCTTAACGGGCCAATGAATCAAGCAATCCAACAAGGGCAAATCTGACTTATACAAAAAGTTGCAAAACCCTAGCCACCTTCCTTCTTCTTTCTCTCTCTTCTTTCTATTTTTAAAATATTCTCTCCCTATTTTAAAATCTCTCTCCTCTCATCTATTTAAAAAACCCCTCTCTCTCACCCGCACACAACTTTCTCTCCCTCTTTTCTCTCCCTCTTTCCTCCGATCCCCTCCTTCCTCTCTTCTTCTTCTCCTCCTCTCTTCTTCTTCTTCCTCCCGGCCTCTCTCTCCTCTCGCACAGAAGCAGCAGCAGCAAAGGGGCCGCCCAGCGCCCTGCCCGCGCCCAGGCCGCACGCCTGCGCGCCTTGCCGCCTGGCTCGCGCCCGCCTGGCCCCCCAGCCCCGCCAGCCCGCTGCACAACCGTCCGCGTCGCCCGCCCCCCCCGGCCCGCGCGCCCCGCCTGCGCCACGTCGCCCCTCCTCTCCTCTCTACGTGCATGCATGCACGTAGAGAGGCGCAGCCCTCTCTCTCCTCTATCTCCTCTCTCACGTTTCTCTCTTCTCTCTCCTCTCTTCTCTCTCTCACGCGCCTCTCTCCTCTCTCTCGTCTCTCTCTTCTCTCTCTCCTCTCGCCGCCTCTCTCTTCTCTCTCCGCGCTATCTCTTTTCTCTCTCCTCTCTCCACTCTCTCTCTCTTCTATCTCTCTCCTTCTCTCTCCTCTTTCTGTCTCTCTCTTCTCTCTCCTCTCTCTTCTTCTATCGCTCTCTCTCTCTTCTTCTCTTTTCTTTCTTCTCTCTTTTCTCTCTCCTTCCATCTCTCTTATTCTCTCTCTTATTCTCTATATTTCAAGTACTTGTTAATGGCTTTGGATTAGAATACACTCTTTGCATTAATCATTTGTTATTGTTTAATAGATTATAGTTTTAAGTTGTATCTTGTGTTCTCTCATTCCCTCTCTATCTCTCTCTTTATTTATTTACTTAGCTTAGATTTATTTAATTCAACTTAGTTTAAATATCACCACGTTATTTTCCTAAATAAAAACCCAAGGTTTTCAACTCTAACTAGTTCTCCGTGGATTCGACTCGGCTCTCACCACTTAACTATTGTCAAAATAATTAGTGTAGGCCGATAATTTTGAGATTGTTAGTCACGTTTGTAACGACGCATTTGTGGGCTATCACTGGTCTTGCTGAGGATTCTGGGTCTGAGGAGGTGGCTGTCTATTGTTCCATAGATGCTGGGATTGTTAGTTAAGGGGTGATCTACCCACCGGGCCTTGGGGGTTGTTGACGGCACCAACTTGCTCATTGGTTTGGACTCCCTCGGTGACAGGACCCAGAGGCTTCTTGGGATAATGGGATTTAGGGGTCTCAAACATGGAATGGATAGGCGAGTCCTTAAGTTGTGTTTGGATGAAACAGGCTCGGCTATACAATTGGTGCATAGTGGTGATGTCATTTATGGCCAGGATAGCACGGTAGGTCGGGGTAGCATTGGAAATTAGCAGCTTCACCTTTTTTTCCTCGGACATAGGACAGCGGACCTTGGCAGCTAGGGAGCTCCATCTGTCGGCATAGACTAAAAATTCCTCATCAGGCCTCATCCTTTCAGCCACTAGATCAACAAAGGAATATTCGGGTCCAACCTGATCTTGAAACTGCTGTAAGAACCTCTCTTGGACTATTTGAAAATCCTCGGCTTCCTCGGGGGGTAGAGAATAAAACCACTCGAGGGTCGGACCATCCAATGACTTTCGAAACAAGTACGCCATAAGGTGGCGATCGTACTTGTGCGGTGCAGACTCATACACAAAATCTTTCAAATGTACATAAGGGTCTCCTACCCCAGAATACCACCTGTAGACCGGGAGTTCTGACTAGGGTGGGACCCATAGATGTTGGAAGGAAGGGAGAGGAATGTCCGTGGCCTTCTGCGGGTCCAATTGTCTCCTTAGATCATGGAGCTCCCTCTTCATGGTCGTCCACTCCACGAGGAAGTCGGAGGGAGATGTGGCATGGTGAGTAGGGACGAGGGAGCGGGGTTGCTTCAAAGAGTAGGACCTCTCGCGGGGAAAGGGAATAGGTTCAGCCCTATAGAATGAGGAGACTGGAGGGGATCTGGGCTGAACATCCTGCACCGGGAAGTAGCTGGGCTCAGAAAAGTGAATAGCCCACGGATGGAGGGGTGTAGGATCTGCCACCACAGAAGGTACATGTGGTGCTGAAGTGACAGGGGCGGAGGAGGCCGCCTGTTAGGCAGAACTATGAGCAGGAGGAGATAGGGGTCACTTGCTTTTGGCAGCGGCCAGAAATTCACGAACTTGGTCTGGACTGATATGAGGGAGGAGCTGGCTAAATTGAGAATGTGGGTCATCTGCCCCAGGAGGAGAAGGAGGGCAGGACTGACCACCGGTGACCAGAGGGGGCTGGATATGCCCGGAGAGGACGGCCGCAGAGTGTTGGGCCACATCCTTGAGAAGCCCAATGGGTAAAGAATCGTCAGCAAGGACCCTGAAGTGGTCCATACCAAACAAGGGATTATGATATAGCACGATGGAGGGAGGGGACTGACCCGATCTACCTAGACAATGACGTATGCACTGCCCCTAAGCAATTAGGGGAGATGACACTAACCAAACAAATTCTAGACTCCATCACAAACAAGAAGGGACTGTGAGATGAGGAGGGATGCACCGAACAAGCACTTAAGTTATCATGATTAGCGTCCAAATTTTAGAGTTTGCACTTAACCTTTAAATGGATTGATTAATGGAATGTCACTTGGTCAAGTGGGACCCTAATAGGTATGAACACAAGTCCTTCGGTGTGACTAAGGGTGGCACACAATTCACACGTGGGGATGGCTCAAACTAAGGGTACAACGGGTACAACCTGCCCAGCGATCCGCAACGTGCGTACAGTCACGGGGGCTTATGGAGGTCCTCGGAAGGCGGCCCTAGTCAGCCCACGAGTGCTCGCGAATGAGAGGACTCACTCAACCAAGGGGGATAGCCTATCAGCATGGATCAATAGTGTATGCACGGGCCTAGGTATCCAAAATGTATGCAATATCTAACTAATGAAGAAACAGGGTGACCAACAGGTCTCAGGTAACGTTGCGGCGGCCAGATACGCTGCGACCCTCTCGCGACCGGCAACCCAGCCGCGATATCAACAGAGTCTTGAGAAATGTAGTCACACGCAAACAAATGACAAACAGACCAACCTAACAAACAATAGAATCATGGAATTGCCAGAATAACATAGCAAAGATCATGGATCAGTCAGAAACCGACACATGGATCAAAGGCATTAACAACTAATGCATACCTGAAGATGCGACAGCTAACCACGACACGTCCTTATCGCGACCCCAAGATCAGCCGCGACAGAGCCCGAAAACTAACCGTAAAAGAAAAGGAAAAATCCAAACCCTAGTAGGATTCTAACACTCAAGAACGCGAGAGTACATGGTAGAAAGGCATGGAAGAGACATAGATGGATCCACAGAAAAGAAATAAGGAGGACAGAAGGAGAAAGGCACGTACCCTTTGTCGCGTCGGCCACCTTCGACGCGACGAGATCACGATGACGTGATACGCCGTGTCTTCGACAGAAAACAGAAGCGCCAAAAACAAAACAAAATACACCTAACAGGATTTTAAGAAGGCACTTAAACAATCAAATATGGCAGGCAAACATGCTAAAAAATCACGAGGCTAGCACTGAAGGTCCCACCGTGATCCCCAAAAGGTGTAATCACGGGGAATGTGCGACCCCCAAAATACGCAAACATGTACTCAATATAAGGGCATGGGAAAGAGGAGGTGATCGCCACCTAACTAGTTGCCTAATGATAAGGACTAAACAGGCTAACTAAGCTAGGAAAAGGAAAGAGGATAGATGGACTTACTGATATCGCGACTGGGGACCCTGCCGCGATGGAGCTGATTTCGCGATGCCCGCGTAGGGCGCGTCTTACTGTCGCGTCGCTCCCATCCGTCGCGTCCTCTACAGTGTGGGGAAAAAGTGAGGGGACCTTATTCCTGCCCTCCAGCTGGCCAGAGGACAAGAGCTCCTCGTGAAACTTCGCTTGGGTGCCCGCCAAAACAATGAAAAATAATGAAAGAAACCCTATTAGAACGAGTTAAGCATAGTATCCATTCAAAAATGAAAGAGAAAGAGGGAGCATGGGGGGAACGAACCTGGGGGTGATGGGAAAATGTGAGAAAGGAAGGAAATGCAACCTATCTAAAAAGGAAAATAATATGCATGAAGAAAGGAGAAGAAGTGGGAAGAGAGAAAGAGCCCCATATGGGGGCGACTCGCTGGCGTGGTATGCGTCGTTAGCTAGTGTGAAAGCCTCCGGAAGGAGTGGGAATCGCCCTCCTCACGTTCCAAGCCTTATGGATGAGCAAAATGGCATGACTTGATGTGGAATAGGTGAGGAAATGAGAGAAAAGGAAGGGGTGCGAGCTAAATCTAGATCACTGAAAAATTCGGCAGCCCTTCAGGGTAAAAATGGGGCTCCCCTCGCTCTGAAGGAGATGGCTTTCTTTTATAGACCGAGGAGAGATAAAATCCCATTTTTCATGATAATTATCCAAATGAACTAATAAATCCCATGGAAATTCGCATGGAGAGTCCCTCAACCTCTAGGCACGCTCAGGTGGGTTGGGAGGTTACAAGGGATGAGGATAAGGCCATAGGAGGATAAATAGGAGGTGGTTGTGGAGGCCTGTGCGTTCAGCTGTTGTCGCGACGGATCGTAGGGGCGTGACAAGGGCTAACACGACAGCCAGGCGGGGTGCGACAGAAAGGGCACGTGCATGGATATGCATGGTCTGTCGCGACGGGCAAAGGGGACACAACAAGGGTAATGCGGCGCCCCGACCTATCGTGTTAATGAAAATGATTATTCTTGAATTTTGGGCCAATCAAATGGGAGAATAATGGTCATTAAGGCTCAAGGACTCTATTAAAAGATAATTGATGGGATTTTAAGAAAATTAGGCTCTTAATGGGCTCAACACAAGGCTAATGGTGGGCTCAAGGTGAGTGACCAACTTGGGGCTTGCTTAGACAACAAGAAATGTAGTTCAACTTGTAGGCCAGAATCGGGTGTCTACAGGGGTTCCAGGGTGTTTTTCCCTTTGTGTTAAAGGAAGACCTGGAGTGTTCCAGGGTGTTGTATTCCTCTTCGAGTTGTGAAGAGAAGACCAGCTATGGCTGGGTGTGTGAATTGTTGGGAGACAATGCTTAGACCAGCGACAACTCTCTCACACTACCCACTCATAGACACCAGAGAGAGATAGAAGGAGGTAGGAAGAAGAACACAGGAACACCAGATTTTTACGTGGTTCGGAGACAAGAAGCCTTCCTACAACCACGTCCATAGCAGCTATCAATACTTCTTCTGCAAGAAAAGATACACACTCTCACACATACAAAGAGGACAAAACCCCCCTTTATATACTAGGAGGAAAGGGCGCCACAATCGAGACACACAAGGGCAAAAGGGTCCTGTCTCTGAATCGCCTCAGAACTGCAAAGTCCTGTCCTGGCAAGAGAGAAAGTCGAATGCTTCAATATTTGACATTCGACTGCATGAGTCGAATCCTTCATGCTGACATTGATTGTATGAGTCGAATCCTTCAATCTGACATTCGACTACATGAGTCGAATCATTCAATCGACTGCTTCATTTCTGACTTCGGCTGTGGCAGTCGAATGCTGAGCCCGCCTGCAACACTTAGTCAAAATTTAGCTTCCGGGGGCGCTGCCCCCTTGACCCCCGCGACCTGACCCCTTATGGAGATCTGCTTCAGAGTTCGGGCTCCACATTCTAACATGAATGTCCTTGAGGGGGACTGTACCCTTGGGTAGTGAATCCTGAGTTGTTGCTCAGGGACTGGACGTAGGACTCCTGTGGAGAGGAGGTCCGAACCAGGATAAAATCTTATGTAGTGTGATTACTCGCTTTGTGTTTGGTGTTTACTTTTCACTAATGCTAACAATCATCGAAGTGCTTGTTGTGTGAACATTTTTGTGGACAGGTTTTAGATAATCAAAATTTAAAGAATCTCATTCACCCCCCCCCCTCTGGCTTGCTAGTTGGGCAACAACCCCTCTGAGGTCGTGACGGGTCGGGCCGTCGTGACTTCAGAGGTGCGGCCCAACCCAAAAAGGGTTTTTTTCCTTTTTGGAGTTCGGTCTTTCCCTCCCATGCATGACACTGAGCTCTTCTAAAATCCATATAAAATCGCACGATGATCCAAAAATCATGAAACCACTTTTAAATAAAAGTAGACACATAGATTACGAACGAGCATGAGTAATTAGATAATGGACGAGGTTTGTGCATGCTTTAACAAGGTTACTTTTCGATGACCTAATCATGCATAGTTTATAGAAAATGATTTAATTCGCAACGAATACATAATAGAAATTGGGGTAAATAGGGGTGTTTGAAAGCTAGTATCAAGTAGTATTTACGAGAATAATTTCACAGCATGAGATTAAGTACAAGCATGGAATGAAGATAATCTTTATGGTTCGGGTACAGGATAATGACAGGGCTTTAAACATTTAATTCGCCCTCTTGGATGAATGAAAAAGAGCGAAACTAGTGGACTTTTAAAAAGGATCATGTGGTCTACCTAGGGTAATATTTACATGATTTGTGCTTGAGAGATTGCCTACCTTTTTGCTATGTGATGGAAACCTAGGGTTTGGACGAAGAAGGCGACGAAAATCTCTTACTCCAAGCTTCCTCCTCTCCTTGCTCTTCGTCCTCAGCTCCTCTCCTCATCCTCTAAAGCTCCAATAGTCATTCTAGGGTTGCTAGGGCTGAAATTGGGGTTGTATTGGGTTGCTATAGAGTCCTCCTTTCTTAAAACTCTACTTTCCTTTCAAACTCTTAATTTCTATATTTATCCCCCTATTTATTGCCTTTATCAACCTAATAGGCTTTGAGAAAAGTCTAAATTCGTGGGCAAAGGTTTAGGATAAGATTATGACTCTTTTTAGGATATTTATAACCCTTTTTAGCATTTATCTTACCCTTTATTCTAATTTAAATCTATTTATCACACTTATTCAATTAATTTCTTCTTTTAATTCAATTTACAATTATTTATGCCAATATTTCTAACCTTCATCATTTGGGCTCTTACTCTCGGCCCAATAACTTATGTGAGCTTAATTGTATAACCCATGTTCTTAATGGGTTTTAATTATCTTTTTATTAAAGAATTTATTCATGGGCCAAGATTGCCTATTGGTCCAATTATCATAATGGGCTATCAACCCAGATTATTTAAAGTCTGCCCACATGTTCATTTTGATTTTTAATTCACTTTGGCTCATTTAATAATGAGTTTTCTGACTTATTCCTTAATTACGCTAATAAGTCGCATAATTTCTTAAACTTGGTCTAAATGATTTTTCTATGCCCAAATTTCTTGATGCGTCATTAGAGAATATAATTTGAAGTATAACTACTATTTTTATGACATTTTTATATGGGTTGTTACGCTTGTGATTGGGTTGTTACGCATGTGATAATGATGCGTACCTTCTTAATTAGTCTGAATTTATTAATTGATAAACTTCAATTTATCTATAATTTTTAAATTACTATATTTTCCGTGGTACTACATATCAAGTGGCTACCTTTTGACTATTTTTCATCCGTACAGGCGCTGAAGAGTTGGCCGCTCGCCGGAACCAGGAGGCTATGGAGGATTATGCCGAGCAGATCGCCATCACCTCCTTCCTGGTTTACGTGAATGAGGATGCTCTCACCGGGGTAGCTGAAGAGCGCCGCTTGACCAGTCCCCGGGCCCCTGAAAAGAGAGCCCAAAAAATACGCCTCAAGAAGAAGTTCGGGGCAAAGGCGGCATCGAAGGCCATGCAACCAATGGCCGAGGAGGAGGCCGAGGAAGAGGAGGAAGAGGAGAGTCCCCAACTCCTTGTACGGAAGAGAAGGAAGGTGGTGAAGGCGACCGAGCAG
Source organism: Colocasia esculenta (assembly GCA_014218235.1). Taxonomy (NCBI): domain Eukaryota; kingdom Viridiplantae; phylum Streptophyta; class Magnoliopsida; order Alismatales; family Araceae; genus Colocasia; species Colocasia esculenta. Next base: position 42,524,182 of record CM024763.1, on the reverse strand, counting down.
GAGAGGCTGTGCGTCTCACCCGAGACCAGACCCCTGACCACCGAGGGGGTGTTCTCGGAGTTGGGGTTGGTTGAGGTGAACGACCACTCCGGTGAAGACTCCGAAAGGGAGCAGGTGCTAGTAACTGCGCCGTAGGGCCAAACAGAGGAGGGGGTTGCGGACGAAGCATCCAACACCCTACCTGAGGTGCCGTGCGCGGCAACCGAAGGTGGAGACGGGGCCGTGCAGGAGCCCACTTTCAGAGAGGTCGCAGGGGCGACGCGCACCGAGGAGGAGACCGGGGGTGCAGCTATTTTTCCTACCATTGTTGTGGCAGTAGAGGGCCAGCTGCAGGTGTCAGCGGTGGTGGAGCCCGAGGTCGCAGCCCCTACTACCATCAAAGCGGCAGCCGAGGACCGGCCGCAGATAGTGGCAACATCATCTAGGGCCGAGTAGGTGGACGAAACTAAGGAAGAAGGCCCTCGAAGGTCTTCCGCACCAGGCAAAGGCCAGGAGGTTGTGGCCGCCGAGGACGTCGTCGCCACGGTCGGCAGAGGAGCTTCTGCCAAGGAGGCGAACACCGCTTCTGAGGTCCGAGTTGACTCCGAAGAGGACCGACTACCGCTGACGCAAGTGCTGGGGACGAGATCCCCAGCACGTCCTTTGGAGGTGGTCATGGAGGCTGCCCTGGAGCGCCTCCAGGGAAGCGCGTCCAGGGACCTTCCTCCTTGTCCCATCGCATCCCAGCTAGAAGCGCTAGCGCGGTGCCAAGGGTTGAGCCTGGAGGATACTCCCAAGCACTCGGAGGAGGTCTACTGGGCGAGGCACCACACTGAGGAGGACATCGACGTGGAGGCGCTATCAAATAGCGTTTCGAAGTCGCTGGCCGTGTTGAGGCGTCTTACCGAGCGTGCTCGGAACCACAAGCAGATGTAGGAGGCTGAATTCGGCTTCTGCAAGTAGCTTGAGGCGCAGTGCCAGGCCCGGGAAGCCGAGCTAAAGGAGGAGGTGAAAAACCTCCAAGACGCGCTTCACACTGTTGAACCACTCTTATATTTTACCTTTTTATTTTGGTGATAATAAAATTTATGTTTAATTAATTATTATTAAAAATATTTAATATTATGTTTTTCTTAATAAATATAAATTACATGATTAATTGAATATTAAATGTATTTATTAGCATGATTTTTCTAATAATAAATTAAATATCATGATTTTCTAATAAATATAATTTTATGACATTATTCTATAATGATTTGCACTAAACAGATAAATAGATTCCATTCAATATATATATGGATTTCAGTTCGCAAACTGCTATAAGGATTCACTGTCATAAGGATTCACTCTCATAAGGATTCACTGCTATAAGGATTCACTCTCACATCGATTTGGTCCCATAACGATTTGATAAGTGACTCTCATATCGATTTGGTCCCATAACGATTTGATAAGTGACTCTCACATCGATTTGGTCCCATAACGATTTGATAAGTGACTTTCATATCGATTTGGTCCCATAACGATTTGATAAGTGACTCCACATCGATTTGCTCTCATAACGATTCGCTCTCATAAGGATTCGATAAGTGACTCTCATAGGATTCCTTTGTAACTCACACAGACTCCTTTGTAAAAACATGGATTCCTTTGTAAAACATGGATTCCTTTGTAACTCTCATAAGGATTTGATAAGTGAACATGGATTCCTTTGTAAAACACAGACTTCTTTGTAAAAACATAGATTTCCTTTATATTTCAAAGTGCCTTTTGGCATCTAGTGAAAAAGTCAATATTCTTGATTTGCGTAATCCTCTATCTTTCTGACAGAAGATCTTTTTGCTTATCTTTCTAGATCTCTTCTCTCCTGCCAACAAAAGAGAGATTACTTACCACTTCTGGGTGGCATCAGGAAACATAAAGGTATGAGCCTTTTTGATAGAAACACTATTTTATCTAAACACTTTTTTCTATGCTTGCAGACCTCGTAGACCACAAATTATCAGAAGAAAGAGAAGATGAGCAACGGCTAGAACTCCAACGGATTTATTCAAATTGCTCATATAAAAGATGAAGCAAGGCTGAAGAAGAAGCATGAGCTTTCCTGAAGATTTTTTCAAGAGTGTACAACCAGTGAGGAACCTGAACTCCAAATACACTCAAAGAAAAAGAGAGAAAGAGCCTGAGCCCAAGAAGAAGTGTTCAAGCATCTGAAGCACTGAAGCATTCAAGCTCCTTCTCCTCTCTTCTCTCTCTCTCTCTGTGCATCTTGTAAATCTGGGGGAGAGAGTCTTTTGCTGAGAGTTCTTGTAGTTGGTTTTTATTTGTTCCAACTCTCAGCTTTGTTCTTTCTTTTCTAAGAAAGACTTCTGTCCAGCTGTAGGACTGTATACAGTGTCTAACCCAGCTAGGGGTTTGTGTCTAGCAGAACCGCACTGGGGTTTGTACCAAGAGGTTGGCTTCTTTACCTGTAAGAGAAGTGGGCTGCCTTCTTGCCCGGGAAAGAGAAGAAGACCATTGGGGTGCTGGGTGTTGTAGTGTCCTTAAGGGGGACTGTACCCTGGTTAGTGAAATCCCAAGAGGTTGCTTGGGGACTGGACGTAGGACTTCCATGTGGGAAGGGCCGAACCAGGATAAATCTCTTGTGTTATTTGTGTGATTGTTTTTTGCTTCCGCACTGCTACTCTTCATCACACTAAACTAACCAAACCTTCAAGTGTTAATTTCTGTGTTTAAGTTTCTATTTCAGATCTCAGAAAACCTATTCACCCCCCCTAGGTTAGCTTGCTGTCGTACCAAAAGGGCCAACAAGTGGTATCAGAGCGGGTCTCTGATCATTCAAAGAAGATCCAACGATCTTAGAGTAAAGATCCATGGCAGCTCAAGGATATGTTGAAGGTCAATCAGTCACCAGACCTCCATTCTTTGATGGAGAGGACTACCAATATTGGAAGATGCGAATGGAATGCTTCATTCGAGGCACAGACTTCGATCTGTGGCAGGTAATAGAGGTAGGTGATTTTGTTGTTGTTCCTGTTCCAGGCACTACTGCTATTACAATAGCTGATAAAAATAAACTATCTTTAAACTTTAAAGCTAAGAACTATTTATGTTGTGCTTTATCCAAAAAGGAATTTAGTAGAGTATCTGCATGCAAATCTGCTAAAGAAATTTGGGATAAACTGCAGATAACTTATGAAGGAACGGATAAAGTGAAACAAACTAGAATAGATATTCTTGTTTCACAATATGAACAATTTAAAATGCTTTCAAGCGAAAACATTACTACTATGTATAATAGATTTTCAAGCATAGTAGTAGGCTTAAATTCTCTTGGTAAACTCTTTCCAATGAAGAAACCGTTAGAAAAATACTTAGGTCTTTAACCGTTTCATGGACACCTAAAGTAACCGCTATTGAAGAAGCCCATGACTTAACCAAATTGTCAATTGATAATTTAATAGGTTCTCTCATGGCACATGAAATAAATATGGAGCGATTGTCTGAAAGCTCATCTAAGAAGAAATGTACTAATGCTCTTAAGGTTGTAGCTGCTCCTTCCACTTCTTCTTCTAGCTCCAAAAATGCAGATTCTGAGACAGTGACATAGATGAAGTACTGTCCAAGCTTCAGAAAATTCTCAAGAAGAAGAAAAATGGATCAAGAAGGTTTCAAAAGAAAGAGAGAAAAGAAAAAGAACCAGTCTGCTATGAATGCAGAAAACCTGGACATCTAAGACCAGATTGTCCTAAACTAAAGAAGATTGGTCAACCAGAAAAGTCCAAAAGAAGCCAAGAAATTCAAAAGAAAAGCTATGGCGGCTGCTTGGGAAAATGAAGAGACCACATGCTCAGAATCATCAAGCTCAGAATCAGAGAAAGAGCAGGTAAATCTAGCCTCATGGTAGGACTAGATGAGGTACATCCTAACTCATCTTTTGATTCTTGCACAGATTCAGGATCAGAATCTGAAGACTTAGAAGAAGTATTTAATGAACTATATGAAAAACATAAAAATGTTGTAAAAGAATTAAAGAATCTAAAAAACAACACTATTTGCTTAGAAAACACCAATTCGGATCTTAAATCTGAATTGGAGCAACTAGAAAAACAATTAAAGGATAGTAAAGATAATAATTCTCTCTTTGAATGAAATTTAAGGAGCACGGATAATGAAAAAGTAGAGTTGGAAGAAAAAGTGAAAACTCTAACTGAAGAAAATTTTTATTTAAAAGAATCAGTTAGGAAATTAACGAAAGGAAAACATCTCTAGCCCTATGCTTAAAAGGATCAAAATCTGGAAATGACAAACAAGGGCTTGGTTATACACCTCCAGAAATAGGAAAACAAGTAATAAACTCAGAAAAATATCCTTTACCAAAATTTGTAAAAGAAACCAAAATGCCTCAGAAAAAGGAACCTGAAACAACAAGCTTTATCAAAAGAAAAAGGTTTCTAAAATTATGTTCAAATCATGCATCACAAAGGCAATAAGAACTGCAAAACAAATTATATTCATTGCTGCTCTCATTGCAATAAACTAGGACACACTGTGAACACCTGCACAACTAAGCACCTAGTTTGGATACCTAAAGGCTATTTTTATGCATCTAATCATCAAGGACCCAAAAAGATTTGGGTACCTACTTCTGAGTAGTTTATTTGCAGGTTAGCCTTGGAGCATCAAAAACCAAGGATGCTCAAGGCAGGAGTGACTGCAGACTCTTCATTCAAATCACATCTGAAGAAAGAGTAGTCACAAAAATTGAATTGGTCTTCATTACTAATAATTATTTACAAGTTTCATTCAGGTGGAGTCTCTCACTCAGGGGGAGCACAGACTAAGGGGGAGTTATTCATTTATGTCAATCATTGTTGAACCCCTCAATGGTAAGAATTTCTTTCACAAAGGGGAGAGAATGCAATGGTAAGAACCTTCCTTTTGGTTTGTGACAAAAAGGGGGAGAGTATGCATGGTATGCTTTATCTGTGAATTTTCTGTATTTTCTATGCTTTACGTATTTTTGTCAGAAAATTCTCATAAATTTTGTCATCACCAAAAAGGGGGAGATTGTTGAACCACTCTTATATTTTACCTTTTTATTTTGGTGATAATAAAATTTATGTTTAATTAATTATTATTAAAAATATTTAATATTATGTTTTTCTTAATAAATATAAATTTACATGATTAATTGAATATTAAATGTATTTTAGCATGATTTTTCTAATAATAAATTAAATATCATGATTTTCTAATAAATATAATTTTATGACATTATTCTATAATGATTTGCACTAAACAGATAAATGGATTCCATTCAATATATATATGGATTTCAGTTCGCAAACTGCTATAAGGATTCACTGTCATAAGGATTCACTCTCATAAGGATTCACTGCTATAAGGATTCACTCTCACATCGATTTGGTCCCATAACGATTTGATAAGTGACTCTCATATCGATTTGGTCCCATAACGATTTGATAAGTGACTCTCACATCGATTTGGTCCCATAACGATTTGATAAGTGACTTTCATATCGATTTGGTCCCATAACGATTTGATACGTGACTCCACATCGATTTGCTCTCATAACGATTCGCTCTCATAAGGATTCGATAAGTGACTCTCATAAGGATTCCTTTGTAACTCACACAGACTCCTTTGTAAAAACATGGATTCCTTTGTAAAACATGGATTCCTTTGTAACTCTCATAAGGATTTGATAAGTGAAACATGGATTCCTTTGTAAAACACAGACTTCTTTGTAAAAACATAGATTTCCTTTATATTTCAAAGTGCCTTTTGGCATCTAGTGAAAAAGTCAATATTCTTGATTTGCGTAATCCTCTATCTTTCTGACAGAAGATCTTTTTGCTTATCTTTCTAGATCTCTTCTCTCCTGCCAACAAAAGAGAGATTACTTACCACTTCTGGGTGGCATCAGGAAACATAAAGGTATGAGCCTTTTTGACAGAAACACTATTTTATCTGAACACTTTTTTCTATGCTTGCAGACCTCGTAGACCACAAATTATCAGAAGAAAGAGAAGATGAGCAACGGCTAGAACTCCAACGGATTTATTCAAATTGCTCATATAAAAGATGAAGCAAGGCTGAAGAAGAAGCATGAGCTTTCCTGAAGATTTTTTCAAGAGTGTACAACCAGTGAGGAACCTGAACTCCAAATACACTCAAAGAAAAAGAGAGAAAGAGCCTGAGCCCAAGAAGAAGTGTTCAAGCATCTGAAGCACTGAAGCATTCAAGCTCCTTCTCCTCTCTTCTCTCTCTCTCTCTGTGCATCTTGTAAATCTGGGGGAGAGAGTCTTTTGCTGAGAGTTCTTGTAGTTGGTTTTTATTTGTTCCAACTCTCAGCTTTGTTCTTTCTTTTCTAAGAAAGACTTCTGTCCAGCTGTAGGACTGTATACAGTGTCTAACCCAGCTAGGGGTTTGTGTCTAGCAGAACCGCACTGGGGTTTGTACCAAGAGGTTGGCTTCTTTACCTGTAAGAGAAGTGGGCTGCCTTCTTGCCCGGGAAAGAGAAGAAGACCAGCTGGGGTGCTGGGTGTTGTAGTGTCCTTAAGGGGGACTGTACCCTTGGTTAGTGAAATCCCAAGAGGTTGCTTGGGGACTGGACGTAGGACTTCCATGTGGGAAGGGCCGAACCAGGATAAATCTCTTGTGTTATTTGTGTGATTGTTTATTTGCTTCCGCACTGCTACTCTTCATCACACTAAACTAACCAAACCTTCAAATGTTAATTTCTGTGTTTAAGTTTCTATTTCAGATCTCAGAAAACCTATTCACCCCCCCTCTAGGTTAGCTTGCTGCCGTACCAAAAGGGCCAACACACACTTCCGAGCTCAATCTTGTTGTCGCTCGGGCGGAGAAGGAGGCACTCACGAATGTCTTGTCCGAGGCCAAGGCTCAGGGCATTTTCGAATACAATGAGGGGCCAAGCTTCAAGAAAGACTTGGAGCAATATGGCGTACTTTGTTATAAGGTGGGCTCGGCGCTGGAGAGGATCGAGGACGATGGCTGGCCACGATCGAGTACGCTCGCGAGGCCTTTGAAGCTACCCTTCGCGAGTGCCAAAGACGGACCTAGGATCCACGCTTGGACGGAGTGCGTTTCTCGCACTTCCAGGCAGGGCGGATGGCCTCTGGGAATGACGGTGCTGGCCCCTCCGAGTAGGCCCCATGAATATATCTCCTTGCATTTTTGTAGCTCGTTGCGAACGAGTGCTTTTGTAAGAAGAATCCAAATAGATCCCTCTTTTTGAGTACTCAGACGGCTTTCTTTTTCTATCTTCTTTCCCTTGTATTTGTTTTGTTCGAATCGGAATTCGTCAGTCATTTTAAAGGGGTTCGTGGTTACTGTCCAGGTCGTTTGGAACTAAGAAAAGTCCTGACCAGGGGTTTGCGCCGAACACCTTTTGCTTTAGGGTTTAGGTATCGCACAAGCCTTACGAGCTGAAAAGCCTTGACTAGGGATGTTCTAAATACCCTTTCGAGCAGACCGAAAGAACGGGAGGAAGAGAAATATGATGCCGTGCAAGAGGCTTTTATAAATAATAAGCCTTTAGATTGGATACATGCCAGGTTCTAGGTATGGCTTTGTCACTAGGAGTGGTCAGCTTGTAGGAGCCTTTTCCAAGAACCTGGGCGGCCTGATAAGGTCCTTCCCATTTCGGGGCGAGTTTGCCTATTGCTCTTTGGGGATCCGATGCCGAGCAACGGCGCAGAACAAGGTTACCTTCGAAGAAGCGCCGCTCCCGAACTCGGGAGTTGGAGTTGCAGTATTGCGCGAGTCACTATTGGTAGGATACTAGTCAGATGCTGGCGTCGCTTTGGCGTTCGCCGAGCATGTCTAGATTCTCCTTGAGCGCACAGTTGTTAGCCTCTTCGTCGAAGTGTGTTGTTCAAATGGTGGGGACATCAACCTCTAGGGCACGACAGCTTCTGTGCCATAGGCCAAATGGAAGGGAGTCTCCCCGGTGGCCACACGAGCAATTGTTCGGTGACACCAAAGCACGTTGGGGAGCTCTTCGATCCACGAACTACCTTAGCTTCAACCCTTGTGCGTATCTCGTGCAGCAGTGTTCGGTTGGCATTTTCGACCAGACCATTTGCCTATGGATGCGCTACTGAAGCGAAGTGGTTGTAGATGCCGAGCTCAGAGCATTTTTACTTGAAGAATGTGCTGTCGAACTGCTTCCCGTTGTCGGACATGATCACCTTTGGGATGCCAAGCCGGCAAAGGATGTTCTTCCATACCAACTTCCATGTGGCCTGGTCGGTGATTGTGGCAACAGGTTCAGCCTCGATCCACTTGGTGAAGTAGTCGATGGCTACGAACATGAATTTCTTCCACCCTTGATCCTCTGAGGAAGGACCCAAAATATCAATTCTCCATCTGGCGAAAGGACGTGGCTCGAAGAGGGTATGCAGCTATTCGGTTGGCTGCTTGATGAGCTGTTCGAACTTCTGGCATTTCGGACACCATCTAGCGTAGGACATGCAGTCCTTTTGTAGAGAGGACCACCAGAATCCTGCTCGGAGGATGTTACATGCCAGTGTTCTGCCCCCCAAGTGGCTTCTGCACAGGCCTTCATAGACCTCTTCGATGGCCGGTGTTGCCTCTATAGGGCTAAGGCACCGCAGAAGAGGTCTGGAGAGGGATCGCCTGTACAGATGGCCATCAATGAGAGTGAACTTTTGGCAGTGTAGCCTGACTTTGCGAGCCTCGCTTTGGTCAAGCGGAAGCTATCCTCAGAGCAGGTAAGCCAAAAGAGGGTCCATCCAGCTCGACGCCGGAGGGTCAGCCTCAATAGCTGCTATATCAACTTCGGTGCTCGGTGAAGCGAGCTCTTCTATGAACATGGAGCGAGAGGGGGCGATGTCGCCTGAAGATGCCAGTTTTGCAAGTGCATCGGCTCGTGCATTCTACTCCCGCGGAACATGTATAACTTTGAAGTAGAGGAGGCCCTCTGTTCGGCTCTTGACCTGCTGGAGGTACTGCGCCATGCGGGGCTCCCTTGCTTCAAAGTGTCCATTCACCTGGATGGCGACCAACTGTGAATCACTGAAGACCTATAGTCGAAGTGCTCCAAGGTGCCTAGCCATTCGGATTCCGGTTAGAAGTTGTGACGACCCAACCAGCAAACTGACCCAACAACGTGCCAGTGGTAGACTTCCCAGGAAGGTCACCCATCCTGGACTACTCCCACTGAGCACGCTTAACTTCAGAGTTCTTTTCCATCTCGAGCTTGAAATGACTAGTCCGGGTTGTTGGTAGTCTATTGATTTAGTCCATTTAACATATTCTTATATGGGGTGTTACAATCTACCCCTCTTATATAAGCGACGTCCTCGTCGCTGCTCACATATAGCACACAATCAAACCCAGGCAGGCAGGATTCTAGAGGTGGCCCCCACAGGTTCAAGAGGTGGCTCCCACTATGTAGCACTTTGCGCCATTATGGCTTCAAGAGGTGGCTCCCATAGCGTAGCACTTTGTCCTGTGTGGCACTTAGTTCTGCACTTCCGGCTGGGTAAGGCTCTGATACCATTTGTGACGACCCAACCAGCAAACTGGCCCAACAACCGTGCCAGCTGGTAGACTTCCCAGGAAGGTCACCCATCCTGGGACTACTCCCAACTGAGCACGCTTAACTTCAGAGTTCTTTTCCATCTCGAGCTCTGAAAATGACTAGTCCGGGTTGTTGGTAGTCTATTGATTTAGTCCATTTAACATATTCTTATATGGGGTGTTACAGAAGTGCTTCGTACTCAGCTACGTTGTTAGAGGCGGTGAAGCGGAACCTGAGGGTGTATTGGAACTCCAGACCTTCCGAGGAAGTAAGTACTAAACCTGCCCCACTTCCTACGACACAGGATGATCCATCGACGTATAGCTCCATGGGGGCTCGTCTGCCAATGGGGGATCCTGCTGGTCAGAAGGGTGCATTCTGCGACGAAGTCTGCCAACGCCTGTGCCTTGATGGCCGTCCTTGGATGGTAGCTGACGTCAAACTCTCCAAGCTCGATGGCCCATTTGATAAGCCTTCTGGAAGCCTCCGGGCGCTGAAGGATAAACTTCAACGGCTGGTCGGTGAGAACCGTGATCGGATGGGCCTGAAAGTAAGGCCTGAGCTTCCGTGCGAGTGTTACTAGTGCCAGAACGAGCTTCTCTGCTCGAGGGTACCTTCTTTCAGCTTCTTGAAGGACCCTGCTGATTTAGTAGACAGGATGCTGCACCGCTGCCTCTTCTCTAATCAACACTGCGCTGATGGAGTGTTTGATGACCGAAAGGTACACGAACAAAGGCTCCCCGAGCACAGGTTTTAAGAGAACAGGTGGGGCTACCAGGTACGCCTTCAACTCGGTGAAGGCTGTTTCATAGTCCTCAGTCCACCGTACATGCCCCCCTTGCTGTGAGGTGCCTTTGGGGGCTCACAGCAACTTGAAGAAGTTAAAACTCATTTCTATTGCTCAGGACATGAAACGGTTGAGCGTGGCGAGGCGTCCAGTGAGCCGCTGGATGTCGTGCACTGTCCTGGGACTGCTCATCTCTAGTATGGTTCGGATTTTCTCAGGGTTGGCCTATTTTCCTCTGTTAGTGAAGAGAAAACGTAGGAACCTACCGAAGCGCACTTCGAATGCACACTTCGAGGGGTTAAGCTTCATATTATACCTTCGCAGAGTTGCAAAGGTTTTTTCGAGCTCGGTAATGTGGTCGGCGCTCGGAAGCATCTTCACCAGCATGTCATCGACGTAAACCTCCATATTACGCCCAATTTCCTACTCGAACATCTTGTTGACCAGCCGTTGGTACGTTGTGCCTGCATTCTTCAGACCTAAAGGCATCCTGGTAAAATAGTAGGGGCCAAGGTCGGTGATGAACATGGTGGCATCCTGGTCCAGAGGATGCATGCTAATCTGGTGATAACCAGAATAAGTGTCTAAGAAGCTGAGGAGCTCGTGTCCGGATGTGGCGTCCACCAGCTGGTCGATGCGCGGCAAAGGGAAGTTATCCTTGGGTGTGGCTTTGTTGATATCCTTGTAATCCACACATACTCGCCACTTGCCATTGGCTTTACGTACAAGGACTACGTTGGAAATCCATCTTGGGCATTGAGCTTCCCAGAGGAGCCCAATAGTTCAGTTTTTGACGATGTGATCATAGATCACGGTCTGCTGTTCATGATTGACAGGTCACTGTCTTTGCTGGACCGGGGGCACCTTTGGGCCAGGCGAAGGTGATGCACCATCACTTCCGGAGAGATTTCGGGCAGTTCTTCATCCGACCACGCGAACACGTCCAAGTTGGCTAACAAGAAGGCCTTATAGAGCTGCTGTTCGGCTTCTGACAGTAGTGCGCCAATATAAAAGACGTGTTCGGGGTCGTCGTCCACCCGAACAGGAAGTAGGTCCTCGGCAGGACTTCCCCTGCTGGTGGAAGGTTGATCGGCTGGCGGGGGTATGGCTTCCGGAGCCGTGAGGGGCTATTTGTCTCTCAGGGAGAGGACATAGCACCGTCGTGATTCGCGCTTACTACCGAGCACCTCACCGATACCACACAAGGGAACTTCATCTTCTGATGGAGAGACGAAGGCACTGCCTTGATTCGACCGATCAGGCCCCTGCCAAGGATGGCACTATATCCTGACATGCTTCGAATAACCAAGAAATCTACCATCTTGGTTACGCTCTTGGGGTCGTCCCAAGGGTGATTAGGAGGCGCGCTCGGCCCATAGGTCAAATTGAGACCCCTGAGAATCTGAACAGAGGTGACTCTACTGGGGTGATCTGGTCGGTCTTCAAACCCATAAGTAAAAAACAGTCGTAAGCCAACACATCTGGGGCACTTCCATTATCCACTAGGATCCGGCGCACGGTACAGTGATTGATGGTGGCCGAAACGACCAACGCATTAGTGTGCGGAGTGGAAACTCCTACAAGATCCTCGTTCGAGAAGGTTATAGCCTCCTCGGATTGTGCACGTGCAGGACTAGGGGGATAAGGGGTGGGGCGAGGCACCGGGGGCCTGTCCACTAAGTGCACCCACCGAGCATAGTCGCATCGGCTTTGGTTACTTTCTCCGCCTGCACCGAACCCTCCTACGATCACGTTGATCTCCTGCCCATTGGGCTCGTTGTTGATGGGTTGCTCAGGGGTCTGTTCTCGGCGTCTTGGGCAGTCCTCGTTGCGGCGCACGTACCGTCCAAGATAGCCAGGCTTGATCAGGGACTCAATCTCGTCCTTGAGCTGGCGGCACTCGGAGGTGTCATGGTCGTGGTCGCAATGGAAGCGACAATACTTATCCTGGTTGCGCCTACAGGGGTCAGAGCGCATCCTTGGTGGCCATCGAACATACTGCTCATCCCCAATTTTAGCCAGGATCTGTTCGGGAGCCACGGTGAGCAGGGTGTACTCGATGAAGGGGTGTGGTCGGCGCGGTGAGTCACCATTGCGCTGGCCCTTCTTGTGATCATGGTCGGAACCGTTGTCAGAAGGCCTCTTCTTGTTCGATTGCTTGCCCTGCTATGCTCGGCCGGTAGCCAGGCTCTACTCACATGCAGCGTGTAACGTCGCGTGTTTTTCGGATCCTCGTGGATCCTGTGCTTAGTGGTTGTGATGGCTATCGTGAGGCCAATGTGGTTTGTGTGTGGTATGTGTGCGAGTTTCAAGGGTTTATTGGGCCGATAGTCTGGGCCTGCAGCACCCCAGTGTCCTCAGCCTGTCATTGCGACAGGAAGAAGTGTCGCGTTCTGAACACGACCGAGGTGGTCGACACATTCTTGTTGCCGCTTTGAGGCACTGATCATCTGCATGTGCGCCATGTGTCGAGAGCTGAGCAACCTACGGACGTCAGCCTTGGGAAGGCGACGCCTAGGTCTGTCGCGACCAGGTCGTGACACGAAGATACGTCGCGTTCCAAACCGTTGGGTGTTTTTATGAAACCCCAGCTGGACAGAACTGCAGTGAGTTCTGCTCGGCCAGGGGAAGGGGAGCTACGGCGATTTTTGTGGGAATCTGTGTTTTCGGCGTGCTCGTGTCGTGGGAAGCTCGTGTGGAGCGAGAGAAACGCCGAGGGAGCATTGTATCGCATGTTCTTCGTGAGGTAGGGTGACTCCTCCCGTTTCCAGGGTGAGAAATCACGTGGAATGCAGGGTTCGATCAGTTTAATGCTTTCTACACAATAGATATCATGCCTAGGAACCCATTAAAGCATGAAAAACTCTAATTAAGGGTGGTTTGCATGGTGGGTTGGTAATCCGTGGAGGGGATCTCGGATTAGGGTTTCCGTTGTTGGGGATCGGATAGGTGACTTTGATAAATGAACAAGATATTGTGTGTAAGGCAGCCGAATTAAAATAAGTAAAACACACAATTCGATCAAATCCAAGTGTGGTGTGTGAGTATAGTGAATAAGAACAACAAGCCACACATCAAACCACAGTGGATTGAAGATTTTAAGGTGGTTCGGAGAACACAACTTATGTCTCCTACGTCCACCTCCTCACAACGGAGGAACCACTTGCACAAGTGTAGTACAAACTAGAGCACGACGACTCTAACCTCTTTGAGTTCAACAACTCAAAGAAACCCAGGAGATAGACACAGTGACCTACTCCAAAGACTACTTATGAATTCAGCAAATTCACAAGCCCTTGAGCACCATGGCTCAATCACCAGAGCACAACGACTCCAAAACAGAGTACAAAGTACTCAAACCTCTGGATCACAATAGATCCAAGTTCTGCTAGAACAAACACACTTAGAGAATAGATCCTCTAGCACGATCTATCTCAGTACAATAGAAATGGTAGAGACAAATAGAATTGGGTGATCTGTGTAGAACACATACACAGATTCCCCAGAGAAATTAACACTCTGACCAAATACAGACTCGGCTGGATCTCCTTCTGGATCAGCACTGCTGCAATCTTGAGCTCCTTCTCTTCTTCTCCTTCTTCTTCCCTTGGTGGCGCTGCTCTGCTCCTCTGGATGCAGATCCCTCTTTCCCGCTCTTCTTCCCTTCTTCCAGAAAGCTCTTGGCTCTTGTCTTGCGTGGGATTCTTTGGAGTGTCAAAGACATGGGTATTTATAAGGAGCCTTTGGGTACGTGGGCACAAAAACCTAGATAGATCCCCTTTAACCCCAAGCGGCCACGTGTCCAGATGAATTCAAGATTTTGAGTTTTAGCCGGAGTGTGTCGACACACTGTCCCATTTGCGCAGAACTGGTCTTCTGGGAGCTGAGACAAGTGTCGACACTGCCACTGGCTGTGTCGACACACTATCCCAGTCAGGCAACTGGGTCTTCTGGAGACTGGGACTAGTGTCGACACTACCTGGGGCTGTGTCGACACACTTGACTCTGTCTTCATGAAAAAGCTTCAGGGACTCTGACCCAATGTCGACACCATCAATGGGTGTGTCGACACTACCATGACAAAATCTGTATACACCTGCAAATTTAACACATAAATCATTAGTAAAAGATATTATCATTAAAATATGAGATATTAAACATCAAGAACATGTTGTTTAAGCATTATTGTGATATGTATAGAATGTATAACATGTTCAACATATCATCATCAAAATCACAATATGTCATCATCAAAATCAAAGTATGAGTGATGTTCATTGGTTATCATTAAAATACAACTTTAGGAAATTCCAAAACACACTCAACCCAACAATCTCCCCCTTTTTGATGATGACAAAACATATACACAATCTCCCAATAACCTGACTTCCTTAAGTGCAACAACTCCCCTTGACCATATACACCCTTTGAACTTACTCCCCATGAAGACTTTCTCCCTCTAGAAACTTTTCTAGAAACTTTTACTTTCTCCTCCTTTAAGGAACTTCTCTCCCTTTTTGACAACATCAAAAAGATAGATAAGAGAGAGAAACAAAGATTGTAAGAAATGAAATGAAGGAAATGAATGGTAAAAAATGATCAAAATAAATGAGGCAAAGTGATATTTACATATGAGATAAGTTATTGTGTTCTTTGTATTGTGCAATAAAGTTTAATCACAAAGACACACTCAACACAAAGTATAGCAAAGTATAATGATCTGAATGTGGTTAAAATAATGATGCAAATGTGAAATAAAGTGACCTATATGAGTGAGCAGAAATATTTAACAAGGATGTTAGGAGCTTTAAGTTTAACACAATGTAAAATAATAAGTCTAAACTCAGTAAACATGAGCTTTATTAAGGTCTTAAGCTTTTCCATCCTGTCAATTTGATTTTCCTTCATTTTTAACTGGAAAAGAATACAAGAATAAATTAGTTAAATCTCACTTTTCAGTGCAAGAGATCACATTGATTAGATGCAAGATCTCCTGATTACTCAGTGGTTTAACTTTCATTATCTTATACAGAGTTGAAAACTTTTATTTCCACTTTTTGACGCGAAACAAATCACTTTTTAGGTGAAATGGCCCGGTTACTCAGTGGTTCAAGAATATGCATTGCTCTGTTTGTATCTTTCCAGATTGTTGATCATTTTCTTTTAATATTTTGCAGGAGTATGATTGCTTTGACCAGAGAAGACATGACTACGAATTTAGAGAGAGTATTCTTAACATGTGGTAAAAATGAAGCTTAAACATGCACATGTTAAATAGTAAAGCCACTCATGTGCCTACAAGTGTTTTGCAAATCATTTAAAAACATTCAGTACTAAGATTGCTTAACCTTGAAATGATAATGAATCTTTGAAATTAAACTAAATGCACAATGAGTTTAGGTTCAATGTCTTAATTCTCTCATAAGAAAATAGCACAATGACTCATAAATTCAGATGATTGGGGCTCAGAATAGACAACAATTGTCAAGAAAAAATGAGTGAGAATAGACAATGACTCCCCCTCAACAAATACTCCCCCTCAACAATTGCATAAAGGAATCTTGATACTTGGTGGAGACATATACTCATGCATAGTGAAAGTGTCCAGACAAGCCTAACTTGCCTTTCTTCAAATCACTATTTGACATACCAAGAATTTCAATGCAACTGAAAGTTAGGAATTTATTTGCAAGAGAGAATGGCCTTTATTTGTACAAAGAATTGAGATGAAGATTTCAGACATGAGAAAACTTGCATAAACCAAGTTCCCTTCTGAGAGAAGTGAATCTAGGTTCTGCAAGAGGCTTAGTGAAAATGTCTGCAATTTGTTTTTCTGAATCAATGAAGTGGAGTTCAAAAGAATTTTTTGAGACTTCATCTCGAAGGAAATGATGCCGAATGTCAATGTGTTTTGTGCGTGAATGCTGAATAGGATTTTTGGACAGATTTATAGCACTTGTGTTGTCACAAAGAATAGAAATGCAACCTAATGTGTGATTATAATCTAGAAGTTGATGTTTGACCTAAAGGACTTGGGTACCATAGCTACCAGCGGCAACATACTCAGCTTCTGCAGTTGAAAGAGCTATAGAATATTGCTTTTTGGAAGCCCAAGAAATAAGACACCCTCCTAGATATAAACACAACCCACTAGTGCTTTTTCTATCAAGTTTGCACCCAACATAATCAGCATCACTATATGCAATAAAGTCCAATTTACACCCAGTAGGATACCAAAGACCCAAATCACATGAAGAAAGAAGATATTTAAAAATTCTTTTAACAGCAGACATGTGACTGTCTTTAGGATTTGCTTGAAATCTGGCGCACATGCAGACACTGAATTGAATATTTGGCCTAGAGATAGTTAAATAAAGTAAAGATCCAATCATACCTCTGTAAAGTTTAGCATTAACAGGCTTACCAGAAGTATCACTTTCAAGTCTTACACTTGTGGCCATTGGTGTGTTGGATGGCTTGATGTTTTGGAAGTCAAACCTTTTGAGCAACTCCTTGACATATTTTGTTTGACTCAGAAAAATTCTTTCAGCAGTTTGATGCACTTGTAGACATAAGAAGAATGTAAGTTCACCAATTAGACTCATTTCAAATTCAGATTGCATAAGATGGGCAAACTCATTGCACAAATTATTATCTGTGGAGCCAAAAATGATATCATCAACATAAACCTGAACAACAATAAAATGATTTTTTGCAGTTTTTGTAAATAAAGTTTGATCAAATTTTCCTCTTATGTAACCTTTATTTACAAGAAAGGAGCTCAACCGGTGATACCAAGCTCTTGGAGCTTGCTTAAGACCATATAGAGCCTTATTGAGTTTAAAAACATGATTGAGACATTTTTCATTTTCAAAACCAGGGGGTTGTTTGACAAAGACATTTTCTTTTATGTAACCATTCAAGAAAGCACTCTTGACATCCATTTGAAAGACTTTGAATTTCAAAGAAGCAGCAAATGCAAGGATATTCGAACAGCTTCAAGTCTTACTACAGGGGCATAAGATTCTTCAAAATCAATACCAAGTTCTTGGTTATACCCTTGAGCAACAAGTCTAGCTTTATTTCTAACAATTTGACCAGATTCATTCAATTTATTTCTGAAAATCCATCTAGTTCCAATGACAGAAGTTAAATCTGAAGGTTTTGGTACTAAATCCCAAACTTGATTTCGTTCAAATTGATGAAGCTCTTCATGCATAGTATTTATCCAGTTTTCACAAGATAAAGCTTCATCAACATTTTTGGGTTCAATTTGGGAAAGTAGTGCCAAAGAATCTTCAACTATAACAGAATGAAAAGATGATCTGGTTCTTATTCCATCTTGCAAATTACCAACAATACTTTCAAGTGGATGATCTCTTAAAAATCTGGGTTCAGAAAGTACCTCAGAGTTTGCATGATTTTCAGGAACTTGATTACCTGAATTACTTGAAGTTGGCATTTCAAGAACCTCATGAACATTTGGTACTTCTTGATCTTCAAGATTTGTAGATGGATGTTCAAGAAGCTCATCTTCATCATCACATATTTGAGTTTTGTACAAATCAGAAATGTCAATCTTTTGCAAATTTTCATCAAAAATGACATGTGGAAATTCTTCCACAGTCTTATTTTTCAAAATATAAACTCTGTAAGCTCTTAAAGTTTCAGAGTAACCTAAGAAGATTGATTCAAAACTTTTTGCATCAAATTTATCAAGATTTTCTTTGTTGTTGTAACAACCCAAAAATTTATTGATTTAGAATTTTAGAAATAAAGGAGAATAAATAAACTCCGTAATTATTGGAACGATAAAACTTACGTACCATTATCGTACGAGAGGAAACACATCGAGAAAAATTGTTAACGCGAGAAAAATAACCCAACCATAAATTAAATAAACATGTTGGAGAGACTTACAACATTATGTATTAATAACCCATTAACAAGATTGGACCAATGGAGCACATTTGGCCCAAGGATAAAAATTGGGACAAGGAAATACCCAGAAATTCGTGTATGTAATTATGCAATAATTAAGGAGGGCAATTTAGGGTTAAAATTAGGGTGATTAGTCATGTAAGGTAAGCCAAAACCGAACCCAACCCTAAGAGGTGGTTTCCTAAATCTTTGCTACCTCCTTTGGGTGAGAGAATCCCAGATTTCTTGGAAAGTAGGAAACAGAATTCGCAACCCCTTTCTTAGTCCCGTTAGGACTTGTAAATACATCCTAAAACTATAAGAACTCATCATTAAACTCTTGGGGAAGGTTTAGCAACAAGTTGGGGTCGTGAGCAGCAAGTTTGGAGCTCTGGGGAAGAGGACGACGGCTGGGGAAAACGTACTCTTCCTCAACCTCGCTCTGCATCAACCCAGAAATCTGTAGAGAGTTATTAGCATTCCAAGGTAGGTGTTCTTGGGCCAAGATTAAAGAAAACCAACATCATCATGTAGATCTTCAAGTCTAGGTTCATTTGCACTTGGTTTGACTAATTTTCATGAAGTATACATTGTGTAATCGTAATTTTCCCTAAGTCACGCACAATTAGGGCTTTTCCCATTCTTCATATCATGCACATGATTCAAGAGCGAATTAGACTAAACTTCCTTCATGAAAGTTATTCTACTTGTAGTCACGATCATCTTTTGTGTTAGACATTTTATCTAAAAGTCTATCGTTAAAGATTTATAAACATGGTAAGAGAGTCACTGCATGATATTGTGATTTCGGGCTGCACTTAGCTTTATGTTCTTCAGATGTTTGCTCGAGATTCGAGACTGAATTAGATCAAACCTCCAACATCAAAGTTCTTCTACTAGTTGTCCTCGTCATATTTTGTGTTGAAGGTTTTGTCTAAATGTCATTAGTTAGAGAATTATAATCAGGGTAAGTAAATCACTGCATGAGATGTGTTTTCGGGTTACACTTGACCTATATGTTTTTCTGGGAGGGCCTCTAGTGTCGACACTACTTGATCTAGTGTCGACACACTGTCCCAAATCAGCCCAAAAGGAGTTCTGGGAAGGCCTCTAGTGTCGACACTACTTGATCTAGTGTCGACACACTGTCCCATACTGGCACAACAGGTTTTCTGGGAAGGTCTCTAGTGTCGACACAACTTGATCTAGTGTCGACACCCTGTACAGACCTGTTGACTGGGTTTTCTGGGAGCTGTCTCTAGCGTCGACAATACTTGATCTAGTGTCGACACTACTTGACCAGTTCGGCATTATTTTTCCTTGTGTTTGAAGGATTGTGTCGACACCAGTAAGGGGTGTGTCGACACTACCTTTGCAAAAATATTTCATGTCTTGGGTCTGATCATTACATGATGTCTACTAGCATGAGCATGATGTTATATAGTATGCATGGACCTAAAAGAAATCAACCCATTGAATAATGGTAATGACATGAATATGATTCTAATGTGTAATTGTGATTGTCCTTATGTTCATTGGATTATCTTGTGATCTTCCCTATTGTCATTTGATATGATAAGAATATGATGTGTATATGGGGATGAATACATGTTAGTATGGACTTGTTAGTGAAGTAATATCATGATTTGCATATGAGTTTCAATAGTTACATGTTTTCCGGTGTTCAATTAATTATTTCTCCAAATGCATACATGCTTGGAAAGATCCGTGACTCGTCACTTCACATTTACACGAATAGGCACACCCTTCTTGGGGAATTGGGAGCTCTCTGCCGGTTATTCTGAATTGGTAGACTAGCGACATTTTCCTTACGACCTCCATAAATCTCCGCTCTCTATGGATTTCCACATAGAGGCCGAGCTGGTTGTACCACGAAGTACCCTGGAGATAGAGAGCACATGTTCTGCATACGATCTGTCATTTGTCATCTTCATGTCAAGACATTAATGGATTATGAAACATGATACGTCATTATACTGCCTTTTGTTCTCTTGAGCTATTTTTCATACCTTGACTCTATGAATGATCATGTTCCTTTTACTATGAGCTTGTTATTGAAACTCTGTGGCCATAATATGAATATGTTTGTTCGGCACAACAAGGGACTTCGGTCCATTTGACCAATGCCTGTGCAATAGGGGCCCTGGGGAGGAGCGTCCCAACGTACTTATTAACCACGGGAGTATGGACTCTTGGTGCTTGGCATAGCACAACAAACAAGCAAGATTCATGAAAATGTGCATTTGTTTGATATGATAAGTTTGACTTGACATGATATGATACATCTGTTCGTGTGAACACATGAGATCTGTTTGAATATGGCCAATCTCTTTTGATACGATTCTACTCTTGAAATATCTGTTCATTGTATATGCAACTCGACATTTGATCTGAATGATATCCGTTCTACTCTGTTATTCAATTTGTTAGTATTGCATGCATTGTCATCATATACATGTTCATATCTTTCCTAATTAAAATGTTAATCACGTATATTAGTGCCCGCACAATATTGAGATGTAAATCCTACTGAGCTAGTTCGCTCACCCTTTCATCCTACCCTTTTCAGGTAGTGATGAGGAACCAGTGGAGTCCGATGGGGCAGGGCAAGAGTGATGAGCACCCGCCATATGAGTAGTTGACAGTTTAGAAATAGATGTATGAGTAGTCGATGTATTAGAGAAGCATTTTCATTTGAATAATGAACTCTTTTTAGTGAGTCCTTCTTATGTAAGGTTGTAACTAGTGAATTGAAATGGAATAAAGAGTACTTTTGATGACATTATTATGGTTTGAAATGTGTGGTTATATGTAATTGTGACTCTGCGCTATTCAACTGTGATACGTCTATCTTTATCGATCACGTCCCCCGGTATTTATTCCGCTGCTAAATATCGGGGCGTGACAGTTGGTATCAGAGCCCTAAACCTTAGGGTCCAAGGGAATAGGAACGTAGAATGAAACTAGATCACACGAGTCAAAAATCTGTCGTACCTAATGTGAGCTTGGGTAGAACCATGGGAATAGAAGACACATGTGATATAATTAGATGACTGACTTATATTATTATCTTGAAGGTACACTTACTATTCTTTCCCGACCCGCATATGTTCTCTTTGATACGGGAGCTATGCATTCCTTTATATCTCAAACATTTGTTGATACCCTACCTGTGAAACCCGTCCCAATGAAATTCGGAATAGTTGTGTCAACCCTGATTGGTCCTGGCACCAATCTTACAAATCATATGCCATCTAGTGAAGTGTTGATTGAAACCCAAAACCTACCAGCAAATTTAATATGTATGGATATGGAAGGTATGATGTGATACTGGGAGCAGACTGGTTGTCTGAACATGGGGCTAGTATCAACTGCAGGAGAAGTTGGGTAACCTTTAGCCATTACCCAAAACTAGTGTTCATAGGGGATAGAAACCGCAGGAGATTGTCACTTATCTCTGCACTACAAGCCAAAAGGATGATGAGGAAAGGTTGTATGGCCTTTCTTGCTGCTGTTGTCATCACAAAGATGGAAGTCAAAGTTGAGGACATCCATGTTGTCAGCGAATACGCTGATGTTTTTCCTGAAGACTTGCAAGGAATTCCTCCTGAGCGAGAGGTCGATTTTACCATCGAGTTGGTCCCTGGAGCAGCACCAGTATCTAGGGCACCATATATAATGTCCCCCGCAGAACTGAAGGAATTAAAGAGGCATGTTTATGAGGCTAGCTAGTGGTTTGTGTGTTACCGTGGTATGCACGCGAGTTGCACTGTGTTCACGTGTTGTGGACAGTTGTTACTTGAGATTTATGTAACGTTTCACGTGGTTTGTGTGTGACGTGCACGTGGTTCTGTGTGCGTGGCAAGTAGTACGACGCCTACCGTGGTTACCTCTCTAGTTGGGTGCCCCAGGTTCTCTGTGATCCAGGTTGTTAGCTCGGGGCTTTGTCCCGGTACTTGTGCTGTACCGTCGAGGTCTGTGTCATCTGTCCTGGACACCCTCACTCCTTTGTTTGAGTTGTACATCCAGCTGAGGGAAGGACGACAGTGGGACAGTGACTCTTGTGTTTAATTTTAGTCACTTGTAGTGCGCTCTTAGTTGGGGGTACGGACACCAGTTGTCGATACTGGTCCCCGACTAGTCCTTTTCCAGTGCCTCACTCTAGGGTGCTCCGGCCAGAGACCCTAGAGGTGCCAAGCATGGGCCTGCGGTTGTGTGTCCGCAGGAGTGGTGTTTAGTTGGTCTCCACAGTTGTTTGACTTTTTCACGTGGAGCGGTAGCTGGACCTTTTGTTCGTGGCTATGAGACTAAGAGGTAGACCTGTGTTTGTTTGTCTGAGTCAGTCACTGGTGTCGCGAACCCGTTCACGTGGCTCGTGTGTGGCGGTCTCTACTGTAGCTCATACACCTGTTTGGGTTTGCCGTTTATTTATTACAGTTGCTTTACGTAGTCGGCAAACGGTGAGTACATTTACAGCTTTAATATCCTGCTTAGCTGTTCTATAAATGCTAGCGCGGTTTACTGCTTCCGTACCTATGTTTTGGTTTGCTCAGTGTTGGGGGAGTTCCCTACTAAGCCAGTGACTAGAGAGGCTCACCCCTACCCCTACCCCTACAGGTGAGGGTGAGGAGGATGTTTCGTTACCTTCGTCCAGTTCGGAGCCACGTCGCAGCGGTGTTGGACCATCACCTCCAGCAGTGTAGTTTCTTTTCTCAGTTGTACTAGTTTAGCTCGAGGTATGCCCCAGGCTCCTGTACTTTCTTGTACTTTTGTTAAAATTTGGCTATGTAAATCTTGTACACTATATATGAGTTGGTAAAACATATATGTGATCAGGTGTGTTCCTTTGTGTTTTCACGGACGTGTGTATGATATCCCTTGCGAGGCTTCGGCCCGTTCGCGGGAGGTGGACTCGGATCAAGTTCGTTAATGGTTTAACGGGCTTGAACGAGGCATTCCGTCACAGTTGGTATCAGAACAAGTTCCGTGTAAATATAAAGGAGCTAGGAAATTATATAGCCATATTTCTTCATTTGTACACTGCTGGTAGTTGGCCCTAGTTTCTAATAATTTGTTGTTATGTTTGTGGATGGTGTTTTGTTCGTGCAGAAGTTTGAGATGGCTGATAGAAGGGATTGGGGTGGTGGAGGAGAGGACCCTGAAAAGTCCACTCAGCGTATGATTGAGAGGATTTGGGAAAGCCTCACTGATATTCGAGTAAGGATGGAAAAGCAGGCACCGGTACCTCCAGCAGTAGTACCACCAGTTACTGAAGTATCTGTGGCCCCTGTTGCACCACCGCCAAGGGTGGAGGTACCCTATGTGGCACCTGTACCACCACCAGTAATGGCAATAGAAGAGCCAGTGATGCAAGTTGAAAAGTTCTTGAGGTTGCAGCCGCCCACTTATACAGAGGGCCGAATCCAGATACAGCAGAGCACTAGATTCATGAGGTTGAAAGGGTCTTTACGACCATGAGGTGTCCAGCAGCGGATAAAGTTGTGCTAGCCACATACCAGTTGAGAGGCTTTGCGCAGCAGTGGTGGCGTCTGAAGATGCAGACCACCTTTGCAGGCAGATCAGAGGAGGTTATTACCTGGCCAAAATTTCTCGAGGCATTTAATGACACATTCTTTCCACTTCAAGTGCAACAGGCAAAAAGAGAGCAATTTCGGACACTTCAGCAAGGTAATACCTCAGTTTTAGAATATCAGATGCGATTTATGGCACTTAGCCGATATGCACCTTATGTAGTATCAGATAATACTATGATGGTTGAATATTTTATTCAGGGTTTGAGAGAAGAGTTGCAGAATGCGGTGATACCGTTCATGTGTAGATCAGTTGAGGAAGCAGCCCAGAGAGCAGCTACTCTTGAGAGGTCTATTCGGGCTCGTCAAGCAAGTGGATCTGGTTCAGGTAGTTTTAGGCTACCTCAGCAGGCAGCAGGAATTAGTAGGGGGAAGGCTCCAGCAGGACCTTCTTCTTCAGGTTTTGGTAAGTGGGGTCAGAAATTAAAGCAAGTATTCAAGGGCAAAGGAAGAGGAAGAGGGGGTCGTCAACAGTTTCAGCAGGGGCGTGGTTATATGCCAGAGGTAGAAGAATCGCAGCAGAGTACCGCTAGGCAGCCCACTATTCCACCAGGTTATAGATGCTATAATTGCAATCAGCCAGGGCATTTGATCCGCAATTGCCCTTATCCAAGAGAATATGGGTATGGTAGAGGTGTTCAACAGCAGCAGCAGCCCCAACAGCCTTTAGCAGGTCGTGGTAGAGGTGTACCGCAGCAGCGAGGTAGAGGCCGGGTATGGCTATCACCCGTGCCCAGGCGGAGGCATCGAATATGATAGAAGGTATTATACCCATTTATGATTATTCAACAAGAGTTTTATTTGATTCGGGTGCCTCTCATTCTTTTATTTCCGAAGAATTCCTGAATTGTATGACTCATCCTTTGGAAGAAAAGTCTTGTGAGTTGGTAGTGGAGGTTCCTTCTAGTGAGTTTATGCTCACTTCGAGCTACATAGATGAAGCTCCTGTTGTGATTGGAGGGAGCCAGATGCCAGGTCGGTTATATGTCCTGCAATTGATAGATTATGACATTATTTTGGGAATGGATTGGCTTGAGACCTATGGAGCAATGTTAGATTGCAGAAAGAAAATGATCAGGTTTTGTCATCCTAATGGTGCGGTGTTTGAATATCAAGGTATGCCTTTTTGTACTCCTAAGTTTATAATTTCTGCAATTAGAGCTAGAAAGTAGATAAATGCAAGATGTATGGCTTATTTAGTTTCAGTGAGTCTGATAGAGGCTAGTCAGTCAGTGGAGGCAGTTCTCGTGGTTAGAGAATTTGTCGATGTTTTCCCAGAAGATTTGCCTGGTTTAGCTCCACACAGAGAGGTGGACTTTACTATTGAGTTGCTGCCAAGTACCATGCCGATCTCTAAAGCTCCATATCGGATGGCACCAGTAGAGCTTAAAGAGTTGAAAAGGAATTAGAGGAGTTATTGCAAAAAGGGTTTATTAGATCGAGTCATTCCCCGTGGGGAGCACCGGTGTTGTTCGTGAAAAAGAAAGATGGTAGTTTTCGCATGTGCATAGATTACAGGAAGTTGAATGATGTGACCATTAAGAATAAGTATCCATTACCAAGAATAGATGATCTATTTGATCAGTTGCAGTCAGCAAAAGTATTTTCTAAAATTTATTTGAGATCTGGGTACCATCAGTTAAGGATTAAGGAGGAAGATATAGATAAAACAGCATTTAGAACTAGATATGGTTACTATGAGTTTGTGGTTATGCCATTTGGGCTAACCAATGCTCCTTTAGCTTTTATGGATCTAATGAACATGATTTTTTATCCATACTTGGACCAATTCATTGTGGTCTTTATAGATGATATTCTGATTTACTCAGCATCTGAAGAGGAGCATGCAGCACATTTGAGATTTGCTTTGCAGTTATTAAGAGATAATCAGTTGTTTGCCAAATTCAGTAAATGTGAATTTTGGTTAAAAGAAATTCAGTTCTTGGGTCACGTCATATCAGTTGAGGGAGTGGCAGTTGACCCAAGTAAAGTGGAAGCAGTGATGAAATGGGAAGTGCCTAAGACAATTACTGAAATAAGAAGCTTTTTGGAGTTAGCAGGCTATTATAGGCGCTTCATTAAAGAATTTTCTAGAATTGCGGCACCCATGATAAGACTGACTAGAAAGGGTGTACCATTTGTATGGTCTGGTGAATGTCAAAGAAGTTTCATGGAACTAAAGAAGAGGCTTACATCGACACCTGTGTTGACATTACCAATAGGTAATGGGGGTTTTGTTGTGTATACAGATGCATCTAGAAGGGGGCTTGGCGCAGTGCTAATGCAGCATAGCAAGGTAATAGCTTATGCGTCCAGGCAATTGAAACCAGCAGAAGAGAATTACTCGACTCATGATTTAGAGCTAGCAGCAGTTGTGTTTGCCTTAAAGATATGGTGGCATTATCTTTATGGTGAAAGATTTGAAATTTTTATAGATCATAAAAGTTTAAAGTATATCTTTTCCCAAAAAGATTTGAATCTCCATCAGCCTAGATGGGTGGAGTATTTAAAAGATTATGATTTTAGTTTGGCTTACCATCCGGGTAAAGCCAATGTGGTGGCTGATGCCTTAAGCAGAAAAGCCTATTTAAGTCAAATGATGATTAAGGAATGGAAATTGTATGAGGAGATAGCAGAGAACTCCCTGTATGTGCCAAGTAGTCAGCGACGGGCAATATTAGTTAGTAGTGCTGTGGAGCCGTCACTGTATTGGCAAATTGTTGAGGCTCAAAAAGCAGATGTGAATTTAGCTGAAATAGTGAAAATGGAAGGAGTTACTATTGATGATAACTGTGTAGTCAGACTCAGAGGCAGGTTATTTGTGCCAGCAGAAAGAGAAGTAAAGCAGAGAGTATTAGAAGAGGCCCATAAATCCAGGTACACTATTCACCCAGGCAATACTAAAATGTATCAGGATATGAAAAAGTATTTTTGGTGGCCTCATATGAAAAAAGAAACAACAGAATTTGTCGCAAGATGTGCTATATGTCAACAGATTAAAGCAGAACATCAGAAGCCTGGAGGTCTATTGCAACCGTTGCCCATTCCACAATGGAAATGGGATGATACTGCTATGGACTTTGTAGCAGGTTTGTCAAGGTCAGTAGCAGGACATAATGAAATATGGGTATTTGTTGACAAATTAACTAAAGTGTGCAGGTTGGTGGCAGTAAGTATGTCTTGGACAGTGGACAGATTAGCGAAGGTTTATGTTGATAGAATTGTTCCACAACATGGTATTCCGAAGTCTATTGTTTCTGATAGGGATCCCAGGTTTACTTCTAGTTTTTGGAGAAGCTTGCAGAGAGTAATTGGCACCGAGTTGAGATATAGCTCAGCTTATCATCCCCAAACAAATGGACAGACAGAGAGGACTATTCAGACAATTGAAGACATGTTGCGGGCTTGTTGTTTGGTTTGGGGAGGTAGCTGGGAGCATCATTTAGGTATGGTTGAATTTGCCTATAACAATAGTTATCATACCAGTCTTGGGATGGCACTATATGAAGCTCTATATGGGAGGACATGTAGAACCCTATTGAACTGGCATGAAGTGGGGGAAAGACATATGGTGGTCCTGAATTAATCAGCAAACCACAAAAGTAGTGAAGCTCATTAAAGAAAAGTTGCAGGCAGCTCAAAGCAGGCAGAAGAGTTATGCCGATAATCGAAGAAGACCACTTCAGTTTGAAGTGGGAGACTTTGTTTTTCTAAGAGTTTCTCCTAGTAAGGGTATTATGAGGTTTGGCAAGACCGGAAAGTTGAGTCCGAGATATGTGGGACCCTTTCAGGTGTTAGAAAGAATTGGGGAAACAGCTTATAGACTTGATTTGCCAGCTGATTTTGCAGATGTTCATGATATTTTCCATGTTTCTATGTTAAGAAAGTGCATTGATGATCCAGCGCAGATAATCAGTTACCAAGGTGGTGACTTGAGACCAGATATGACTATGCCAGAGTATCCAGTGCAGATTACTGGCCGTAAGACAAAGAAACTGAGAAATAAAGAAATTGAATTAGTCAAAGTGAGATGGGAGAATATGTTGGGTGGTGATGATACCTGGGAATTAGCCGAGGAAATGGCTAAAGGGTATCCTTACTTAGTTGAGTAAGGTTTTGCATTTCTTTTTTAGATGATAGTACTTGTAAATATGTGTGATGTAACTTCTTGTATTTAAGTTATGAATTTCGAGGTCAAAATTTCTTTTTAGATGATAGTAATGTAACGTCACGTGTTTTTCGGATCCTCGTAGATCCTGTGCTTAGTAGTTGTGATGGCTATCGTGAGGCCAATGTGGTTTGTGTGTGGTACGTGTGCGAGTTTCAAGGGCTTATTGGGCCGATAGTCTGGGCCTGCAGCACCCCAGTGTCCTCAGTCTGTCATTGCGACAGGAAGGAGTGTCGCGTTCTGAACGTGACAGAGGTGGCCGGCGCGTTCTTGTTGCCGCTTTGTGGCTTTGATCGTCTGCATGTGCGCCATGTGTCGAGAGCTAGGCGACCTGCGGACGTCAGCCTTGGGAAGGCGACGCCTAGGTCTGTCGCGACCAGGTCGCGATGCGACGATACGTCGCGTTCCAAACCGTTGGGTGTTTTTAAGAAACCCCATCCGAACAGAACTGCAGTGAGTTCTGCTCGGCCAGGAGAAGGGGAGCTGCGGTGATTTTTGTGGGAATCCGTGTTTTCGACGTGCTCGTGACGTGGGAAGCTCGCATGGAGCGAGAGAAATGCTGGGGGAGTGTTATACCGCGTGTTCTTCACGAGGTAGGGTGACTCCTCCCGTTTCTGGGGTGAGAAATCGCATGGAATGTAGGGTTCGATCAGTTTAATGCTTTCTACACAATAGATATCATGCCTAGGAACTGATTAAAGCATGAAAAACACTAATTAAAGGTGGTTTGCATGGTGTGGGTTGGTAATCCGTGGAGGGGATCCCGGATTAGGGTTTCCGTCTGCTAAAGCGACGGATCCCCCTGTCGCGATCAGGTGGCAACAGGCCGACCCGTCGCATTGAGGTTATGAACGCGGCTTGTTTGTGCGTCGCGTTAATGTGTTGAAGGCGACCTATCGGGCTGTCGCGTTATGAAGGCGACACATGCCCATGTCACGACCACAGTCAAGTGGTCTGAATATGCATGATTTATATGATATGATTATCCGGTTGACATTATCTGATGTATTTAGTAATACCGTATGGTGCATTGGCACCTGTAGCGCTCTGGGAGTGCATGTTTACGAGGCTAGCTAGTGGTTTGTGTGTTAGTGTGGTACGCACGCGAGTTGCACTATGTTCACGTGTTGTGAACAGTTGTTACTTGAGATTTATGTAACGTTTCACGTGGTTTGTATGTGACGTGCACGTGGTTCTGTGTGCGTGGCAAGTAGTACGACGCCTACCGTGGTTACCTCTTTAGTTGGGTGTCCCAGGTTCTCTGTGAGCCAGGTTGTTAGCTCGGGGCTTTGTCCCGGTACTTGTGCTGTACCGTTGAGGTCTGTGTCTTCTGTCCTGGACACCCTCACTCCTTTATTTGAGTTGTACGTCCAGCTGAGGGAAAGACGACGGTGGGACAGTGACTCTTGTGTTTATTTTTGGTCACTTGTAGCACGCTTTTAGTTGGGGGTATAGACACCGGTTGTCGACACTGATCCCCGACTAGTCCTTTTCCAGTGCCTCACTCTAGGGTGCTCCGGCCAGAGACCCTAGAGGTGCCAGGCATGGGCCTGCGGTTGTGTGTCTGCAGGAGTGGTGTTTAGTTGGTCTCCACAGTTGTTTGACTTTTTCACGTGGAGCGGTAGCTGGACCTTTCGTTCGTGACTATGAGACTAAGAGGTAGACCTGTGTTAGTTTGTCCAAGTCAGTCACTGGTGTCGCGAACCAATTCACATGGCTTGTGTGTGGCGGTCTCTACTGTAGATCGTACACCTGTTTGGGTTTGCCATTTATTTATTACAGTTGTTTTACGTAGTCGGCAATTGGTGAGTACATTTACAGCTTTAATATCCTGCTTAGCTGTTCTATAAATTGCTAGCGCGATTTATTGCTTCCGTACCTTTGTTTTGGTTTGCTCGGTGTTGGGGGAGTTCCCTACTGAGCCAGTGACTAGAGAGGCTCACCCCTACCCCTACCCCCATAGGTGAGGGCGAGGAGGACATTTCGTTACCGTCATCCAATTCAGAGCCGCGTCGTAGTGGTGTTGGACCAGCACCTCCAGCAGTGTAGTTCTTTTCTCAGTTGTACTAGTTTACCTCGGGGTATGTCCCAGGCTCCTATACTTTCTTGTACTTTTGTTGAAATTTGGCTATGTAAATCTTGTACACTATATATGAGTTGGTGAAACATATATGTGATCAGGTGTGTTCCTTTGTGTTTTCACGGACGTGTGTATGATATCCCTTGCGAGGCTTCGGCCCGTTCGCGGGAGGTGGACTCGGATCAAGTTCGTTAATGGTTTAACGGGCTTGAACGAGGCATTCCATCACACAGCGTGTCACTAGGCGGTGGAGAGGAGCTCGGCAAGGGTGGAGGGCTGCTGGACCCCCAACGTCCTTTGGAGGAAGCCATCGCGAGTGCCCTGGATGAGGGCACTGGTGGCTAAGGGGATGTCGAGGCGTGGGATGCACAATGCTTCAGTCCGGAACCTTTTGACGTAGTCCCAGAGCGCTTCGCCCTTCCTCTGTCAAACAGACTGAAGAGAGGCCGCGGTGAGCGGCTGCGATCTTTTGCCCAGGAAGTTGTCCCGAAAGGACTTCTTCAACTGGTGGAAGGAGGAGATGGAGCCCGCTGGGAGGGCTTCGAACCATGCTCGGGCAATCTCCTTCAAGGTGGTCGAGAAGGCACGACAATTGTCCACGTCTGATGCTCCGTGGAACACCATGTGCGACTCAAAGCCGTGGATGTGATTAGCAGGGTCGGAAGTGCCGTCGTAGGGAGCGATGGTAGGCAGTGGTAGCCTCAGTGAGACCTGGGCTGCTAGGATCTCTACGGTAAACGGGGAGCGGAAGTCCAGGTCCTCATATGTCGCGGTTTTGCCCTCTGCCCTTTGAACCATCGCGTCCACGCGGCGCTCCAGGTTGACGACGCGACGGAGGTGCTTGGCCAACTCCTGGTTCCGGTGTGCAGAGCCCTCGCGTCTGGACCTATGGGAGTTGGCACCCACGACGGAACGCGGGGGGTGCGAGACCACTGCAAAGCGGCGAGGTGAGTTGTCCTACCACTCCGGTGTCTGACGCGCCAACGGGGCCCTACGTGACTGGCAGGGTGATTCTGCATGTTGCTCCTGTGGTGTTGGAGTGGCGCGAGACCGTTGATGAGATGACTTTGCATGCTGCTCCGATGGCGGGGGAACTGTCAGGGCCGGCTGTGCGGCCAACTAGGCCTGGAGGCCCTGGCAGATCTCTACCAGATGATGCATCTACTCCCGGAGCTCCGCTATCTCTAGGGCAGTTGCCGGCACGGCAGCAGCAGGAACATTGCCGGTGGAATCAGTGGGGGCGACGACGACGTCGACAGGGGGGGACTTTGTCGCATGAGTCCGCAAGCAACTGTTGAGACCTCGTTGCCCTGTTGCCGGGGTTCTGGTGAGAGGAATGTCCA
Source organism: Colocasia esculenta (assembly GCA_014218235.1). Taxonomy (NCBI): domain Eukaryota; kingdom Viridiplantae; phylum Streptophyta; class Magnoliopsida; order Alismatales; family Araceae; genus Colocasia; species Colocasia esculenta. The sequence goes on along the minus strand of CM024763.1, from coordinate 42,492,695 downwards.
CGAGCCATGGCTGATGTCGTTCCCATAGACGGCGCCAATGAAGAGACATGATTTAAGTGTGCCTCCCAAGAGGTATTGTCCCCATGCTTGGGGTTTTGTCCTTTAAAAGGGCCCTCTTGGGAGAAGAGGTGAGGCTCTTGCTGATAAGCACACACTTGTTCTCACTATCTTTCAATGTGCCTAAATTATACCTCTACATAGCCCCCCCCCCCCCCCCCCCCAGTGAGGATAAGGTGTGTGGGTCTTATGAAGATGAGACGCTCGGGTAGGGCGCATGGCCTCTCGCTCGTTCCCACAGACGGCGCTAAAATGTGTGGTGCTTTCCTGTTTGGTCGGAGCCGAACGGGCCTCCACTGAGAGATGAGGGAAGACAGTCGCTGGTGCGGACTGTAGCCTGCAAAGACCAGATGTGACGGACCACATCGTTCAAACCCGTTAACCTGATAACGAACCTGACACGACTCCGCCTCCCGCGAACAAGCCGAAGCTTCACAAGGGATATAAATCACACATGTCCGTAGAAATATAAAGGAAACAACTGAACAGAAGTAAACTTTCCATTCCACAAATATTTACATGAGATTTACATAGCCAGTTCCTCAACTAAAACCATAAACCAATACAACAGAACCTGGGGCATACCTCGAGGTGTACAAAGAGAGAGAATTACACTGCTGGTGGTGGCGCAGACCCTGCTCCGCTACGGTGCGGCCCAAGACTAGAAGACGGATGGGAAGCCTCCTGCTCTCCCTCACCCGAAAGGAGTAGGGGGGTAAGCCTCGCTAGTCACTGGCTCAGTAGGGAAACTCCCCCAAAAGAAACCGAGCAAACCACAACCCAAGTAACTAAGCAGGAAGCTACGATATAGCAATTTATAGAGTAATCTAAGCAGGATATTAAAGATGTAACTTACTTACCGCTTGCTGACCTCGAACGCAGTTTTAATAAATAAACGGAAAATCCAAATAGGTGTATGAGCTAAAGTAGGTAAACGCCAAACCCGGGTCGCGTAGCCTGGCTCGCGACACCAGCAACCCACCCGGACAAACACACAGGTCTACCTCTCAGTCTCGCAGCCACGGATGAAAGGTTCAGCTGCCACTCCACTAAACCAAACAAGAACTATGGAGACCAACCAAACCACCACACATGCAGGTCACACACCTCGCAGGCCCATGCCTGACACCTTTAGAGACTCGGGCCCAAGCTCCCTAAAGTGAGACACTGGAAATAGGACTAGCTGGGATCCAGTACGTCTACTGGTGTCCGTCCCCCCAACTACAAGCATGCTACAAGTGACTAAACAACAAACTCTCACAAGTCGTTGTCCCTACTGTCTTTCCCTTAGTCGGACGACAACTCTCCTCGAGAGCGAGGGTGTTCAGGAAGACGACAAGACCCTGACGGTACCACTATACCGGGACAAACCCCGAGCACACCCATGTGCCAGGTTGACCTCAGAACCTGGGGCTCCCAACTGAAGAGGTAACCACAGAAGGCGTAACACTACCTGCCACACACAAGAAAACACGTGCACACTACACAAACCACGTGAACACACACGAGTCACTGAAACCAATCACATACTCACAACCACGTGAGTTGGAAGCTCACCATGTGAACCGCATTCCTAAGGAGTACAACAAGTGCCGAACCACCGCTAAACACTTCTACACACATCGGTTAACCATGCCATGCTTCGGTTAAGTAGAAACGGATACATACATTAACATTTACATGCAAGTGGTAACCCTCGGTTGTGATCGCGACAGAGGCCCTTGTCGCGATCATATCGCGATGCCCTGACATGTCGCAACCATGAATGCGAACGCGACGTGTCGTCCTGTCGCGATCTGATCGTGACTAGGGAGACCATCGCCTTCACAGGCGAAAAACCCTAACCGGGTCCCGTTCGCCAAAAAACCCCCATAACCCTGCCAAACCTGGTTTTCAATCCATTTTTCGTGCTCTTTGTGATGCCCTAGCATGCTTTCTATGGTTCTTAAAGCATTAAACACATAACACACCACACACCCATGAAATTCATGGAGAAAAGTGTAGAATCTCCCTACTTTCTATGAAGAACACGAAAACGGGCGATAATCCAGCGTTCCTTCCGCTCCACACGCGATCCTCGCGGCAAGGACACACCTAACCAATGCCCAGAAGCTCGAATCACCTATAAACCCTCGAGCAGCTCCTCCCCTAGCCGAGCAGAGCTTGTGAAAGCTCTGTTCTGCCACGGTATCTTAAAAATGCAGCTCAGTTGGGAACGCGACGTATCGCTACGTCACGACCAGGTTGCGACGCGGCTTCCCCTCGCGATCAGCCTGTCGACGTCAGCACGCCCGCCCCACGTGCGACACACGATGCGCATGCAGACGATGAGCCAAAACAGCGGCAACCAGAACGCGACGTCCCCGGATGTCGCGATGAGAACCGGATGAACCCCTCTGTCTCGTTCAAAGACAGAGAATAAACAAGCAATTCGGGCCAACCTGCCGGCCTACACTGCACCGGAAACCTGTGTAAGCACCTTCTACACACAACATGGGCTGCACACTGGCCACCACAACCAGTAAAAGACAATCTGAATAGTCGATATGCTACATTACAATCACCTAAAAGAAATTTCGCCCTCGAAATTTAAAGCGGAACCCGATATCAAAAATTTTCCTTTAAAATTAACAGGGTACTATCACCTAAAAGAATTAAAATCTTACTGAAACAAATAAGGATACATCTTCATCATTTCCTCTGCTAGTTCCCAAGTATCTTCACCGCCCTGTCTGTTTTCCCATCTGACTTTCACCAAATTAATATTCTTATTTCTGAGCTTTTGGGTTCTGCCGCCTGTGATTTGTACTGGATATTCTGGCATAGTCATATCTGGCTTTAATTCACTCCTCTGGTAACTAACCAGTGGGATGGATCTTTAATGTACTTTCTGAGTATGGAAACATGGAACACATCATGGACATCTGCGAAGTCTGCTGGCAGATCTAACCTGTAAGTTGTCTCGCCCAATCTTTCTATTATCAGGAACGGACCTACATATCTGGGGCTCAACTTGCTTCGCTTGCTGAATCTAAATACACCTTTAGTAGGAGAAACCTTTAAAAATACATAATCCCCTACTTCAAACTGCAATGGTCTGCGTCTATTGTCAGCATAACTCTTTTGTCGACTCTATGCTATCTGCAGCTTCTCTTTAATAAACTTAACTATTTCTGCACATTGCCTGATTAACTCTGGACTCAGAACTTGCCTCTCTCCTACCTCATGCCAATTCAGTGGTGTCCTGCATGGTCTGCCATATAGTGCCTTATAGGGTGCCATTTCGATACTTGCTTGATAACTGTTATTATATGCAAATTCAACCATACTCAAATGACGTTCCCATATTCCTCCCAAACCAAACAACAGGCTCTCAACATGTCTTCTATTGTCTGGATGGTCCTTTCTGTCTATCCATCTGTCTGCGGATGATATGCTGAACTATATCTTAACTCAGTGCCAATGACCCTCTACAAACTTCTCCAAAAGCCTGAGGTGAATCTTGGATCTCGATCTGAGACAATAGTAACTGGAATTCCATGCAATGATATTATTCTTTCTATATATAATTTGGCTAGCCTGTCCACTAACCATGACATATTAATCGGTAACAGTCTGCAAACTTTAGTCAGTCTATCAATGAAAACCCAAATGCCATTGTGACCCGCTGAGCTGGGCAAACCCACTATAAAATCCATAGCTATATCATCCCATTTCCATTGTGGTATGAGCAAAGGTTGCAACAAACCTCCTGGTCGCTGATGTTCTGATTTTACTTGCTGACAGACGGCACATCTTGCTATAAATTCTGCAATTTCTCTTTTCATGTTTGGCCACCAGAAAAGACCCTTTATACCCTGATACATCTTAGTACTGCCTGGATGAATAGTGTATCTTGACCTGTGGGCTTCCTCTAGCACTTTCTGTCTGATTTCTGCATTAGCTGGAACATACAATCGGCCTTTCAATCTGACTACATTATCATGGCCTAAAGTTACCTCCTTCATTCTTAAAATATCTGCCAAATTCTCATCTGCTTTCTGAGCTTCAACTATCTGCCTAAAAAGAGAAGGTTCAACTGCACTATTCGCCAATACTGCTCTCTGCTGACTATTTGGCACATACAAAGAATTATCTACTATCTCTTCATACAGTTTCCATTCTCTGATCATAAGTTGATTCATAATAGCTTTTCTGCTCAATGCATCTGCCACAACATTTGCTTTACCTGGATGGTATCCCAAACTGAAGTCATAATCTTTCAAATATTCCATCCATCTGCGTTGCCTAAAATTCAAATCTTTCTGTGAGAATATATATTTCAAGCTCTTATAATTCGTAAATATTTCAAGTCTTTCTCTATATAAGTAATGCCCCCAAATCCTCAAAGCAAATACTACCGCTGCCAACTCTAAATCATGAGTCGGATAATTCTCTTCATATTTCTTCAATTGCTTGGAAGCATAAGCAACCACTTTTCCATGCTGCATCAATACTGCCCCTAATCCTCTTCTGGATGCATCTGTATATAACACAAAACCACCACTACCTGAAGGAATTTCTAATATCGGTTATGTAGTAAGCCTCTTTTTCAATTCAGCAAAGCTGCGCTTGCACTCGAGAGACCACACAGAAGAAACTCCCTTCCTGGTCAACTTGGTCATTGGGGCTGCTATTTTAAAAAAATCTTGAATAAATCTTCTATAATAACCTGCGAGACCCAAAAAGCTTCTAATCTCTGACACTGTTCTTGGTTCTTCCCATTTCAACACTGCTTCCACTTTTGTTTGATCCACTGCAACTCCTTCACCAGAGATCACATATCCTAAAAACTGTATCTCTTTCAACTAGAATTCGCACTTACTGAACTTAGCATACAATTGGTGCTCTCTCAATGTCTGCAATGTGATTCTTAAATGGGCTGCATGCTCCTCTTCTGATGCTGAATATATCAAGACATCATCGATAAAAACTACTATAAACTGATCCAGATATGGATGAAATATTCTATTCGTCAAGTTCATAAAAGCTGCTGGCGCATTTGTCAACCCAAATGGCATTACTACAAATTCATAATGTCCATACCTGGTCCTAAAAGCTGACTTTTCAATGTCTTCCTCCTTAATTCTCAACTGATGATATCATGATCTCAAATCAATCTTGGAGAACACCTTTGCTGACTGAAGCTGGTCAAACAAATCATCTATTCTCAAAAGCGGATACTTGTTCTTGATGGTAATCTTATTCAACTATCGGTAATCTATACACATCCTCAAACTACCATCCTTCTTTCTAATAAACAGCACTGGTGCACCCCATGGTGAGTGACTTGGCCTAATGAAACCTTTTTCTAATAGCTCCTGCAACTGCTTCTTTTAACTCTCTTAATTCTGTTGGTGCCATCCTGTACGGTGCCTTTGATATCGACATACTACCTGGCTCTAACTCAATAGTGAAATCTACCTCTCTGTGCGGCGCTAGCCCCGAAAAATCTTTTGGAAATACATCTACAAATTCTCTAACCACTGGCACAGACTCTACAAATTTATTTGACTCAACCACACTCACAGAAGCAAGATATGCTACACACCCTGCATTAATTAACCTTCTAGCCCTGAGCGTAGAAATGATAAACTTAGGAGAATAGAAGGGCATACATTGAAACTCAAAAGCTGTTCCATCAGGTCTACAAAACCTGACCCTCTTCTTTCTACAATCTACCAGAGCACCATAAGCCTCTAACCAATCCATACCCAGAATCATATCATCTCCTTTAAAGACAAAGCATACAACTTTGCCGGCAACTGATTCTCATGAATCACAATTAGAACTTCATCTAAATAACAGGAAGTAAGCATAAAATCATCGGAAGGAACATCAACAACCAATTCACATTGCCTTTCTTCTATGGGATGAGCCAGACTATCCAAGAAATCTTCAGAAATAAATGAATGAGAAGCACCCGGATCAATTAATATTCTAGCTGAGAAATCGAAGATCGGTAATATACCTTCAATGAGATTTGATGCCTCTGCCTGCGCCCTGGTGATTGCCATCACCCGACCTCGACCTCCTCTCTAATAAGGGGTTCCTCTGCCTCTCTCTGCTAACGGCTGATATGTCTACTGTTGCTGCTGAGTCCCTCTGCCATAACCATATCCTTGAGACAGACAATCCCTGGCATAATGTCCTGGCTGACCACAAGTGTAGCATGTGACCTCCCGAAAAGCTACGGACTGACCTGCGGTACTCTGTTGGGACTCCTCTAGAACCAGTGGCCTGTAGCCATGCCCCTGCTGGAAGCCCTCTTGCCTGCCTCTGCCTCGTCCTCCTCCTTGGAAGAATTTATTGATCTGCTTACCCCACTTTGCTATCCCGGACGATGATGCTCCTGAAGGTATCTTTCCTTTGTTGATGCCCTGCGATTGCTGGGAAGTCGAAAATTGCCTGGACCTCCCACCTGAGACTGACTCTGCCTAGCTTGTAAAGTCCTCTCCAACACAGCTACCCGCTGTTCCGCCTCCTCTACTGTCCTGCACATCAGTGGAGCTACTGCATCCTGCAACTCGGACCTCAATTCCCTAATAAAATACTCTACCATTATTGCATGATCGGTCACCACATAAGGGGCATATCTACTCAATGCCATGAATCTCATCTGATATTCCAACACGGACAATCTCCCAAGCTGCAAAGTTCTAAACTGCTCCCTCTTTGCTTGCTGGATCTGTAGTGGAAAAAACGCGTAATTGAAGACCGTCATAAACTCTGCCCAAGTAATCCCATCTTCTGTCCTTCCTGCAAAAACAGTCTGCAACTTGAGCCTCCACCATTCCTGAGCAAATCCCCTCAACTGATAGATAGCAAGAATGACTATGTCCTCCTGCAGACATCTCATAGTCACAAATACTCTCTCAATCTCATGTATCCAATGCTCTGCAGTATCTGGGTTAGAGCCACCTGAGTAGGTAGCGGGCTGTAACCTCAGAAACCTCTCCACAAGAGCTGTGGACTCCTCTACGATAGCTGGCCTCACTGGTATTGCAGGGTGTATAGGTACTTCAGCGGGTACCTCAACTCCTACTGGGGGTAAAACTGGGGCTGCTGGCACTGCCTCCTCGACAACTAGTACTGCTGGCTGTGCGGATGCTGGATGATCCATCCTCATACGGATCTCTGTAAGACTTTCCCATATCCACTCAATCATCCTCTGGGTAGGATCCTCCGGATCATCACCACCTCCTCCCCAGTCTCTCCGATCCGCCATTTCTGGTCTTGCACAAACAATTTCCTAACCACACAACACAACACATATCAACACAAAAACCCAGGGTCAACTACTAGCAGTGGGTTTAAGTAGAGAATAGGTTATGTAAATTTCCTGTTCCTTTACATTTATACGGACTATGCTCTGATACCAACTATGACCCTGATAACGAGCCTGACACGACTCCACCTCCCGCAAATGAGCCGAAGCTTCGCAAGGGATATCAATCACACATGTCCATAGAAATATAAAGGAAACAACTGAACAGAAATAAACTTTCCATTCCACAAATATTTACATGAGATTTACATAGCCAGTTTCTCAACTAAAACCATAAACTAGTACAACAGAACCTGGGGCATACCCCGAGGTGTACAAAAAGAGAGAATTACACTGCTGGTGGTGGCGTAGACCCTGCTCTGCTATGGTGCGGCCCTACTCTCCCTCACATGAAAGGAGTAGGGGGGGTGAGCCTCGCTAGTCACTGGCTCAGTAGGGAAACTCCCCCAAAAGAAACCGAGCAACCCAAGTAACTAAGCAAAAAGCTATGCTATAGCAATTTATAGAGTAATCTAAGCAGGATATTAAAGTTGTAACTTACTTACCGCTTGCTGACCTCGAACGTAGTTTTAATAAATAAACAAAAAACCCAAACAGGTGTACGAGCTAAAGTAGGTAAACACTAAACTCGGGTTGCGTAGCCTGGCTCGCGACACTAGCAAGCAACCCGGATAAACACACAGGTCTACCTCTCAGTCTAGCAGCCACGGACGAAAGGTCCAGCTGCCGCTCCACTAAACCAAACAAGAACTGTGGAGACCAACCAAACCACCATACCTGCAGGTCACACACCCCGCAGGCCCATGCCTGACACCTTTAGGGACTCTGGCCCAAGCTCCCTAAAGTGAGGCACTGGAAACAGGACTAGCTAGGGTCAGTACGTCTACTGGTGTCCGTCCCCCCAACTATGAGCATGCTACAAGCGACTAAACAACAAACTCTCACAAGTCGTTGTCCCTTCCGTCTTTCCCTCCGACGGACAACAACTCTCCTCGAGAGCGAGGGTGTCCAAGAAGACTACAAGACCCTGACGGTACCACTGTACCGAGACAAACCCCGAGCACACCCACGTGCCTGGCTCACCTCGGAACCTGGGGCTCCCAACTGAAGTGGTAACCATGGAAGGCGTAACACTACCTGCCAAGCACACGAAAACTCGTGCACACTACACAAACCACGTGAACACACACGGGTCAATGAAACCAATCACATACTCACAACCACGTGAGCCTGCAGCTCACCATGTGAACCGCATTCCCAAGGAGCACAACAAGTGCCGAAGCACCGCTAAACACTTCTACACACATCGGTTAACCATGCCATGCATTGGTTAAATAGAAACGGATACATACATTAACATTTACATGCAAGTGGTAACCCTCGGTTGTGATTGCGACAGAGGCCCTGGTCGTGATCATATCGCGACCCCCAGACATGTAGCAACCATGAATGCGAACGCGACGTGTCGTCCTGTCGTGATCTTACCGCGACAGGGGAGACCGTCACCTTCGCAGGCGAAAAACCCTAACCGGGTCCCCTTCGCCAGAAAACCCCCATAACCCTGCCAAACCTGGTTTTCAATCTATGTTTCATGCTCTTTGTGATGCCCTAGCATGCTTTCTATGGTTCTTAAAGCATTAAACACATCACACACCACACACCCATGAAATCCACGAAGAAAAGAGTAGAATCTCCCTACTTTCTATGAAGAAAACGAAAACGGGCGATAATCTGGCGTTCCTTCCGCTCCACACACGATCCTCGCAGAAAGGACACACCCAACCAACGCCCAAAAGCTCAAAACACCCAGCAACCCTCGAGTAGCTCCTCCCCTAGCCGAGCAGAGCTTGTGAAAGCTCTGTTTTGCTAGGGTTTCTTAAAAATACAGCTCGGTTGGGAACACGATGTATCGCTATGTCGCGACCAGGTCGCGACGCGGCTCCCATCGCGATCAGCTTGTCAACGTCAGCACGCCCGCCCCGCGTGCGACACGCGGCGCGCATGCAGACGATGAGCCAAAATAGCGACAACCAGAATGCAACGTCCCCAGATGTCGTGATGAGAACGCGACGAACCCCTCTGTCGCGTTCAAAGACAGAGAACAAACAAGTAATTCGGGCCAACCAGCCGGCCCACAATGCACCGAAAACCTGTGTTAGCACCTGCTACACACAACATGGGCCACACATTGGCCACCACAACTGGTATAAGAGGATCCAAACAGTCAATACACTACACCAGAACAGGATCAGGGGGGCCCGGTTGGAGAACCGGGGGGAACCCTCCGATGCCTAAGTTAGACGACTGTAGAAAGGCTTGAAGAAGAAGAGTTCCCTGGTGTGTGCCTCACGTGGAGGTGAGTGTATGGGTGTGTTGCGTTACCTTTGCATGAAGGGTACCTGTGCCTTTTATAGGCGAAGGTTCTGCAAAAGGAGGACATGCCAACCTTTGATGATGCCGGAAAGGGCACGTCGGTAGGTGCCCTTAGTGCGGAGTTACACGTTGAGGAACCAGTTGAGAAGCCCTGCGGTTAATACTCCCCTTGAACATGGGGCGCATTTTGTGCTGCTGCCGTAACCGCTGTTAGGAGGCAAAGGGCTTCCCTGCTCTTCTCTGGTCGGAAGGTACCGAGCAAGGGATCTGCTTGGTAGCTGGGCTGGCTCTTCGGCGCCTGGTGCTTGGAGGTATAGCTAGTGCTGATGCGAGGCGACAGCGTGCTTCGAGCAAGACCTGTTCGGTAGGCGGTGCCTGGACCGAATAGGCTGTGGGGTGTCCAAGGACAGTTCTTGGGACTTGGAGGTGTCCTGACGTAGAGATCGTGCTCGGAAGCCCTGGTCGCGCTCGAGCGCCTTGGGATGTATCCGAGGACGCGTGGCGCCTTGCCAGGAGGCCACGCCTGCCTGCTGGGTCAGGATGGGCTGTGCCAGGCCACGATGGGCCTGCCAAGCCTAGGGGGCTAGAAATAGTTACCACATAATTATAATAATTTATTTATTTAAACACATTTAAATTTTTTTTAAAAAAAATAGATTTAACAACTTCACATTATCTGTAATATAAAGTGAAACATAAATATTTTTAACAAATAATAAATTTACGTCACATATTAGTCTATGTTATGAGATGTTAGTCTATAAATAACATTCTTAGACAATATTCATAAATCTCAATTTTCAACTCCTTTCTTTTCATCTTGTTGGATAAATATTATGTGAGTGTAGCATCTTCACGTTCATTCTCTGATAAAGCATCTTTAGATATAGAATGTTATTTGAAGAACATATAATTGAAAGGATATTCTGGAGCGCAATAAGAAAAAATTATATAAAAACACTACATATGGTTTCAAAAACTATTTTATCTATTTTTTAAGGATGAACATATGTTTTAAAATTGAAATTAGATTACCAAAAATATTCCATATGTAAGTTTTCAAGGCCCAAAACAATAATTTCAGGCAATATAAATCAATTGCTATTAAATTTTAACAAAATATAACATATAAATAGTCTTTACATGTACTTATAGATTTACACACATTATTTATAGGTGTAACATAACAAATCTATAGGTGTAACATAACATTCTTTTCACAAACTATTTTTAAGTATAATATAATAATATGCACATATAGATATTAATTTCGTAAAAACTACAGTTGATATAAATAATCTTAGTCATTAGTCTTGAGATGTTTTTTGGGGTGTAGTATCGTGTTTTGTATATCTTTTTCTTTTTGTTTGTTAGTTACGAAGAACAACTGGCTGGGAAATAACAATTGTAGCCCAATCTTAACCCCCCCCCCCTCCATTCTTAAAAAAAAAAACAAAATATCGATCTTTCTTTGGTCCAAGTTCCCACCACCTTGGAAGGGCCCTTGGGACCAAAGAACCGTTGCTTCAACCCATCACTACTGAGGAGGAGTGTCACGTCCCGAGAATTTCACAGCGGATATTAGTTCGAAGAATTCAAGTCGATAATTTGAGACGTGAACAGTCGGCAAATAAGCCTCTAGCTAGCACGCACTAAATGTATAATAACATACATTATCATAGGGCCCAAATATTGAACTCAACTAACCTTTTATTCAAATCTCAACTCATTGTGTTCCAAATGGAAGCCATTACAGGACTAAGACTCAATAAAAGCAAAAGTACAAAATACCTCGCTTCCTACTACATCGTTCTAACACTCAAAATAAACTAACTATAGATAGACTCATAATTAGAACGCTCTTCACTCGGACGCATTCCCATCCTCGACTTGCTCTTCCTCTTGAACTTCATAGTCACCTAGATTGGTTAAAAGTAGGGGATGAGCAAACTAGCCCAGTAGGATTTATATCTCAATGTGCGGGCAATGATATAAGTGATTAACAATTTAGAACTAGGTAAGCACAATGAATGTCATGATATGCATGTACGAATGAAACAGATTAAAACATGATGCATGAAACAAGCTAGATAGAGAGTGATCGTGATAGAGCAAGAATATAATGAGCAATAAGTTGTCAAGAGCGAGGCATGTACCAAGCACGCAAGATATCATGTAAATTGCAATAAATGCAGGATGGCCATATCACGCAAGCAAGCAAGCAAGAATGTACGAGCACGATCAAGTAACCATAATCCGGCACGTAGACACTAATGTACACCAAGAAAAGATCCATCAAGAATGTACACCAGGACACGTGTATATGGTTGTTGTATCTATCATTCAACATGCAAGCAAGACTCCCAGCACAGATGCAATGCTAGTAATCATTATACCCCATGGTTAACAGTATATCTATGACTCGCCGTCAATGGGGCTAGATTGGAGCCCTTGGACACACGCCGTGCCCTGTCAGCATCTCATGTAAATTTTTAAATGTAGATACCCACAGTCATTAATAATGGCCAATGAGAGTTTCAATAAGTAAGCATGTGTAATGTCATGTTCATGATGATGATGGGAACAAGTAATAAGTAATTGAACATGATTTCATGATAACAATGGTCAAGAGATAAATTCGGCAGCATAACGATACGATTTATATTTTAGTTCAATCTTTACATTAATGGCTTTAGTCTAGATTGTAAATCACACTCACGAGATCAAGACGAGAGAGGAAGTGCATGCTAACTCCAGGGAACTTCAATGGTATATCCAACTCGTCGGCCATGTGGGAATCCATGGTCAGAAGAGATTTACGGAGGCCATGGAGAAAAGGTCACTAGTCTACCGATTCAGAATGCCCGGTAGAGAGTTTCCAATTTTCCAATAAACGGTCTGCCTAGATGTGCAAGTGTGTAGTGATGTACGCGTGTCTCAATTCTCAAATCATCGGTTTCAAACTCGCGGAAAGCACTTAACATGATGGCACAAATTGAACAATGCATTTAACTACACATGGGTTTGCAAGATTTTAAGAACAATAATTATCATTTTAAACATGGTAGAATAATGGAAAGATTAAATCGTGAGTTTGCATGAATGGATCATAACATTTAAGGAGCAATTAGAATAGCATTCATATAATTAAAGCTTTCTAAATGGGTTAATCACTTTTAAGCCATTAAAATAACCACCATGCAATGATTAGACCCAAAACATGTGAAATCACACACTAAATATCGTATTAACCAGACCTCGGGTATGGCGGTTAGGTTTGCAAGAAAGTAAGTGGGGGTTTAATGCAAAATCCTGAGATCGCGACAGGTACATATAAGGAAAGCGACAGGGTGGTCAGATCAAGCAGCAGGGTCGCGACGGAGCGCTTCGTCGCTTTCAGAACGCGACGGTCGGTGCTGTCGTGACAGGACCTCAGAATGTGGCCTATCGGGCCATCGCCTTCACAGGGTCTGCGCCTGACGTCGACAGAGAAAGGACATGTTCTTGGATTGCAATCTAGAACTGCCTTATATTGACACAAGGGGCTTCTAAAATAGAGAACAATTTGTACAGGGTATGAAAAATAACAAAACTAGTTTTAAACTAATCTAGACATGCAAGGGTGCTTCCAGTAAATCGTAATTAGAAAACCATGATGGTTTCGATAGGCTTTAATCAAGTGAAACACAAAGTAGAAGACAAGTGAAACCTGAAGACGTAGTTTCAGGCAGGAACCCTCTTACCATGCTTATAACTCCATAACTAATGAGATTTAGACAAAACATTCAACACAAAACATGACGAGGACAACTAGTAGAATAACTTTCATGTTATGAGTTTACTCTAATTCTGTCTTGAAACATGTGCAACATATTAAGAACGGGAAAAGCCCTAACAGTGTGCGACTTTGGCAAAACACTTATAATTCAAAATCTACTAAATGAAATTCGATGAAACCAGTGGGAAATGAAATTTAACTTGATGCTTACATATTGGTATAGGATATGTTAAGATTTGGCCCGAGAAAACCTACCTTATGGGTTGAAGAAGTCCCATTTTTCCAGAAAACCCATGTTCAGACCACTTGGAGGAAAATGCTTACTACTCCGTGTATACTGCATGGAATTTGGGCATTCCACTTGGGTTAGAACGTAGACGCGACCCTCTTTCCAGGGGTATAGGCCTTGCAAGGTTTGGTTTAGGTTTGACTCACCTTTGGTCGACTTCAATAGGGTGGTTTGTGCAGGTCGCAGTAGACGAGAAGGGGAAGAAGAAGAGCTTCTTGTGGTCGTTCCACAGCTCCTCAGCCACCAAGAGCTCCTCCACATGACCCTAGAAAGTTCTAAAACTCGTCCCTAATGTTTGGTGAAGAGTATTTAAGCAACCATGGTGTTTAGGAGTCCTATTATGACTAGGAAAGCCAAGTTGCGATTTTGACATGTTAGTTTCCTATTTTTGAGGATTTCTTCCTCCCTTTGAGTGTGTGAGGCTTTAGGAAATCTCTCACCATAGTTAGGCACGAATTTGGGTTGCCAAGAATGCATGATTGCATCTCAATTCAACTCAAATTGCCTCTTTCTAATTTCAGCCTATTTAGAGTTACGAATTTCTATGCATTTTCTTGCTTCATTTGATTTTTGGGCCATATGTGATCCATTGGCCCAATTATGATATTGGGTCATTAATATATAATATTAGAAGTCTCTTTAACATTTTTATTTAATTTATGGTTGCGTCATATTTCCGTGTTAACGGTTTTCCGACTTGTTTCCTAATTGGGATTATCAGTCACAATAACTCTTAAACCTAGTCCAAATGATTTTTATTGACCCAAATTTCTTGATGGGTCATTAGAGGATATTATTTGAAGTCCATATATGATTTTTATTTAATTTTCTGACTCATCCGAGTACATGTGATAATGGTTTGTCGTCTTATTCATGAATTACGATAATAAGTCGCAAAGCACTTTAAACTTGGCTAATCCGATTTTTGTTGGCACAAATTTCTTTGTGGCTCATTTAGTAATAATGTTTAGGGTTTATTTATAATTTTTACGAAATTGTTCGATGTGTTTTAGAATATACGATGATGATACGTATGTTTAAATACTCTGGTATTATGGAAATTATTTATTTCCATTTATTCAATTTTTTTTACCTTTTAATTTTTCCGGGCTGCTACACCCTCCCCCACTTAAGAGAATTTTGTCCCCAAATTCATAGATCATTAATTGGCTCTAGATAATTATGATCCTCGAGTTGATTTTAGATTTAATTCTTCTAACTTGTTTCAACATCGTGGATGCTAATCCAACATCTACACCTATGGCCACCCATATTATTCATTTGGTTCCTTCCACTCCTATTTTTCTTTCACAGTTGTTATAACTCCATCTTAATCCACCAGATGAACTATGGTATAACCACTAGATTATTCCTTTTCAATTTCTCCTTAACGATCTCCTCACTTAGAAATGTACTAATAAGAAAACATCATAAGATCAGTCTAAGGGTTTAACAATCATACCTCCTTCCGAGCGCTCCACTTGCGTTATTGCATTCACGTGTCCTTGATGCTTTACCAATCTCTGGTTCCTTCCAACTTGGTCTTTTAGCATGGGACAGTTTGGTATACGATGTTCTTGACTCCCACATCGCAGGCAAGCCCCGGCCTTCTTCCAGTACTTGTCCGCTTGGTGCCCAGGCTTGTTGCAAAATTTACAATATACAACCGTCATTGTTTCTTCTACTTTGATCTTTTTCTCCATGCCATAGTCCTTCCCAGTGGTTGGCCTTTTGTTGTTGTTGTAGTTATTATTGTTGTTATTGGGGAAAGTTCCAGTTGTATCGACTGCTCCCCTTTTTATAAAGGTTGGCTTTGAGATGTCCTTCCCCCTCATGCCTTCCACCTTAACGTCTTCTACCAGTTGAGCTCTTTGGACCATCTCAGTGTAAGTTTGAATGTTGTGTGGTCCGAGCCTTTCAATGAACATGGGCCTGAGCCCATCCATGAACTGATTTGCCTTAAGTCTTTCAGTTCCCACCAGGTGTGGGGCATACACAGCCAGACGCGCGAACTGAGCCTCATACTCAGCCACGGTCATTCCTTTTTGTTTTAGTGTGGCAAACTCTGCTGCCTTCTTCTCCTTGACTCTCTCAGAGAAGTATTTTCCACAGAAGATCTCTAGAAATCCTGCCCACTTTAGTTCACCAACATTAGGCAGGTGGGCCGATGTGGCCTTCCACCATGCTCGGGCATCCTTAGTGAATTGGAAAGTGGCCAGTACCACCTTCTCCCTATTAGTGCATTGCATCACTTGGAAAATCCTTTCTATTTCTTCCTGCCAATTTTCCACTTCGTCTGGATCAGGGGATCCAGAGAAGCGAGGAGGGTTTAAACTCCTAAAATTTTGGTGCAAATCACTGACTCCGTTCCTAGCAGCTACAGCCTGATTTCCAGCCTGAACCACATTTTGTAAAGCTTGAGTCTATCCAGCCACGGTTTCTTGCATAGCTCGCCACTGATTGCAAGCCATTGCAGTTGGTCGTAAGAGTTATGAGGGTTCCTGAGGAAAGGATGGAAACCAATTAATGTCTCTAGATACATTATAAGAGTCAATGGGTAGGAGTGTTTAATTATTTCTAACATATTCCCAGTCTCTACCCATTCTCACCAGGTACTATATTTATCTTCCATGACCTAGGTTCCATAGGCATCTCCTAATCCTTAGACATACATCCTATTTGGTATTCCTAGTCTCTGATACCACTAAACTGTCACGTCTCGAGAATTTCGCAGCGGATATTAGTTCGAAGAATTCGAGTCGATAATTCGAGACGTGAACAGTCGGCAAATAAGCCTCTAGCTAGCACGCACTAAATGTATAATAACATACATTATCATAGGGCCCAAATATTGAACTCAACTAACCTTTTATTCAAATCTCAACTCATTGTGTTCCAAATGGAAACCACTACAGGACTAAGACTCAATAAAAGCAAAAGTACAAAATACCTCACTTCCTACTACATCGTTCTAACACTCAAAATAAACTAACTATAGATAGACTCATAATTAGAACGCTCTTCACTCGGACGCATTCCCATCCTCGACTTGCTCTTCCTCTTGAACTTCATAGTCACCTAGATTGGTTAAAAGTAGGGGATGAGCAAACTAGCCCAGTAGGATTTATATCTCAATGTGCGGGCAATGATATAAGTGATTAACAATTTAGAACTAGGTAAGCACGATGAATGTCATGATATGCATGTACAATGAAACAGATTAAAACATGATGCATGAAACAAGCTAGATAGAGAGTGATCGTGATAGAGCAAGAATATAATGAGCAATAAGTTGTCAAGAGCGAGGCATGTACCAAGCACGCAAGATATCATGTAAATTGCAATAAATGCAGGATGGCCATATCACGCAAGCAAGCAAGCAAGAATGTACGAGCACGATCAAGTAACCATAATCCGGCACGTAGACACTAATGTACATCAAGAAAAGATCCATCAAGAATGTACACCAGGACACGTGTATATGGTTGTTGTATCTATCATTCAATAAGCAAGAAAGACTCCCAGTGCAGATGCAACGGCAGTAATCATTATACCCCATGGTTAACAGTATATCTATGACTCGCCGTCATTGGGGCTAGATTGGAGCCCTTGGACACACGCCGTGCCCTGTCAGCATCTCATGTAAATTTTTAAATGTAGATACCCACAGTCATTAATAATGGCCAATGAGAGTTTCAATAAGTAAGCATGTGTAATGTCATGTTCATGATGATGATGGGAACAAGTAATAAGTAATTGAACATGATTTCATGATAACAATGGTCAAGAGATAAATTCGGCAGCATAACGGTATGATTTATATTTTAGTTCAATCTTTACATTAATGGCTTTAGTCTAGATTATAAATCACACTCACGAGATCAAGACGTGAGAGGAAGTGCATGCTAACTCCAGGGAACTTCAATGGTACATCCAACTCGTCGGCCATGTGGGAATCCATGGTCAGAGGAGATTTACGGAGGCCTTGGAGAAAAGGTCACTAGTCTACCGATTCGGAATGCCCGGTAGAGAGTTTCTAATTTCCCAAGAAACAGTCTGCCTAGATGTGCAAGTGTGTAGTGATGTACACGTGTCTCAATTCTCATATCATCGGTTTCAAACTCGCGGAAAGCACTTAACATGGTGGCACGAATTGAACAATTCATTTAACTACACATGGGCTTGCAAGATTTTAAGAACAATAATTATCATTTTAAACATGGTAGAATAATGGAGAGATTAAATCGTGAGTTTGCATGAATGGATCATAACATTTAAGGAGCTATTAGAATAGCATTCATATAATTAAAGCATTTAAATGGGTTAATCACTTTTAAGCCATTAAAATAACCACCATGCAATGATCAGACCCAAAACATGTGAAATCACACACTAAATATCGTATTAACCAGACCTCGGGTATGGCGGTTAGGTTTGCAAGAAAGTAAGTGGGGGTTTAATGCAAAATCCTGAGATCGCGACAGGTACATATAAGGAAAGCAACAGGGCGGTCGGATCAGACAGTAGGGTCGCGACGGAGTGCTTCGTCGCTTTTAGAACATGACGGTCGGTGCTGTCACGATAGGACCTCAGAACGCGGCCTATCGGGCCTTCGCGTTCACAGGGTCTGCGCCTGACGTCGATAGAGAAAGGACTTGTTCTTGGATTGCGGTCCAGAACTGCCTTATATTGACACAAAGGGCTTCTAAAATAGAGAACAATTTGTACAGGGTATGAAAAATAACGAAACTAGTTTTAAACTAATCTAGACATGCAAGGGTGCTTCCAGTAAATCGGAATTAGAAAACCATGATGGTTTCGATAGGCTTTAATCAAGTCAAACACAACGTAGAAGACAAGTGAAACCTGAAGACGTAGTTTCAGGCAGAAACCCTCTTACCATGCTTATAACTCCATAACTAATGAGATTTAAACAAAACATTCAACACAAAACCTGACGAGGACAACTAGTAGAATAACTTTCATGTTATGAGTTTACTCTAATTCGGTCTTGAAACATGTGCAACATATTAAGAACGGGAAAAGCCCTAACAGTGCGCGACTTTGGAAAAATGCTTATAATTCAAAATACAATTCGATGAAACCAGTGGGAAATGAAAGTTAACTTGATGTTCTACACATTGGTATAGGATATGTTAAGGTTTGGCCCGAGAAAACCTACCTTATGGGTTGAAGAAGTCCCATTTTTTCAGAAAACCTGTGTTCAGACCACTTGGAGGAAAACGCTTACTACTCCGTGTATACTGCATGAAATTGGGCATTCCACTTGGGTTAGAACATATACTCGACCCTCTTTCCAGGGGTATAGGCCTTGCAAGGTTTGGTTTAGGTTTGACTCACCTTTAGTCGACTTCAAGAGCATGGTTTGTGCAGGTCGCAGCAGACGAGAAGGGGAAGAAGAAGAGCTTCTTGTGGTCGTTCCACAGCTCCTCAGCCACCAAGAGCTCCTCCACACAACCCTAGCAAGTTCTAAAACTCGTCCCTAAGGTTTGGTGAAGAGTATTTAAGCAACCATGGTGTTTAGGAGTCCTATTATGACTAGGAAAGCCAAGTTGTGGTTTTGACATGTTAGTTTCCTATTTTTGAGGATTTCTTCCTCCCTTTGAGTGTGTGAGGCTTTAGGAAATCTCCCACCATATTTAGGCACGAATTTGGGTTGCCAAGAATGCATGATTGCATCCTAATTCAACTCAAATTGCCTCTTTCTAATTTCAGCCTATTTAGAGTTACGAATTTCTATGCATTTTCTTTCTTCATTCGATTTTTAGGCCATATGTGGTCCATTGGCCCAATTATGATATCGGGTCATTAATATATAATATTAGAAGTCTCTTTAATATTTTTATTTAATTTATGGTTGCGTCATATTTCCGCGTTGACGGTTTTTTGACTTGTTTCCTAATTGGGATTATCAGTCACAATAACTCTTAAACCTAGTCCAAATGATTTTTATTGACCCAAATTTCTTGATGGATCATTAGAGGATATTATTTGAAGTCCATATATGATTTTTATTTTATTTTCTGACTAATCCGAGTACGTGTGATCATGGTTTGTTGACTTATTCATGAATTACGATAATAAGTCGCAAAATACTTTAAACTTGGCTAATCCGATTTTTCTTGGCATAAATTTCTTTGTGGAACATTTAGTAATAATGTTTATGGTTGATTTATAATTTTTACAGAATTGTTCGATGTGTTTTAGAACATACGATGGTGATACGTATGTTTAAATACTCTGGTATTATGGAAATTATTTATTTCCATTTATTCAAATTTTTTGACCTTTTAATTTTTCCGGGCTGCTACAAGGAGAAACAACCTCCCCATAGACCATTCTAATTTACAAAGAGGAATTGAAGAGATAAATAATCTTTACTATAATTATGCTTTAACATAAACAAATTAAACTAAGATAAGTTTTCATATATAGAATCATACGCAAGGTTAAAAGCATAATCATATTAGAATATTTCTGTATAGAATCATTAGTTTTCAATGTAAGCGTAAATAATGTTGAAGAAAATAAGGTTAAAAGCATAATCATTAGATGGGCACTTTTGCGATGCACGGAAAATGTCAAAAATTTTAATAAATTAATTTTATAATTCATATAAATTTAAAACAATTTTAAATAGAGTTCTTTTAAAAATTATAAAAGAGTTTAAGACATAATCAATTTTTTTAAATGTAAACAATCTAAAATTCACATGATAATGTATTTAAAGTATTTAACTCCCAACATTTCAAACAAATTCCGTGATAATATATTGAACATACAAAGTTAACCCCACCATGCCACGCAATAACATAACAAATGGTTAGCCCCATTGCACGTGCTAGTATATTCTCTATGACTTTATAGAAATCTGAAGGAAAAAAAATCATATAGATATGTGAGTAAGTGAAGAATCTGAGTCTATTATAATCACACAAAAGTTTATTCTCTATTTATATTCTACAAAAGCTGTGAAATAGAAAAAATTTAAATATTTATTAAATATATTTTAATTCTACTAATTAAATAAAGACATAGATTTAGATAACACTTTTAATATTTTTTTGCTAACTGTCATCAGTAAGGGTTTCAAATCTTAAAGATGTAGTTAGTTTCTATAATATCACAACTTAATTCAAAACATAGCATTTAAATTGCTTTAACATTTAATCTATAAATATATAGATAGATAGAAAGCTATGCATCCAAAAAATAAATATGAATATTAAGTAACACATTAATATGTATGTTAGTATGCACGACACTAAGACAAAAATAATGAATGGTCAAGTGTGATGACATGGCAGATGTGTTTAAAAGAAAACATGTAGTTTGATAATCTAAACTACATAATGCATAAAGAAAATAGATTATTTAGCACTATAAGGAGCATGAAGTGCATAGGGTGGGGAAGATGAGGATGAAGGCATACTGTGGACGGCTCCTTACATGGCGTAGGGCCAGGAAGAAGGTGGCAGGGATAGTGCAGTAATAATGAAGACATTTAGGGTACCACTATATCACATCTACGTCATATTTCTCTATGATGACCAGCGATGCAATAGTGTGTTGGGCGAACAGTAGGTCATCGGTCGGGTCCTGGACCCGACGCACATTAGTATGCACAATTTCTTAATGATATATTTTTTATATTTAAAAAAACTATAAATTAAAAAATATAATATTACATAATCTAATTTTAAAATAAAATTTAAAATTAATAATAAAAAAGCCATTTATCTACTGTAGCGCTACAGTAGTTACTGTAGTGCAACAGTGATCACCAAAGTCTTAAAAAACAAAAAAGATAAATAGAGAGGTAGTGGGTCAGGAGGAGTTTTTCAAATTTTAAACTGAAGAAAGATGGGAGGAGAGAGAACCTCTGGTTTTTCAAATTTTAAACTGTTATTGAAGAAAGGTGGGGGATAGAGAACGCGGAGCTTAGAGGGAGATTTGGGAGAGATGGGTCGACAGTGGGTAGATGTCACGTCCTGACATTTAATATATCAATAAATGTCATAACATGAGTGAATAAGAAATCAAGAGTAAACTTTGAACTATTTGAACAGAAAATTGCTCGGGACTTTACTAAATAAAAATAATTATCAACTGTCATTCTACAGGTATTACATGACTCTCAATTTACAATTCAAAAGTAAACGCCGCAAAGGTTGATCTCTCAGCCCACAAATCCTGATATCCTGCCTTCTAGAACTGTAGATAACCTGAAAAGTAGGATTTGGTGAGCTAACTAGCCCAGTAGGATTCAATCTATTAATAAAAAAAATTAAGATAATCAAGGACTTTATAAAGAGTTTAACCGTAACAAGGCTAGATAACAAAAGTGACTAGATGACCAAGTCAACAATAACAAACAGGAATACTGAAATAAGATCGCATGATAAAAAATTCAGAATAACAACCATGTTCTCATTCAAATCGTATCTAACTGATGACAAAATAACATGATGACAAATCCAGTTGATAGTGATGCAATGCCAAACATCCTTAGATCCTTTATCATTCTGCACGGCCTGTAAACGAATTCGGGTGCTCCTCCCAGGACTGGACCAGCCCTATTTGCACAGACATATTAATCAAGTAGGGTCCAGGGACCCAATAATTGTCATCACAAGTCTTTCATCAACAATTGTGTTACTCAAGTACTCAAACTCTTACGTAATCAAACAACATGGATTGAGATCATTGAATACAGGAAGTTGTAACCAACTAGGAACTTCTTATACTTGAAGACTTCAAGGATACTCCAAAGTAGAAAGTGGAAAACAATTGGATGACCTCTGTAGTGACATAATGGAAAAAACCCAACAGAATGAAGGTGGCAGCTTGCTAGGCTAATAGCATGATGTTTCAACAAGAGGTTAAACAAAGAAAGGTGCTGGAAAACTGGCCATGATAGTGTATGTCGACAGCTAGGAAGTGGTTGTCGACAAGTGCAAGCATCCAGAACCAATTTCTGGAATCTGGGCAGTACCTGTCGACAGGCCTGGGTTGGCTGTCGACAGAATAGACCCATCTATCGACAGGTAGGTGATATCTGTCGACAGATGCTGGTTTTTCTAAGAATTTGGGTTCTAGAAGCTTGGGGCCTGTCGACAGGTGATCCCCATCTGTCGACAGCCGCCAGGTCTACCCTCCAGAAATGGTTTGTAATCACTCTAAGGACCTTATCAATGGAACCTATGGATCCATCCATGAACAACACAACTAGAATAAATTGTTTACAACTCCAAATACTACTTCATAGGAAGCCAAGATCAGAGCATGAGGAAAAACAATCTAAACATGGTTAGCTAGAAACTTAGAACAACAAGGTACTGGAATGTCAATTCACCTATACATTACCTACTCTACCAATACGCAGGTTAAGACATGTTCACAAGAGATGAACTCACAATTCTTAAGATGGCTTACTAGGTTAGAAACAAGTGTGTACATGGACATGAACTTTTTAGCAAAGGTAGAAAATAAGAATGAGAGAGAAAGAAAGTGTTTCTACCAGTACATAAGATCACATCTAAGGACATGAGTGTTGATTAACAAAAATATGAACTCAATGGTAACTAAGCAACCAAATGAGATTATTAATCCATGTGAAGTCAAGATAGATACTTGAATTCCAAGACTTAAAATGGAAGAAGAAGTATACGATGATGATCAGAAGAATGAATCCTACAGACACATACTAAAACATGATTACAAGGGATGGACACACAGTTCAAAAGTGGATTTACAAGATTAAAGACAAGCATGTACGTGGTCATGAATTCTCTAGCAAAGGTAAGAGACAAGAATAAGAGAAGAAGGAAGAATCCTACCAGTTGACTAGAGTAAGGGTCCTTCTCCTCAACGTAGAAGCCCACAATCAACAATAGAGAGTAGCAGGTACCAAGGGTGCAAGTGGAGGGGTTGCTACCAACAAGAGATGCAATAATAGCTCCAGTATGCAGTAGCAGAAGCCGCAACAAGAAGTTGCAATAACTCCTACAGCTCCAGCAGCACAACAGACCCAGCAGAAGGAAAAGTATGCAAGAGTAAACGTTGGAAAAATTTGCACAGTTAGTTTAATTTTTAGAATTTATTTTTCACCCAGTAAAAATTTCTCGAAAAATAGTTGCGTCGGCTTAATCTCGAAATCCGGACATCAATAATTCCAGATATTTACATTTTTTATATCACCACATTTTTCTAGAAATTATGATATTCTCGGATTTCATTTTCAATACAGAATTCTGGTGTCGCCCTATCAAAGCGCGCACCTCTGAGTACGACACTTGAAATATCATCTATTATCACCAATAAATACTAAATTAAGATTAATTATATATCATGATAGTAGTTATGTTTAATTATCAAATTATTCATATTTTTCTAGTAAATAAAATTTTCGGGGCATTACAACTCTCCCCCACTAAGAAAAGAGTTTGGTCCTCCAAACTCCATGACTAGTTTGGATGGATCATAAAGATTAAGTTTTCAAACTTTTATATTTTATTTAATCCAGATTAGTCTTAACAATCTCGTCAGGATTATTATGTTATACGATGTTTACACCCTCTATATAATTTGTTATCATGACATCGTCAGTTGATGGGGATTTGAATATTAGCATTTTTAGTTATTAAAGAGCCATGTTGTGATCACAGGTTCAATTAGATGTGTGGTAGCGTTTTTCTGTTTGGGCTAGAGCCAAACGGGCCTCCACCGGAGAAGATGGGGAAGACGAATGCCGGTGCGGACAGGAGCCTGCAAAACCAGAATTGGATCAGGGGGGCCCGGTTGAAGAACCGGGGGGGACCCTTCGATGCCAAAGTCAGTATGAGACTTGAGAGGCTTGAAGGAAAAGGGGATTCTCGTGTGTGAGTCGCGTGAGGGCGAGTGTGAGCATCTGAGAGCACGTACCCCTATTTGGAGGTTACCTGGGCCTTTTATAGGCGAAGGTGCAGAAGGGGTGGGACGGAATGTCCCTTGATGTCGTCGGAAAGGACGCGCCGGTTGGCGCCCTTGGCGGGGAGTTACACGTTAAGGCGCGCATTGAGGGGTTCGGCAGTTAATGCGCTGCTTGAACATGGGGCGCGTGCCGTGTAGCCATTATAACTGCCGCGAGGGGGCGAAGAGCTGCTTGGATTCTCCTGAGCGAAAGGTATCGAGCAGGTAGCCTGCTCGATAGGCTAGACCTGTTGTTCGGTAGCTGAGCCCGCTGCTCGGTACCTAGTACCCGGGCGCTGCTTATGCCAGCAGGTCTATGGTATGATTCCTGCAGATCCTGTTCGGTAGATAGTGTCTGAACCGAACAGGATGAGGGGTGTCCGTAGACTACCCTTGGAGACCTGGAGGCTGCTCGGCGCGGAGGCTGCTCGGGTGCTTTGGTGATTGCGGGCTTCAGCAGGAGCTGCCTGGTCTGTTCGATAAAGGCAAATCATGTTAGAGCAAATCGGGTAGTGCTCGGAAACTGCCGCTAGGACCCTTGGACGCTTAGCAGCTGAAGCGTGTTCGGAAGCCGGTTGGCTGAAGCCGAGGACACGTGGCGCGAGGGCCATAGACGTTTTGCTTTGCTGGGTCTTGATGGGCCTACGGGCCTAGGAGGCTAGAAATAGCCTCTACACTTGCCCCCCACCCTCTCAAGTCCGCTCGGATGTGATCGTGAGCACTTGAGAGGGGGAATGTCTTCATGCCTACGGCGGAGCAGGCGGTCGATTGTGACGAGGCGACGCCTTTCTGAGAAGCGCTTGTAAGCGAGGTCGGAGGTCGCTTTGGCAAGCGGGGCTTGCCGAATTGGTGGCAAGCAAGGTGGATTCCGCTAGTGTCTAGAGGCTCGTGGGTTCCGCACAGGTCGAGCTGAAGAGCTCGTCAACCTGGGGTTGTACCGAACACCTTTGTCTTAGGACGGGTATCACGCTGGTCTTCTGAGCTGAGGAGCTCGTGACCAGGGGTTGTACCGTTCGCCCAAATTCTTTAACTAGTGTTGTCCTTTTTCCTCTCTTTTCTAGTTGTGTTCTGTTCGAATCGGAATGCGTCGGTGTCTTAGAGGCTCGTGGGTTCCGCACAGATCGAGCTGAAGAGCTCGTCAACCTGGGGTTGTACCGAACACCTCTATCTTAGGACGGGTACCGCGCTGGTCTTCTGAGCTGAGGAGCTCTTGACCAGGGGTTGTACCATTCGTCCTTTACATAAACCGATAGAACAGCGGAGAGAGAAGTAGGACGCTAAGCAGAGAGGCTTTTGCAAATAATAAGCCTTTAGATTTACATGTCAGGTTCTCGGTATGGTTTTGCCACCGAAGGTAGACAGCTTGTAGAAACCTCTTCCGAGAACCCAAATGACCTAATAAGGTCCTTCCCATTTCGGGGCGAGCCCGCCTGCTCGGCTCGGCTGACTGCCAGACTTTCCTCGCACGCAGCGTGGCGTTGGGCGATGAAGAGGAGGTCAGCGAGGGTAGGCGGTTGCTGGACCCCGAGCGTCCTCTGAAGGAAGCCATCGCGAGTGCCTCGGATGAGAGCACTGGTGGCTAAAGAGACGTCGAGGCACGGGATGCGAAGTGCTTCTGTCCGGAACCGCTGGATGTAGCCCCAGAGTGCTTCATCCTTCTTCTGCCGAACAGACAGAAGAGATGCCATGGTGCGCGGCTGAGACCTTCCGGCTAGGAAGTGATCCCGGAAGGATTTTTTCAACCGGTGGAAGGTAGAGATGGAGCCTGCGGGGAGGACTTCGAACCATGCCCGCGCAGCCTCCTTCAGCATGGTCGGGAAAGACTGGCATTTGGCCGCGTCTGGTGCTCCGTGGAACACCATGTGCGACTCGAACCCATGGACATGGTCCGCTGGGTCAGTGGTGCCGTCGTAGGGCGCGCTGGAAGGTAGTGGCAGTTTTGGGGAGACCCAAGCCTCCAAGATCTCCGCAGTGAACGGGGAGCGGAAGTCTAAGTCGTGGTCCCCCAAGAGTCTGCCTTCTGCCTTCCGGATCATCGCGTCCATGCGGCGCTCATGGTCAGTGACGCGGCGGAGGCGTCTGACCAATTCCTGGTCGGCAGGTGCTGAGCCCTCGTGCCCGGACGCGTGGGCGCTAGAATTGACTTCGGAACGCGTAGGGGCCCGAACCGCCGCGGCATGGCGGGGTGAGTTGGCTTGCCGTACTGGTGTTCAGCGTGCGAACGGGGGCGGTTCTGCATGATGCTTCTGCGGCGCTGGAGGGGCACGAGACCATCAGTGAGACGACTCCGCTAGATACTCCGGTGGCGGGGGAACCGTTAGGGCCTGTTGTCTGGCCAACTAGGCCTGGAGGCCCTGATAGATTCCTGTCAGATGTTGCATCTGCCGCCGGAGCTTTGCTATCTCCAGGGCGGTCGCAGGTACTACAGCAGTAGAATTGTCGCCGGGTGCACCAGTGGGGGCGACGGCAGCGTCGACAGGGGGGACTCTGACGTGTGAGTCCGCGCGCGACTGTCGAGACCTCATCGCCCTGCTGCTGTAGTTCTAGTGAGAGGAACGTCCGCGAGCCATGGCTGCTGTCATTCCCACAGACGGCGCCAAACTGTGGTAGCGT
The DNA here is from genome assembly GCA_014218235.1 of Colocasia esculenta. NCBI lineage: Eukaryota > Viridiplantae > Streptophyta > Magnoliopsida > Alismatales > Araceae > Colocasia > Colocasia esculenta. The sequence goes on along the minus strand of CM024763.1, from coordinate 42,465,287 downwards.
TTTTCTGTTTGGGCTAGAGCCAAACGGGCCTCCACTGGAGAAGATGGGGAAGACGAATGCCGATGCAGACAGGAGCCTGCAAAACCAAAACTAGATCAGGGGGGCCCAGTTGAAGAATCGGGGGGAACCCTCCGATGCCAAAGTCAGTATGAGACTTGAGAGGCTTGAAGGAAAAGGGGGTTCTCGTGTGTGAGTCGCGCGAGGGCGAGTGTGAGCGTCCGAGAGTGCGTACCCCTGTTTGGAGGTTACCTGGGCCTTTTATAGGCGAAGGTGCAGAAGGGGTGGGACGGAACGTCCCTTGATGTCACCGGAAAGGACGCGCCGGTTGGCGCCCTTGGCGGGGAGTTACGCGTTAAGGCGCCCGTTTAGGGGTTCAGCAGTTAATGCGCTGCTTGATCGTGGGGTGCGTGCCGTGTAGCCGTTATAACTGTCGCGAGGGGGCGAAGGGATGCTTGGATTCTCCTGAGCTGAAGGTATCGAGCAGGTAGCCTGCTCGGTAGGCTAGACCTGCTGTTCGGTAGCTGAGCCCGCTGCTCGGTACCTGGTACCCGGGCACTGCTTATGCCAGCGGGTCTATGGTATGATTCCTGCAGATCCTGTTCGGTAGATAGTGTCTGAACCGAACAGGATGAGGGGTGTCCGGAGACTACCCTTGGAGACCTGGAGGGTGCTCGACGCGGAGGCTGCTCGGGTGCTTTGGTGATTGCGGGCTTGAGCAGGAGCTGCCTGGTCTGCTCGATAAAGGCAAATCATGTTAGAGCAAACCGGGCAGTGCTCAGAAACTGCCGCTAGGACCCTTCGACGCTTAGCAGCTGAAGCGTGTTCGGAAGCCGATTGGCTGAAGCCTAGGACATGTGGCGCGAGGGCCATAGCCGTTTTGCTTTGCTGGGTCTTGATGGGCCTACGGGCCTAGGAGGCTAGAAATAGCCTCTACAAGATGCAACCTTCACTATGTTCCTTATTTCTGGCAGTATTATATTAAGTATTGAGTAGACCCTTGTTAAGAGCATATTATACCTAAAGTCTCCCCCACTAAGGAATAACCTTAATCCTTAGAGAATTATATAAATACATATTCCCTTGGGAATGGTAATAAAGTATGACAAGAATGATGAGTATTGTCAATATGATGATAAACAACAAAGGTTTTATTTATCTCATAAAGTTTCTAGTACAGAACTCCATAATTCAGCCTTACAAAATTACATGGGTAGGCAAAACTTACCAAGCTTGACATGCTATAACAACTAATTTTAAGCATTTCTCACTATACTCTAATCCTATTGATTTATACATAAAAATTACTTCTAATAGCTTCAGTCACTTTTCCTTGTGGCTTAAAGTTTTCCTGAACTCTTGTTTTTGTTCTGAGAGAGTACATGACATTCTGAGATCCGATGCTTTAGATTTTTGCACTTCAAACATGCTCCTAGTCTCTGCCAACAGTCTTCTTTGACATGGCCTGGTTTGTGACAATATGCACAAGCTTCCTTAGGTTGTGCCTTGGCATTCTCTTGCTTGTTGGCCTTCTTGATCTTTTTGCTTTTCTTGTTCCTCTTCACCATATTTTCACCAATTGTTTCTCTTTTATTGGAGGGAACTGTTCTCCTCCATATAGATACTGTAATACTCATTGTTTCTTGGATATTTGTATTTCTAATATTTTCATGCAGTTCCATTTTCCCTTGATCACCGACTGGAACTACTTGCTCCAAGGACTGAGCAAGATTGTTCATGGCATACTAAACTTCTCTCCAATGTGTTGCTTCTCCCATCCCATTGGCTGAGCAACAAATTAAAGTTTGGTTAATCAATTTTGCAGTTTAAAACTCAGCTTTTCTAATTAATACTAGTAGTACAGTTTTTACTGTATGTATCTAGTTACTTGATACATTGACCTTCGTGATTAAATAATGTCTATTCCTTACAGGATTTTTAAATATGATAGATGTTATGTTGTATCTCTGGTTTTGATAATGTCACAAGTCAATCAAAATGTAATAAATATCTAACACAAGTCTTTTATATCATAAGAAAATTCATAAAGTCAAAAGCTCTTTTTTTAATGTGTTGACTCTGGTTACTCTATAGGTCGACACACAACTAACACTAAGTGAACTACTGAAGTTTGGTGATGCATATGAGTCAACTAGTTTGGACAACACAAGAGTGTGTCAACTTTGATTGAGGATGAAATGGTTCTATTTGTCAACATAAACTGGTGGTTTCACCGGACCTTGGATTTTAGCATTCTACTAGGTTTATTTGAATTATAAGACTTTCAGGCAGGCCAATTTGTGAGAGATTAGAAAGACGCTATTTTGATGGAATCGCCAAAATCATGTTTTTCTTCTTCGGTGGGAGAGTTGACTGTTTATTGGTAAAAGATATGATTTTTCTAGTATTTTTATTGGTTTCAAATGGGGGGTACTTCCTTATTTACATGTAATATCTTAAGTAAATGAAATATCTTAAGTAAATGAAACATCAAACAGATCAGGTTAAACACCTCAGACAGGTGTATGTCGACAACCAAGAACTGGATGTCGACAACTACTGTCCTCCCAGAACCAATTCCTGGGATCTGAACACTATCTGTCGACAAACCAGAGTCGGTTGTTGACAGGTGAGGAATATCTGTCGACAGATAAGGAACATCTATCGACAGCTACTACTGGTTTTTGCATTGACTGGGTTCTGGAAGCAGAAACCCTATCGACAGGTAAGTGCTGGCTGTCGACAGGTGTGATCTAAACTTCCAGGAATGTTGATCTAAACTTCCAGGAATGTGGTAAAACTACCATAGGAAATTCTACCAAGTGTTTCTATGAATCCTTACATGATTGACAACATCAAAAGGGTCTTGTTTCCACTTCTAAACACTACTTTACATAAGGGAAACAAGTAGAACAATAGGAATATATTATGGCATGGACACCTATGACAAGATGATATACTGGAAACATAACTCTTCCAAACCACATTCTCTTGTAAATAATAGGAAGATTTCTACAAACATGGTTGGACCTAACATGAATATTAGCTAAACATGATTACAAGGAATAGAAGAACAATTCTAAAGATGTTTCCAGAATCAGAGGCAAGTGTGGACATGGTCAAACACTTAAACATGGAGTTCTTCAGTATGAGAGGAAGGCTAGAATAAAAAGAGGAGGTCTTTATGGTATGGATAGCATGGAAAGACTTCTGGAAGAAAGAAAATTTCTTACACAAATCCTTCATGAGAATCTTTCTCGAATTTGGAAGGAAAGTCATATCAAATACATGTATCAATAACCAATGACATGAACTTCACTAAAGGTATGAACAAAGTGAGAGGGAAAGACACTCCTATTAGCTTTACTAAACTCAAATCAAGATAATAGTAAAATAGATGGTCTCAAGGATTTTAATAGAAGAAGGAAACAAACGAAGGTGAGTTCTACAGAACATGAAACAAATAGTAAATATGGGTTTATACAAATGGCGAGACCACAAGCATGAAACAAGAAATGGAAGAAGAGTCATAGGGAGGAACCAACCTCTAGATATTTCGTTCATACTCAATACAATCTATATCCAACTTTACTTATCTATCTTAACCTCAGGCTTTTTACCCATCCTCACAGATCACTATTGGATGTTGAAGACCAATGACCCTAAATTATTTGTGTGACGGCCCTAGATACTTATGCCCAATGAGGCTCCATATCCAGATCCACCTCCCATGAACGGACCGAAGTCTCGCAAGGGATAGCTCGTACACGTGTCCAGTAAGAATATAAAAGACAACCACAACAGTATAAGACACAAGAAAGTACATGTGCTCATACCTGCATATAACAATTTACAACTGTCCCATTACATTATTACATGTCCAAATTAAAAAGAGTACAACTACCTAGGGCATACCCCGAGGGAGCACAAGCTCACACAACTCAACAAACACTACTGCTGGTGGTACAAGTCTGCCACAACGTATTCGAAAGCCATACCAAAGGTAAACCCTGAAAAGAACTATAGGGGAGTGAGCCTCAACAAGTTATAGGCTCAGTAGGGGACCACTCAAAACCACACACAACACAGGAGACCCTCAACCCCAGCGGGTCTCATTGGCAACACCGATAGCCAAACCATGTCACTACTGCGCAGGTGGTCTTTTACGGCGACAATTAAAGTCGCCGCTAAATATCCATTTTATGGTGACTTTTCTTAACGCCGTAAAAGAGTAGACTTTTTACGGTCAAATAAAGAGTCGCAGTAAAAAAAGTACATTGTCGCCGTAAAAACACATATTTGCATCATTGACGGCGAAGTTTTTGTCGCCGTAAATAGTCTCCCTTTTACACCGTCCCACGCCCCTTCCCCTCCTATCTCCCCTGTCGCGCGAACTAGGGATTTGAAGCCCCGTGGCCGAGCTCCGCTCTCCACCGTCACCAGCTTCGGCCGGCGTCCACTGTCGCCTCCTCCGCACGCCAGCATATATATATATATAGATATATATATCATCTCTCTCCTTCTCTCACTTTCTCGTCTCCTTCGCCAGTTTCACGCGATCTAGGGCTTCGAAGCACTGCCGCCGGCCACGCCCTCCCTCCGGCACAGTCGCTCTCTCCCCACAGCAAGGTGGCTTCGCCTTCACGCTTCGCTGCCTCACCGGATCTCCATCGTGTCGCCTTCTTCTGGTTCGTCCTCTTCCCCTCCCCACTTCATCTGCTGTCTCCTCTTCGATCCCAGCTCTCTCTCTCTCTCTCTCTCTCTCTCTCTCTCTCTCTCTCTCTCTCTCTCTCTCTCTCTCTCTCTCTCTCTCTCTCTCTCTCTCTCTCTCTCTCTCTCTTAGAACTCTCTCCACTCCCTCCCGATCTTTCTCTCTTACACACTCCCTGCCTTGGGGGGCGGCCCTCCTCTCCCCTGACATCTTCTACTCCCGATCTGCCCGCTCCCGCCTCCCTCCTCTCTTCTGCCTCTCCCATCCTCTTTTTCTCAGATCTTTCTGCCTTTGATCTCGCTCCAAAGATGAGGGAGTGCATCTCGATCCACATCGGGCAGGCCGGTATCCAGGTCGGCAATGCCTGCTGGGAGCTTTACTGCCTCGAGCATGGCATCCAGGTATCCATTTACGGAGCCCGCGTCGCAGATCTGTAATGTGCTTTGTGCATTTCCTCTTTTCTCGTTTTTGCTTCGGTTTTCTATGGTCCTGCTGTTTCTTTTTGCATTTCTTAGGTTTTGATTCTTCTTTCGATTGTTTTATGTCCTGTCATCTTCATCCGTTTATTTGGCCGACCGATCTGTTTCGTAGGATCAACTTCTTTTACATTTAGTGTTGTATGTGTTCGAATCTCTCTCTCTCTCTCTCACAGTTTCAGGTTGTAGATCTAAGAGTTGTTTGAGATGGTAACGCTTGATATGCTATGCAGGTCTTTTATACTTTCATTGGTCTGTCCAGATGTTTCTTTTGTTTCCATCTTTCACTCCTGTGATATCGTCTCTCCCACACCCCCAACCCCCCTCCCCACAACTCAAAGACATCTCTTCAGTGTTCCCCTAAATAGTTTTGTTGGTGAACATTTCCATATTTCTCTCTTCCTAAAATTTTCATGATCTACTGTTAATTCTATAGGATGGTGACAAGGAACGAATTGAGAAGTACAACAAAAGAACAGTTTAAGGTGTGTTTTCTTTTGTTTCACATAGTACTACTATGAAATCAATGATTATGAGAACCAAGGTTATCTTCTTTGTTCAATGCTTATTATTTATTCATGCTAATTGGGTGAGGCAAATATGAGGCAAGGGTAGGCAAGACTTTTCTAGTTCATTACCTAGGCATGCAGGTGTTCACCTTCAATAATGTTGCTCTTGTCTACATCCATGAAAGACCATTAGTCATGGATATATGGTGTGAACTTTTACATTGTTTCCTCAGTTATTTTTTCCCTTAATGTATGATGATAGTGCTGCCATTTAGATAGCCAGATGTGGTTATAGGTTGAAAGGGGATGAATAAGACATGTTTGTACTAATGTAGGATCTTTAATGATGTGTTCCCTGATGTTTCTCTGCTCCTATTTGCACATTCTCTGATATTGTGGAACTTAGCAATCAGGGTTTTTAGAAGTGAGGGTTAAATTTGAGTGCCTACGGAATTGGTTTTGGACAGGTTTGAGAGTCTAAATTGATTTCCTAGACTTATATGATCCAAAATCGTTTCTTGTTTACTAACTTGAACTATTAGATAAATGAAAATGAAATGCAATAAGGTATTTGTCTTTTATAGTTTAATTATTATGCATGTTCTACTACTCTAAATCACAGGTTTTAGTTTGCATTCTTCAATCGACACTTCAATTTTTTCTGCTTTAGTGAACTATTTGTGTAATTAAAATCATATATATATATATAACATTTGTTTCTTATAAATCAAGGTTAAATGATTGATGCACCCACACGATACTGTACATAATGACATATATTAAGACCATGCTTGGCGGTTATCTGCCTTTATGTTGGGGGGTAAAGAGGGTGGGCTGTTGTTGTTTGCCTTTGGTTGTCTGCCTTTACATCTGCTTATGATATTGGTATGCATAAGCAAACTGGCATTCACATTCTAGCAAACTGACATTGACATTCTGTCTTTCTTTGCTTCTCATTCACATTCTGGCAAACTGACATTCACTTGTCTGCTACTCATATACATATTTTGTCAGGAAACTATCTGTTTACACCAGGTAATCATAACACAAGCAAAGTGCAAGATCAGATAACAGAACAAAGTATGCAAAATAGGTTGGAGTAGAGAAAAGATATAGCCAACAAAAGTGGGTATAACCTATTATAACACTGCAAAATATTTAATAAAAGAAATAAAACTATCATTTTCATGACTGTTAACAATATATCTTATTATGCCATTATAGTGTGATTAGATATGCTATGATTCATGTTTAGATCCTTATTTATATCATTTTTCAGACCATGGCTACTCAGAGAACAACTAGTTGATGGATGAACTTAAACAAAAAGCTACAATGGGACAATAATAATAAGGTCCATGTCTTTAAATGACTGTGAAGGAATACTGGACTTGTCAAAAGCCTAGAAAACAATAAAACTGGGTGGATGGCCCAGTGGATGGCCTGATTGGCTTGAAACCAGAGTATTCTCCCTCAGCTCTTGATTTTGACATCTCTATACTTTTCCATTATGAGTATCCCATTATAAGGTTCTACCTCAACTTGGCTGGTTAGATATGAGGAGGCTTTTCCCTCATACATTAAAAAGGGAATTGCCCAAAAAAGTAATACCACATGGGACATGGGCATGTACCAAGGATCCAGTGATTCTGTACAGCATGCTTTGCATTTATTATTTTTTTCCTCTACTCACTGGTTTATGAAATTGGGCCTGTTTCGGGGTTAAAAGAGAAATGATTGAAAATTTAAGATGCAACAAAGGAAGTCTGCAATTGGTCGGCCATTAGGAAATAGGAATTGATGGATCTGATTTTTCCTATCAGATGATGGTTGACCAGAGTAAGTATCAAGGTATTCACTTAAATGTTGCAAAGTATCAAGGTATTGACATTTGTTTGTTCACTAAAGGGGTTAAGCTCCACTTATTGTAATTTTTAATGTCAGCCTGGTTGATCTGATTGGTCTTTATTTTTACATTTATGTTAATGTTTATATTTGTATGTCTTTTTGTTTTTCTTCATTGCAGGAGAATAACACAAATGCAGAAGAAATGTTAAAACACTAGCAGATGATCTGTTTATGCTTGTAATTTGGGTGTTGAGAAGGTAATACTTGGGTTTTAAGAACACCATTTTTTATGTTTCTAATGTCGTAAATACTTGGGTTTTAGAAGGTAGTCAACCTGCAAATGTTTAATTTTCCCCTATTTTCATTTTCCAATCCGAAGTAACCATAGAAACAACTCTCAAAGGTTTTATAAATGGAAGGTTTAAGGTTATGACATTTTACACCACATTATTAAACAACTTTGTGGTTTCCAATGTTAGGAATATATTTCCAAAAATGTGTAGTTACATGTTAGATATAATAGAGAACAAAGTTCTATTATATCTATCTCAGAACTGTTGCCAATCCCAAAACCCAATCTGATCCAGATTTCCTTGGACATCGATTAACACCAAATTCAGCCAGGAGCACAGCTAGACCAGCCCAGTTCAACATCTTGTCCTGCATCAATATGTATACATCTTTACTTTGCATGGAGGAGACTAGAAATACCATGCATAAATGGTCAAACAGGAAACTTGTCTGCCTAGAGTTACATCTTCCCAAGGAATGATATATGGTAACCATCCTATGAAAAGTAATGTAGTATGACAAATATAGATCCTGCATTGCAAAGTAATGTAGTATGACAAATATGGTCTACTTGTGGATTATGCATTATATAACATGCTCAGATTACTTTATTAAAAAGATAATGCACATTGTTTTTTCCAAAAAAACAGTAGATTATCCAACACCTACTCTATATTTTGCTCTTGCTGTTGTGGTTGTCCATCTGAAATTTTGGCTTCTAATTTTCTTTTGTAGGGCCATTGGTAGAATGTCAATAGATAAGAGTTGGATGTCTCTTTTGAGGAACACATGCGAATTTGAGAAAGGACTAGATGAGTTTTTAGATTTTGCTTTTGTAAGATCAGCGATGCGCGATAAGATTCTTTGTCCTTGCATGCCATGTCTAAATTCTGTAAGACATGTGAGGAATGATGTAAAACTCCATGTCTTTAAATATGGAATTGATCAGAGATACACAAAATGGGACTTCCATGGCGAAAGTTCTGATTCGTCAGAGGGGGACACATCTGATGATGAAGGGATAAGTCAGGGAAGAAATGACGAGGCAACTTTAGCAATGTTACATGACATGATGACTGCCAAAGGTCTGATGAATGAGCATGTTCCAGGCGAGACTTCATCTGATGTTCCTCCTATGTCTGAAGAGCCAAACTTGGGAGCCCAAAGTTTTTTAAATGGTTGAAGATGCTAAAGTAAAGTTATATCCAGAATGTAAGGGGTTTTCTAGATTGACATGTATAGTGGAACTATTTCATTTAAAGTGCACTTATGGTTGGAGTAATATTCATTTGATGCATTGCTCAAATTTCTTAAGAAACTTCTCCCCGAAGGTAATACTTTGCCAGATTCTATGTATGAGATCAAGAAAAATATTCGAGATTTGGGTCTTGGATATCATAAGATTGATGCATGCCTTAATGATTGCATACTTTATCATGGTCTCTGTGTTGATTATGATCGTTGTCCAGTATGTGGCACTTCCAGATGGATGTCGAGTGGAAGTGGGGAAACAGATGTTCAACAGGAAGGGAAGACAAGAATATCACGTAAAATCTTGCGGCACTTCCCATTAGTTCCACGACTACAAAGGATGTTTATGACTGCTGAATTAGCAAAGGACATGAGATGGCATAAGGAAAAACGTGTTGTGTTGATGATTTTTTACGACATCCTGCTGATTCTCCTGCATGGAAGACATTTGATATGCATCATCCATCGTTTGCTCGTGATTGTCGAAATGTTAGACTTGGGTTAGCAAGTGATGGGTTCAATCCGTTCAGTACAATGAGTTCTGCGTATAGTACATGGCCAGTTGTGCTCATTGTGTATAATCTTCCACCTTGGTTGTGTATGAAACAATCATTCTTTATTATGTCATTGTTAATATCTGGTCCTAAATCTCCTGGAAATGACATTGATGTGTATCTACAACCATTGTTAGAAGAGTTGAAAGAACTGTGGAATGTTGGATTTGAAACATATGATGCTTATAAAAAACAAAATTTAATATGCATGCAGCATTATTATGGACAATCAATGACTTTCCAGCATATGCAAATCTATCTGGTTGGAGCACAAAAGGGGCATTGGCTTGTCCAGACTGTCATAAGCATACTTGTGCAACGAGATTGAAGTATGGAAAGAAATTTTGCTATCTTGGCCATCGTCGTTGGTTAGACATTGACCATGCTTGGAGAAAAAATAAGAAAGCTTTTGATGGTAAAGAGAGCAGAGAGTGGCACCCAAGCCATTTATTGGAGATGAAATCTTATCTGATATGCACATTTCTCACAAGTGATATTTGGAAAGCTTACTAGGAAGAGGAAGCGAGGTGAATTGTTATACAATTGGAAGAAGCATAGCATTTTCTTTGAATTGCTTATTGGAGTAAATTGTTAATAAGACATAACCTTGATGTAATACATATAGAGAAAAATGTTTGTGATAATATGTTGGGACCTTGATGAATATTGAGGGCAAAACTAAAGACAATATCAAAGCCCGTCTTGATATGCAGGAGATGGGGATTAGAAAGGAATTGCATGTTGTCAAGGTAGGGGACAGAGTTGAATTGCCGCCCGCAAAACATACATTGTCCACAGATGAGAAGAGGATTATATGCCAATTTTTGAAAGATGTGAAAGTTCCTGATGGTCATGCTTCAAACATATCTCGTTGTGTACATGTTAAGGAATGTGAATTGAGGGGATTAAAAAGCCATGATTGCCATGTTCTGATTGAACGATTATTACCACTTGTCTTACATAAAACATTAGACATTGATGTATGTGATCCGCTGGTGGAGTTAAGTAAGTTTTTCTCAGAAATATGTGCAAAAGTTTTGAGAGTTGATTTGTTGAAACATCTAGACTCTCAAATACCATTGACCCTATGCAAGTTGGAAAGGGTTTTTCCACCTAATTTTTTTGATGTGATGGTTGCACTTAGTTAGTGCATTCATAGCACAACAGGCTATCATTGCTGGTCCAGTATAATTTCGGTGGATGTATCCTATTGAGAGGTATGAAACATTTTATATTTATCGGATATTACTTTTTTTTTCCATTGAATAGTTTTTACAATTATATTCATTGTTTAAGTACTTGCGTACGTTAAAGGGTTATGTGTGCAATAAGGCTCGTCCAGAGGGTTCTATTGCAGAAGGGTATCTCTCGGAAGAGTGTATGATATTCTGTGCTAGATATTTATAAAATGTTGAATCCAAGTTAAATCGGCCTAATCGAATTGTGGATGTTAGAGAGGGACCAACATATTCTATGAACATATTCAAAGAAAATGGGCGAAGCACTAAAAATGGGAAGCTTCATGAGTTATCCTTGCTTGACTTAAAACAAGCAAGGTTATATGTTTTGAAGAATTGTGAAGAAGTTCAACCTTTCATTAAGTAAGACTATTCTTTCTATTTCTATGTGTTTATATCATCAATGCATATCCTCAAATTGTTCATAATTTTGTATATTTTTTATATAGTGAGCATTTGGATGAACTAAAGAGTCAAGGACTTCGAAATGTGGAAAGAAAACACAATGATGAATTTTCTGATTGGTTTGAATCAAAGTAAGTTTTAATATCTGTACACTGTAATAGTCTATGCTACAATATAATTTAATACTATTATTTTGATCATAGGTGTGTGATTTACATAAAAGAGGAGAAGTCAGTGAAGAGCTGTACGCATTGGCTAGAGGTCCAGATAAACAAGTGTTGACTCATAATGCATGGTGCATAAACGGCTTTCTATTCCGCACACTACAAGTTGAAAGACATTTGAAGACTCAAAATAGTGGAGTTGTTGTTCAAGGGGATGAGGAAACTGGTAATATCACATATCATGGACAACTCACTGATATTACCGTGCTTCAATATATAGGGCGAAGACACGTGACTTTATTTAAGTGTGATTGGTTTGAAGTGTCTTCTCAAGCTCGAGGATATAGAGAAGATAGATATGGATTTATTAGTCTTAACTTTGGTCGACGTCTGAAGACAAATGAACCGTACATTCTTGCATGTCAAGCAGCACAGTGTACTTTACTAAAGATAGCAAGGATCCCAGTTGGCATATAGTTGTTAAGGTTACCCCAAGACATGTTTATGATGTGCCTTGTCCTACTGAAGAAATGAGGAAGCTATTGAGGTTGGAGCTACTGAAGAAAATGACCCCTACCAAGCTAATGAAGTTGGAGTTAGTACTCAATTCTCCATGTTAATGAGTGAGGATATTGATGAATTGGTGCCAATGAACCGAACTGATATTGATGGTGTACAGTTGGATACTACACTACTTGGTGTAGTACAAGAGGACATAGAAGCTATTTATGAAGATGATGACTTGTTGACTGAAGATGAACTGGATTTTGATAATGATAATAATGAAATTGATGAGGAAATTGATAGCACATAATTGTCTTTATTTGAGCAGGTTCTACTAATGCATCTGATCCTTCAAGTAGCAAGATTAGAAGAAGCAGGGGGAAGTTTAAAGGACTTGAAACATTAAAAAAAATGAGAGGATATAACAATGCAAAGTTGCCTGTTCAGATTGATATGGAATTTAGAAGACCATTTGGTGAAAATACAGATGATCTAGTTGGTGAGATAGCTCGGTTGGTAACACTATGTGCTTCTTTTGATGTGCCTTATTGGCGTGATGTTCCTGAAGATAGAAAGATCAAGATTTATGAAAAATTGTTGGTAAGTATTTATTCACATATGAATTAGTTATATTTTATTAGAATTCTCAATTCATATTATGTAATTTAATTGGCTAAATATGTGTAGGACAAATTTGAGCTTAAAGTAGGAGATGAAGTTTGCAATGATATCCACATCAGGAAAATTATCTATGAGATAGCTGGTCGGAGATATCGAGATGTTCGGAGCACATTGTATCGTCATTATCAATCTTATGCAACTGACGAGGATCGTCTCCAAATCCCCGGAGGATATAAATGCCAATGAGTGGGCATGGTTGGTCAACTATTTTGGATCTAAAAAATTTAAGGTATTGATAATAATTCTTATTTAAATATTAGAAATTTTTATTCGGTCATAATATTTTTCTTGATTTATGATATAGGCAATGAGTGAAAGAAACAAAGTTAATCGTTCTAAACAAGTGATTAGTCATATCACAGGGCGAAAATCATTCAAGCAAGTTAATTGGGCAGAGGTATGTTGAGTTTAATTTTATTGATATTATTATATATAATTTTTTATAGTGGGTTAACCATTTTTTTTAATAGCGTAATGAAGGAGGAGAGCCTCCAGCACATGAACTCTGGAGACTAACACATCAAAAAAAGGATGGCTCTTGGGGAAGTGAACAATCAAGACAAGTTTATGTATTTTTGTCTATTTTTTGTTTATTTATTTATTTTTAATATAATTTGTGTTCATTATTCACACTAATTTTTTGCTCTCTTTCTCTTTCTCTTGAAATATAGGAAACTGTTAAAGATAAATTAGAAGAGATTGCTTCACAACCATGTGACTCTCCAGTTGCATCAACTCCAGAGGAGGTGCTTAGCTTGGTGGTCGGACAGAGATCTGGCCATGTTAGAGGACGAGGTTGTGGTCCAAAGCCACCTTCCAAGTCAGCTGCTACAACAGCCACAATTGCTGGACTTCAAGCCCAAGTAAAGGACAAAGATGAGAGAATATCACAAATCGAGGAGTTAATTTCCCAACAAAAAGAAGAGGTGGCTCAGATCCAAGAAAAACTCTGCAAACAAAAGGAAGAGGTGACTGCCAAGGTGACCTCCGAGGTGACTGCTCGTCTACAAAGAAATATGTCATCTCAATTGAATGAGTTGGTGAACAAGAAGTTCATGGATATGATGTTTCAATTTCATAGAGATTTGGGAACAGGACATTGATCTTTATGTAGTACATTATGTTTTTTGTTTTAATGTAATGTCATGTACTTTGATTATGACTTTTTAAGATGTAAGTGTTGAAGTCTATGTAAATGTTGGATTCTAAGTATTTATGCAAATTTCATTTTTATTTTTGTGATGCCATTGTTTGTATGAAAGAACAGGAATTGTACAGGTTGTATAATTAGAATTTACGGTTATATATTAATTTTATAGATAATAATTATAGCGACTTTTATTGCCGTAATATATTATTTACGGCGACCAACAGCCTAGCCACCAGACCAACCGAACAATGGTGTTTGTCGTCGTAAAAGGGTTTTACGGCGACTAAAGTGCGCCGTAAAAGGTTATAAACTGCGACTTTAAATGTCGCCGTATAAACGTGTATACGGCGACAGGAGAAGGTCGCCGTAAAATTTCAACTGCGACAAGACATTTAGCGGCGACACAATTATCGCCGTCAAATCTTATTGCTAGCGACATTATAGGTTTTTACGGCGACAAATGTCGCTGTAAATAACAAGATTTCATGTAGTTATATCATGCTCACAACAAAGCATAATTAACACATACTAAACATAATTACATCAGTTTATACAAATCTCAAAAAAGAGAAAGAGCAACAGGAGCAGTACAACACCACTAGTCCACTCCACAACTGTAGAGCCTAGGCCACAAGCCTTACGGGCACACCACCTCAACAACTAGTCGCCTAAGCTACAAGCCATACAGGCAAACCACTACCTAGGCTACAAGCTTCACTGGCGAATTTGAAACACGTGGGTAATAGGACTGCTAACTAAGAGCTAGTCCTTTATACCCGTAAACCACGATATATCGAATGTCACACTTAAGTAACAGGATTGGCTACCACGATGCCAACCCATCACACATTAAAACCTTATTCAGAAGTTTATCCAAGGAAGGGTAAACCATAACAAGTGAAAGGTCTCACCACACGACCTCCACGGAGCACAACTCCACCACACCACCTGAAAAGGCTGGTACACAATGTACCACCACAAACCACTACCCATACTGGGTATAGGTACCTACTACCACGAGGTACACCACAGAAACCACAAGTAAGCTTATGCCATAACCAGGCACACCACAGCAATACAAACCACAGCCTCAACTGTGCTAACATCAGGGCACTCCTCAATGAGTAAAACCTCAACCAGTGAATCACCCACACACGAGCCATAGCCAGTGGCAAAGCACGGGTCAGAAAGAACGATGCCACCACATGGGACAGACTATTGGTTCATGACGCCAGTATCCAACCCGAACAACATAGCACAAGAACTACCTCTCAGTCTCGCAGTCACGGACGTAAGGTCCAGCTGTCGCTCCACAACCACAAGTAAAGCCAAAGAACTGTGGAGACCAACCAAACCACCACACCTGTGGACCACACTGCCGCAGGCCCATGCCTGGCACCTTTAGAGACTCTGGCCTGAGCCCTCTAAAGTGAGGCACTAGAAATTAGGACTAGCGGGGCCCAATACATCTATTGATGTCCGTAACCCCCCAGCTACAAGCGCGCTACAAGCGACCAAACAATAAACTCTCACAAGTTGCTGCACTTTGCCGTCTTTCCCTCAGCCGGATGACAACTCTCCCCGAGAGCAAGGGTGTCCAGGAAGACGACAAGACCTCAACAGTACCATTGTACCGGGACAAGCCCCGAACACACACACGTGCCTAACTCACACAGAACTTGGGGCTCCCAACTGAAGAGGTATTCCAAAATAGGCACTGGACCACCACACTAGACAATGCACAATTCATGTCAATCATGTATACCTCAATGAAACTTGTATTACTATATATTAAATATCACTAGCTCGTCACAGGTCACCATGTGACCTCCAAGCCACTTACAACTCACTACACAACACACATCCTACAATCCTATCTATGCTTAACCAATTAACCATCTTAAATAACTCATATAAAACATCGGAGAACCGAGGCTAGGTTCATACTAGAACCTCACTGCCCAACCATCACAAATAACATATTAAACCACAATAATGTGTGTGCCATGCACACACACATACTTAATCCATATAAATGACATACCACTTGCGTAAACAGCATGCTAGCAACATAAATGACACGCACAAGGAGTGCTACGGGTGCCAATGCACCACATACCAAGACCATATACCTAAAATACCAATAATCAGATAACCAAATCACTAAAAGCATGAAGAACAAGACCTCTCAGCTGAGGTCACGACATGGGGTAATGTCGCCTTCAGATCGCGACACCACAATATGTCACGTTCACCACCAGAATGCGACACCCCGACATGTCGCGTTCAAAACTAGAATGCGACGAATCGGCCTGTCGCGACCTGGTCACGACAGAAGGGTCTGTCGCCTTCACAGATGAAACCCTAATCCGAGAACCCTTCTCTGGATCCTCCATGCAAACCACCCTAAACGATGTTTCAACCCGGTTTTCATGCTCATTTCATTGCCTAAACATGGTATCTACTGTTTATAAAGCATTAAACAAATCAAACATGCACCATACACGATCTACGCAATGGAACCAGGTGGGATCTCCCTATCTTCATGAAGAGCACGCAAACTGGCTACGGCACGACATCTCTCCCACTCCATGCGACGTCCTCGCGTCGAGAGCACGTCGAAATCCACTCCGGAACACCGAATCGCCCTAAGAAACCACAACAACTCCTTCCTGGTCGAGCAGAGCTTGTGAAAGCTCTATTCGGCCAAACCTTCTTAAAAACGCACAGCGGTTGGGAACGCGGCGTATCCCTGCGTCGCGACCTGATCGCGACGTAGAAGGCTGTCGCCTTCCCACTCCTGACGTCAGCAAGCCCTGCCCCGTACGCGACACGTGGCACGCATGCAGACGTCGACCGAAACAGCGGTAACATGAATGCGACCACTAGGGCCATCGCGTTCAGAACGCGACCTACACTCTCGTCGCGTTCACAACCAGTGAACCAACGGGTGCTATGGGCCTAACCTGCCGGCCCACTAAGCCCCGCACAACACTCGGAAACCACGACCAAGGCTCAATGACCCTATATTGGTCATGAGCACCACACTAAAGCCAGTAAACGCAGATCCAAATGACCACTAAACGAGGATCCATAAGGATCCGAAAAATGCGCTACGTTACAATTTGGATCCTCAACCGATGCTCTGATACCATTCTATTACGTCACAATAATTAATATATCAATAAATGTCGTAACGTGAGTGAATAAAAAATCAAGAGTAAACTTTGAACTATTTAAACAGAAAATTACTCGAGACTTTACTAAATAAAAATAATTATCAACTGTCATTCTACAAGTATTACATGACTCTCAATTTACAATTCAAAAGTAAACGCCGCAAAGGTTGATCTCTCAGCCCACAAATCCCGATGTCCTACCTTCTAGAACCGTTGATAACCTGAAAAGTAGGATTTGGTGAGCTAACTAGCCCAGCAGAATTCAATCTATTAATCAAAAGAATTAAGATAATCAAGGACAGTATAAAGAGTTTAACAGTAACAAGGTTAGATAACAAAAGTGACTGGATGACCAAGTCAACAATAACAAACAAGAATATTGAAATAAGATCGCATGATCAAGAATTCAGAATAACAACCATGTTCTGATTCAAATCGTATCTAACTGATGATAAAATAACATGATGACTAATCCAGCTGATAGTGATGCAATGCCAAACATCCTTAGATCCTTTATCATTCCGCACGACCTATAAACGAATTCGGGTGCTCCTCCCAGGACTGGACTAGCCCTATATGTACAGGCATATTAATCTAGTGGGGTCCAGGGACCCAATAATTGTCATCACAAGTCTTTCATCAACAATTGTGTTACTCAAGTACTCAAACTATTATGTAATCAAAGAACATGGATTGAGATCATTGAATACAGGAAGTTGTAACCAACTAGGTACTTCTTATACTTGAAGACTTCAAGGATAATCCAAAGTAGAAAGTGGAAAACAATTGGATGACCTCTGTAGTGACATAATGGCAAAAACCCAAGAGAATGAAGGTGGCAGCTTGCTAGGCTAATAGCATGATGTTTCAACAAGAGGTTGAACAAGGAAAGGTGCTGGAAAACTGGCCAAGATAGTGTATGTCGACAGCTAGGAAGTAGTTGTCGACAGGTGCAAGCCACTACAAGAAAATGCGCTATTTCCGACGGACGTAATCCGTCAGAAATCCGTCGGTATTCTGTCGGAAAAGGCTTCTTTCGACCGCTTTCCGTCCAAAGCTCGTCGGAAACTTTCCGTCGGAAATACTTGGTCAGAAATTCTGACGGATGACAATTCTGTCGGAATTCGGTCGAAACCTCTGACGGATATAATCTGTCGGTAAAGCCGTCCGTATTTTCCGACGGAATTGCCGACGGTGTTTAGCCGTCGATAATTTATCAGTTCCGACGGATACTTATCCGTCGGTCAATCCGTCAGTATTTTCCGATGGTATTACCGACGGTGTTTTTCCGTCGGTAATTTATAAGTTCTGACGGATACTTATCCGTCGAAAAAGTCACATATATTTTTTTTAAATAGGCAAATAAAAATGATTTGTCAACATTACTACAATGTCAAACCTGCTACAATATTCATAAATTTAACAAATACTAACAATAAACATAAAATCATAAAATACAATAAATATAAAATCATATAAAATAATGAATACAAAAATCAACATAGATCTGCTGGATCGTCTGCTGTCCCTGCCTCGTCATCGTCTGGAGCTGGATCCTATATTAAAACAAATTAAAATGAGAAACATAATAATAATAAATAAAAGACATACAGTATTTTCAAAAATGAAATTTAAAACATGTGATATTTCTCAAGCTTAATACAATACTATTTTTAGATCCATCATTTTCTTGGGTGTTTTTAGATCCGTCCTTTGAATGCCCAACCCAATCCGGAGATCCAAATTGGATTCCGTCAGTTCCCACATGTCACTTTAACCCACCCGGTCGTGTCGGAGAAAACGGCACGTCGATCGGATCCCTATTTGGGATTTTAGACCCCCGGGTTGTGTCTCTTAACCATTTATATATGTTTGGCCGTGTTTTTAGATCCATCCTTTGAATGCCCAACCCAATTCGGGGATCCAAATTGGATTTCGTTAGTTTCTACACGTCACTTTAACCCACCCAGTCGTGTTGGAGAAAACGGCACGTCGATCGGATCCCTATTTGGGATTTTAGACCCCCGGGTTGTGTGTTTTGACCCTTATATATATACTTGGGTGTTTTTTAGATCCGTCATTTGAATGTCCAACCCAATACGGAGATCCAAATTGGATTCCGTCAGTTCCCACACGTCACTTTAACCCACCGGTCGTGTCGGAGAAAATGGCACGCCGATCCGATCCCTATTTGGGATTTTGGACCCTCGGGTTGTGTGTTTTGACCCTTTATATATATACTTGGGTATTTTTTAGATCCGTCAATTGAACGCCCGACCCAATCCGGAGATCCAAATTGGATTCCGTCAGTTCCCACACGTCACTTTAACCCACTGGTCGTGTCGGAGAAAACGGCACGCCGATCCGATCCTATTTGGGATTTTGGACCCCCGGTCGCATGTTTTATCCATTTATATATGGTTGACCGTGTTTTTAGATCCGTCCTTTGAATGTCCAACCCAATCCGGGGACCAAATTGGATTCCGTCAGTTTCTACACGTCACTTAACCCACCCGGTCGTGTCGGAGAAAACGGCACGTCGATTGGATCCCTATTTGGGATTTTAGACCCCCGGGTTGCGTGTTTTAACCATTTATATCTGTTTGACAGTGTTTTTAGATCCGTCATTTGAATGCCCAACCCAATCCAGAGATCCAAATTGGATTCCGTCAGTTCCCACACGTCACTTTAACCCACCGGTCGTGTCGGAGAAAACGGCACGCCGATCCGATCCCTATTTGGGATTTTGGACCCCCGGGTGTGTGTTTTGACCCTTTATATATATACTTGGGTATTTTTTAGATCCGTCAATGAACGCCCGACCCAATCCGGAGATCCAAATTGGATTCCGTCAGTTCCCACACGTCACTTTAACCCACCTGGTTGTGTCGGAGAAAACGGCACGCCGATCCGATCCCTATTTGGAATTTTGGAACCCCGGGTTGCGTGTTTTAACCATTTATATATGGTTTACCGTGTTTTTAGATCCGTCCTTTGAATGTCCAACCCAATCCGGGGATCCAAATTGGATTCCGTCAGTTTCTACACGTCACTTTAACCCACCCGGTCGTGTCGGAGAAAACGACACGTCGATTGGATCCCTATTTGGGATTTTAGACCCCCGGGTTGTGTGTTTTAACCATTTATATCTGTTTGACTGTGTTTTTAGATCCGTCATTTGAATGCCCAACCCAATCCGGAGATCCAAACTAGATTCCGTCAGTTCCCACACGTCACTTTAACCCACTCAGTCGTGTCGGAGAAAACGGCACGCCGATTCGATCCCTATTTGGGATTTTGGACCCCTGGGTTGTGTGTTTTGACCCTTTATATATATACTTGGGTATTTTTTAGATCCGTCAATTGAACGCCCGACCCAATCCGGAGATCAAATTGGATTCCGTCAGTTCCCACACGTCACTTTAACCCACCTGGTTGTGTCGGAGAAAACGGCACGCCGATCCGATCCCTATTTGGGATTTTGGACCCCCGGGTTAAGTGTTTTAACCATTTATATATGGTTGACCATATTTTTAGATCCGTCCTTTGAATGTCCAACTCAATCCGGGGATCCAAATTGGATTCTGTCAGTTTCTACATGTCACTTTAACCCACCCGGTCGTGTCGGAGAAAACGGCACGTCGATTGGATCCCTATTTGGGATTTTAGACCCCCGGGTTGCGTGTTTTAACCATTTATATCTGTTTGACCGTGTTTTTAGATCCGTCATTTGAATGCCCAACCCAATCCGGAGATCCAAATTGGATTCCGTCAGTTCCCACACGTCACTTTAACCCACCCGGTCGTGTCGGAGAAAACGGAACGCCGATCCAATCCCTATTTGGATTTTGGACCCCCGGTTGTGTGTTTTGACCCTTATATATATACTTGGGTATTTTTTAGATCTGTCAATTGAACGCCCGACCCAATCCGGAGATCCAAATTGGATTCCGTCAGTTCCCACACGTCACTTTAACCCACCTGGTCGTGTCGGAGAAAACGGCACGCCGATCCGATCCCTATTTGGGATTTTGGACCCCCAGGTTGTGTGTTTTGACGCTTTATATATACTTGGGTGTTTTTTAGATCCGTCAATTGAATGTCTGACCCAATCGTAAGTATATGAAATTAATACTAATACTGACCTGAGCTGCTGGCTGTGTGGGGAGTACTCCCTGCATTATTGAAATGAACTGCTGAACCATATCGCTGAACTGCGTCTGTAGCTGTACCCGCTGCGTCTCCATCTCTACCCTCTGCGCCTGTAGCTCTACCCGCTGCGTCTGTAGCTCTTCCCGCTGCGTCTGTAGCTCTGTACGTAGCTCCTCCCGAATGATGCCTCTAATGTCCTCTACACCACTGACGGGCGGCGCAGAAGATGAACTCGCGTGTGCCGGAGGAGCGATCGAACTGGCATTTGAGGACAACACTCGATGAGTATCCAGGCTGTCCCCAAAGCCGTACACTCGACCCTTCCTCGGCACTCCCGCTGCCTCGACCAAGCGTCCGCATCCAAATCTGGCTGGGGAGTGCCCTCTGTGTAGCGCTCCACATCGTCCTGTCGTACGTCTCCTGTAAAATAATTTAAAATTAAATTATTGAAAACAAATTACTTTAATATCATAATTGAATTCATAATTTAAAGCTTGACTTACAGCAATCGTGCGGGCACTCTCGGTAACATAGTCATCTGTCCCCTTCCGCTTATGAGTCCGGTCAAATAACTCGCGGAAAGTAGGGGCACGCTCCAGGTCGTGATGCTTAAAATTCAACAAAATTAGTTACTTTCACAATAATAATCCATATGTATATATGAATCGAACAATAAAATACTTACCAATTTTTGACTGTGGGTCGCATAAGATACGGATCCACTAGTATGCACATTCTTCTCCGGTTGAGTTGCTCTGTTGCGTATTGCCGCCTGTGACCGCTGCTGCCATGGTTCAGCAGCCCAACGCGCGCAAAGGGACTCCCAATAGTCCGTCCGCAGCCAAACAGGGCCGTAATCCACCCAAGCCATAGGATCCCGGTTGCCTGTGGTCTTCATTGCCTTGTCCCGTGCCTCCCACATCGACTTTCTTAAATTAGTTTGGGCCGTAATCTTCCAGACGGCTCGAGCCCGAGGGAGATCCTCGGGTCTCGTGAACGCGAACCTCCGCTATAAAGAAATAAAATTAATCAACGTTCTGCAATAAAACCAAATTAATAATAATTGAATAAATGACTTCAACTCTTCTAAAAAATAAAAATACCGTAAACATGTCAAATAATAAATCCCGGACTGGCACCGGGAAGTCTCTCCATGCATCCACTGGTCCTGGAATATGTGCGTGGACCAGCGTCGTAATATAGTGGGAAGCAGGACTGGGATCTATCTTCCCCCTGCAATTCCACATTAATTTTCTACATGAAATGTATATCCTAAATAACAAATACAGTAACACTGAGATGATGAACTTTACCCTGAGATCCAGCATGGTTGTCGTCCTGGTAGCTGAGGCCCCTCCTCAGCTGCTGGATGTTGGCTCTCCACCTCTGTTGAAAACAATTTAGTACACTTTTATTGTATAAATTGCAAGAGACCAAACATACTAATCTATTGAAACATATGTTTACCTTGTGGTGAGGAAGAAGACGAAGGTGGCGTGGACGGGGAGGCAGTCCCTGCAAAATTTCATACACATTAGAAATTATGATTTTCAAATAAACAAGAATATAGAAATTTACCTGTCGCTGGGACGACGGGCGTGGACGGAGAGCACAGTCCCTGCAAAATTTCATACACATTAGAAATTATGAATTTCAAATAAACAACAATGTAGAAAATTACCTGTCGCTGGGACGAGGGCGTGGACGGGGAGGCAAGCCCTGCAAAATTCATACACATTAGAAATTATGAATTTCAAATAAACAACAATATAGAAATTTACCTGTCGCTGGGAAGACGGGCGTGGACGGGGAGGCAAGTCCCTGCAAAATTTCATACACATTAGAAATTATGAATTTCAAATAAACAACAATATAGAAATTTACCTGTCGCTGGGAAGACGGGCGTGGTCGGGGAGGCAGTCCCTGTAAAATTGTATGTACGTTAGTTCTCGTGAAATCAATATAACAATAATACCATATGGTTTTTTTGTGTACATATGCATATACCTGTCGCGGACCTGGAGGCAGACGTGGACGGGGAGGCAATCCCTCTGCCAAGGGACATGGTAACCGTCCGACTGCATCCTCCACGTACCATATCTCTATTGAACAAATAAAGATATAGCAAGTCATCAGCACTCAATTTGAAGTAGCAATTTATTATGAACATGTAATGAACAACAACACCAATTTCTTACAAAATATGCAGTATATTATCTATATCATCATCAGATGCTGAAGACATGTTTAATTCAGCATCATCTTCATCATCATCCTGGAATTCATCCTCATCATCTTGGGAGTCTCCTCCACATCAGACTCCACCTCCCGCTCAGCGACATTTGGGTCAACTTCTTCTTGTTCGTTATCCTTATGTAAGAAATTGTTTCATTTATACTCCGAACATTGTACTGCGTAGAAGCTGCCAACTCTCGTGCGTCACTCCGATCTTACCTTACTTTTGTCTGGAAGTTTTTTAGTTTAAATTTACGGACTCTGTTGTTCTGTAACACGGGGTGCAGAAGCGGGATTGGCAGCCTCATCAGCCAAGGACACCACCACCACCAGCAGAGGCAACAGCAACTATCAACATCTGAATGATTTCTAAATAGTTGATGACATGGTTACGCTAACAGCAAAGTCTTCCCAGATATCACAATATCACATATTTGCCATATCTATCCAATCCTTTCTAAACTCATCCCTCCAGAATTCAATTGTTGTCAGGAAAAGTTTAAAACTCCTAAGATTCTACCCACTGTCCTTGCCTACACTTCTCATCATCGAATTTTTTTTGTCACTGCCCAGTGGAACGCTGTCCTTTTTCTTGTGGTGGGTAACAGGGTATTGTTCACCACTTGTAATGGTGATATCTTAAGTGATATAGATGGGGGAATACCAATTGTTAAACTGGAGAGGGAAATATGTGGTTATTTATTGAGAATCTTGAGTGTTGATGATGAGATGCTATGGAATTGGATAGAACTATAGTTCATGTGAGTTAATATAAGCACAAACATCAAATGGATAGAACGAGGTATATAGAAGAGAACACAACTTATAATATAGCAGTTAGATAGTGGTCCCCCCAAGAGCATCAATTAAGACAATGATCATAAATGGAATTGTGGATGAGTGGGCACACTTTCAATGGTGTGAGAGTGTACTGCATGTCTCTGTAATCAATCAGAAAAATGGTATATAATTTTGTTTGGTGAAACATATTGATCCAGTGGTCTAACTAATTTTATTTATCATGACATGTGGTTTGCCAAACATTTTCTGCATCCAGATATAGTTGCTGAATATAGTTACATTTTTCTTTGGGATGAGGATCTTGGGCTGAACATTTTGATCCTAAACGTGGTGTCTGAATGCAATACCTTTTTTTGTACCTTTTTATGAGGACCGGCCATGTCATATGCAATGCTAATCCAATGTGCAAACATATCTACATTAAAATGAAATGCACCAACTTAGAATAGGGATAAAATGGGAGGTGCACTAATGGTTCTTGCACTGTGTACCCTCCATTTTCTATATTCCCCAGGTGGGAAGGGGAGGGGGGCCGGGTGCAGGGGGGAGGGGGGCATCGGCAAGGGGGAGGGGGGCGAGTGGGAAGGGGAGGGGGGTGTGGCAGGGGAGGGGGGGGGGGGGGAGCATCCTGCAGGGGGGAGGGGGCCAGGTGGGAAGGGAAGGGGGGCCGGGTGCAGGAGGGAGGGGGGCGGGTTGCAGGGGGGAGGGGGGCATCGCGCAGGGGGGAGGGGGGCCGGGTGGGAAGGGGAGGGGGGTGTGTGCAGGGGAGGGGGGCCGGGTGGGGGGGGAGGGGGCTAGGTGGGGGGGGGGGGTCCCGCAGGGGGGAGGGGGGCAGGTGGGAAGGGGAGGGGGGCCGGGTGCAGGAGGGAGGGGGGCCGGGTGCAGGGGGGAGGGGGGCGGGTGGGAAGGGGAGGGGGGTGTGGCAGAGGAGGGGGGGCCGGGGTGTGGGGGGGAGGGGGCCGGGTGGAGGGGGGTGCGGAGGGAGGGGGCCAGGTGGGGGGGGGGGGCATCCCGCAGGGGGGAGGGGGCCAGGGGGGGGTTGGGAAGGGGAGGGGGGCCGGGTGCAGGAGGAGGGGGGGCCGGGTGCAGGGGAGGGGGGCATCGCGTAGGGGGGAGGGAGGCCGGGTGGGAGGGGAGGAGGGCGGGTGGGGGGGGGCATCCCACAGGGGGGAGGGGGCTAGGTGGGAGGGGAGGGGGCCGGGTGCAGGAGGGGGGGGGCGGGTGCAGGGGGGAGGGGGGCATCGCGCGGGGGGGGGGGGGGGGGGGCGGGGGGGACTCACCGGGGAGAGGGGCGGCGGCGGCGAGCGGTGGCGAGCGGCCCAGGGGCGGCGGAGAAGGCGGAGCGGCGACCGACGACCGGCGGCGAGAGAGAGAGAGAGAAGAGGAGAGAGAGAGAGGATGAGAGAGAGAGAGAGAGAGAGAGAGAGAGACGAGAGAGAATGAGAGAGGAGAGAGAGAGAGAGAGAGAGAGAGAGAGAGGGAGAGCGGGAGAGGGAAAGAGGGGGGTTTCGCGGGACAAGGTAGAGGAGCTTATCGACGGATATTCCGACTAAATATGTCTGTCGGAATATCCGTCGATATGTTTTCATTACCGATGGACATTTCCGACGAAAATATTTCCGTCGGAACGGCCGACGGATATTCCGACTGACATATTTCCGTCGGAATATCCGTCGGAATTACCGACGAAAAATAATCCGTCGGAAATGTCCGTCGGTAATCCCGCTTTTTCTTGTAGTGAGCATCCAGAACCATTTTCTGGAATCTGGGCAGTACCTATTGACAGGCCTGGGTTGGCTGTCGATAGGACAGACTCATCTGTCAACAGGTAGGTGATATCTGTCAACAAATGCTTGTTTTTTTGAGAATTTGGGTTCTAGAAGCTTGGGGCCTGTCGACAGATGATCGCCATCTGTCGACAGCCGCCAGGTCTACCCTCCAGAAATGGTTTGCAATCACTCTAAGGACCTTATCAATGGAACCTATGGATCCATCCATGAACAACACAACTAGAATAAATTGTTTACAACTCCAAATACTACTTCATAGGAAGTCAAGATCACAGCATGAGGAAAAACAATCTAAGCATGGTTAGCTAGAAACTTAGAACAACAAGGTACTGGAATGTCAATTCACCTATACATTACCTACTTGTATCCAACAAGAAGAATTCTACCAATATGCAGGTTAAGACATGTTCACAAGAGATGAACTCACAATTCTTAAGATGGCTTACCAGGTTAGAAACAAGTGTGTACATGGACATGAACTTTTTAGCAAAGGTAGAAAATAAGAATGAGAGAGAAAGAAAGAGTTTCTACCAGTACATAGATCACATCTAAGGTCATGAGTGTTGATTACAAAAATATGAACTCAATGGTAACAAAGCAACCAAACGAGCTTATTGAATCCCATGTCCATGGAAGTCATGATAGATACTGAATTCCAAGACATAAAAAGAAAGAAGAAGTATAGGATGATGATCAGAATGAATGAATCCTACAGACCACATACTAAAACATGATTGCAAGGGATGGGACATAGTTCAAAAGATGATTTACAAGATTAGAGACAAGCATGCATGGTTATGAATTCTCTAGCAAAGGTAAGAGACAAGAATAAGAGAAGAAGAAAGAATCTACCAGTTGGCTAGAGTAAGGGTCCTTCTCCTCAACGTAGAAGCCCACAATCAACAATAGAGAGTAGCAGGTACCATAGGTGCATGTGGAGGGGTTGCTACCAACAAGAGATGCAACAGTAGCTCCAGTATGCGGCAACAGAAGCCATGACAAGAAGTTTCAATAACTCCTACAGCTCCAGCAGCACAACAGACCCAGCAGAAGGAAAAGTGTGCAAGAGTAAATGTTGGAAAAATTCGCACAGTGGGTATTGACGGGTTTTTATAACTCTCTCAGCTTCCCTTGCACGATGGCACGATGGCCATCAATGTGTCGTAGTAGAAACCACTTGTTTTTTACTGCCTACACATATCCCATGCAAGCCTTCCAAGCTTTACACATAAGATATAAATGTGTAAGCTTCTTCCCCACATGAAGTGGCTTACCCCACACCCAACACATAAGCAACAATTAATTCAAAAGAAATAGTTACCGTAATTAGGTGATAATTCGGCTGGCCCAATTAACCTAATGTTTATGGGTCCTAATGGTGTTTAATCAAGTTGAAATTTCAACTATAAGCTAATGAAAAGGTTTCACAAATTATGGTTATTTTAGTTTAATTTTTAGAATTTATTTTTCACCTAGCAAAAATTATCCGAAAAATAGTTACATCGGCTTAATCTCGAAATCCGCACGTCAACAATTCCGGATATTTACATTTTTGATATCACCACATTTTTCTGGAAATTATGGTATTCTCATATTTTATTATCGTTACAGAATTCTAGTGTCGCCCTTTCGGAGTGCGCACTTTTAAGTACAACACTTGAAATACATCTATTATCATCAATAAATTTAAATTAAGATTAATTATATCTCATGATAGTAGTTATATTTAATTATCAAATTATTCATATTTTTTAGTAAATAAAATTTTCGGGCGTTATAGTAGAGGAGAGAGAACAGAGAGAGTGGGGAGAGATTCTTGATAATAAATTTTGAGCGAAAAAAATAATAATCTGGTGTTGTCACGTGACTGTCTAAAAATTGAAAATTATTATATTAGTATAGATATAACTCTCAACTAACGTGATCGAATATATTGCGTGCACATGTATAGTCTATTTAGCCGGCTTACGGTCAACTTGACTCTCTTCGTAGAATAAAAGTCTTAGCTTCCTTCCCAATGAATGCCAAGACAAATGTCCGGGGCCGGAGTTAGCATGGTTCATCTATATTAATAGTAAATAGAATATGAACATATATAGAATTCCGGTGGTTCCTATCTGCATCAGACACATTTATGTCGTGTAGCAACCAGTGGTGGTGCCAAGAACGGGAAGATTTAATTGACTAGCTAGGTTCTTCTCAACTTATATATCTTCTTCCGTTCTAGATAAAGATTCTCCAATATTCATAGGGCTTTCACCCAAGAGGATTGGCATGTGTATAGTACGGTGCTAAATTAGCCCGCTGTGAAACAGACAGAGAAATTGTGAGGAGCTAGTGGGTCAAATTATTGCAAACAATTTTATTTTGATATTTTGTAAAATTAATTTGATGTGTGTGTAGATCGGTCGGAAGAATTTAGAGATTGTGCATGGTTCAACGCGATCGAATAGTTCATGTGAGAATTAAAACTCTTGATTAGATCAATAAAAAAATTTGGTACCTGATATTCTCTTTTAAAGACATATATATATATGACAAGTTTGACAATCATTAATGAGGCCACGCACTTTATGATTTCAGCATAGATGGCTTTCTGTATTAAAGCACCAGATTGTTAACGAACAATTGACGTTGGAAGTTTAATAATGAAAATCAAAATATTCATCCAGAATTTGCATGCGACATCAATATAATGGAAATGCTCATGATATAACGAATACATAAAGCACGATACATATGCAGGAGAGTAACAACTATATGGACCCTGGTTGAGTCGATCGTTTAGAATACTTATCTAGAAATAGGAGAACCCAGATTCGATTTCTGGAGGGGATTTACTTGGTCTACATACAATCATCGATGTTTGTAGGTTCAAAATTTCCTTGGTCAAGTGGA
Organism: Colocasia esculenta; assembly: GCA_014218235.1. Lineage (NCBI taxonomy): Eukaryota > Viridiplantae > Streptophyta > Magnoliopsida > Alismatales > Araceae > Colocasia > Colocasia esculenta. Next base: position 42,436,453 of record CM024763.1, on the reverse strand, counting down.
GTAAAGACTCATACATGAAAAATAAGGGCTGTCAAGTCTTCTAGGGTCTAGGTCTGTGCGCACCAATTCTTGAGATCACAAAATCACACGGGACAGGATTTTCTTGTTACAAAAAAGAGTAACAACTTACATTCATAAGTAAATAGATCAATTTAGAAAAGGTATAGATAATTTAGTTTGGGAATTTGTAATGAGATTTTAGAATTTATTTTAGTTTGAATTTTGCTTTCAGAATTGAATTTGAGGTTTGACTTACATGGTTTAATTTTGGGTTTTCGGGCTTTGTAGAATTGGATTTGAATTTGGGTTTCCACTTTTGATTTTTAGATTTATTATTAAGGACTTATTTTTAGAATGATATTTTAACTTTGAAAACTTTGTTTTTTTTTCCTTTTGATTTTGGATTTAAAGGTTTTTTTGGGTTTAGATTTTAGAATTGAAATTACTATTCAATTTTATTTTTATTTTGGATTTAACATTTTTATTTTAAATAATTTAGAATTATTAATTTATCTTAATTTAAATTTGGAATTAAAGTATTTGTTTTTGGATTTTGATTTGTGTTTGAAATTAATTTGTTTATATTCTAAATTTGAATTTAAAGTATTTATTTTGGGATCTTGATTTGGGTTGAAATTTATGTACTTTTTTTAAAATTAGAATTTAAAGTATTTGTTTTTAGATTTTGATTTAAATTTAAAGTATTTACTGATTTTTTATTTGGATTTTTTACTTAATGTGTTAGTTTGTATTTGAAATTTAAGGTTTTATTTTTAACTTTGAAGTTTTTATTTTGGGATTTCCATATGAGATTTATAGCTTTTAAAAAATATATTTTAAAGTTTGAAGTTTTATTTATCATAATTTTATGTTTTATGTTTTTGCATTTTAATTTGACATTCAAAGTTATATCTTCGGATTTTGTCTTGAATTTTAAGGTTTATCTTTTCGATTTTGATTGGAAATTTGGAGTTTTTAATTTTAAATTGGAACTTAGAAATTAACTTGGCGCGCGTTTGAGTATTTAAACTAAGCACAAATTTTTCTTTCGCTTTTAAGTTTTGTGATTACTGTATATATATATATATATATATAATTCTGAAATATCACCCTGTATTTTTTTTCCCATCATCAACACCGGCTTATGATCAATTTGAATATCTGGCTACCGCCTCTAAAGAAAGTATATTCGATGCGTTTATTATAAGGTTTTGTGTCTCCAGGTATTTTTATTTAGTTTGATCCAGGTAGCTCAATTGACCAAAGTACTTGTTAGCTTTTCCCCTAAAGCTAATTAAGAGTGGGGGGTTAAAGACCTCAACAATTTAAGAATGACCTAACAGGTTTAGAGAAAAAGTCCACTAATATAAGATGATGAAGAAACAAGGCGAAAAGGTGAATCACTATAACAACGTAGATCCCAAAACTCTCATATTTTTCTTTAAACCTGTGTTAACCTTGAAATAATAAGTTACGGGACGAAGAAGGCGTGGTGATCACTCATATCCACACCTCTTCCTCTTATTTCCCCTCGAAACTGCATCCAGATTATCTAGGCTTTTGACGATTGACGTCCTTTATTTTGTATATTCTTCTGTAAAATATCATATTTCAGATGCAAAACAACACTTTCGGGTGGTTTTTTTAGTATTTTACCGCCCACTTGTGTGAGATCGATCGAGGAAGAGCCAGTTAAAATCGGATCGGGTAGACGGGCTGCTTGTTTGGGTAGAACAGCCCCCAGTTGTTCTCGATCCCCGACGGCTGCTTCTGGTTCTCGTTGAACATGGCGAAGATGTACGTCTCCACCGCCTTCCCGGGCTTCTTGGGTGTCCCCTTCCCGACATGGCTCACCAGGTTCGTGTTGTAGACTCGGGCGTTCTCTACGGTAGCCGCGAACCCCCCGGCCGATGGCCACCCGCTCTCCGAAACGACAACGTCCACGCTGCCGGCCCCAACCCTATCCAGCGCCGCATACACGGCGTCTATCATGGCGTCGAACAGGTTCTGGTACTCGAGGCCGCTGTCGCCGTCCACCACGACGACATCCGGCGACGTGAACTGGGCGTAGGCGAGGTCGATGTTCTGGGGGTCGCCTGCGTAGCTGAAGTAGGGGTAGACGTTCACCAGGAGGGGCGCCCCCGTGCTGCGCAGGAACTCCACGATGGGCCTCATCAGCGGCAGCACCTGGGAGTTGAACTCGCCGGCGGACGGCGGGTAGGACTCGCCGAGGACGCTGTACTGCACGGAGGTCGACACCTTGATCTGGTTCTGCAGGCCGGCGGCGGCGAGGGCTCTGTAGATGTTGCGCATGGCCGGGAGGATGTACTCGGCCACTCCTGACTGGAAGATGACCTCGTTGCCCACGGCGATGTATCGGAAGCGGACGGAGGGCCAGTGGGCGAGGATGTTGGTGCGGACCCAGTCGGTGGCGGCCGCCGGGCTCTCGGCGAGTGTCCGCAGGGGGCCGGGGAAGTCGAGGAGGAGCTCGATGTTGGTGCCGCGGAGGGCCTGGAAGACTTGTGTGTTGGGGGCGTAGATCCTCATCCTACGGATGTTGTAGGATGTGTACATGCTGACGACCTCCCCGACGGGGGGGGGAGGTTGTTACCCCGCATCCCATAGCTGACACCCACTGGTTGTGCACCTGATGTGTGCATCAGAGAAACCATGGAAGTTATTAGATCATCTATAGCTAAAATCTTAAAAGTAAGGACTGGATTATAATTGATCTTCAGGAAAAGCCAATATTACCAGAAATTAGTTCTAAAATTAAGCACCTAGCTAGGCCGCCTTGATAAGCGGATAACTCCTAATGAGGGAGGTTTATCAGTCTTGATAAATAAAAATTAATTACTTTGATAATCTAGATATATAGCTTATCATGATTTAATTAGTAATTATATATTGATGATAAACCCAAATAATTCTATCTCATCTTATATATCCATAGATATATGATCAGGTGATCAACCACACTAGGCTTTTTAATTAATGCATGTGGAAAATCTTAGGACATGGACATAATATGAAATATGATTCAGTACCCATTCAACTCATCTCGGATCAAAATTAATATGCGTGTTTATCTTGATTTCACATGCAACTACGTACTCAAACAGAATTAATAGTACGTATAGGTCGTTGTTGATCAGTAAACAAGTTTAACCATGCCCTTCTGCGTGATGGGTAGAGGATACATAGCCCTCTTTCTTGTTTGTTTATGAGTCTACTGAAACAATAACCTAGGGAAAATGTTCTCGAATCGCTTGTTAATTAAATCCATATTGGTTCAAATTAACAGAAGTATCCGAGGGGAAACTGACACCCATATGGGGCAGGCATTGCAACTCCATAATTTCATGTGGACGCATATATATATAGGACTTTCGCAGGCTCTCCCTATATATTTGACATTGGGAAACCTAACAAGGCACATGCAGTGGAATCCCCGGATGACCTGATTCATTGAACGTAATTAGAAGAAAAAGGGTATCTCCAAGAAGACCTGGTCATGTCTCCCTTTTATGAAGAAAAGTCTTAGGATCTAATGATTCATATATACCTCTTGTAGCTAGGTACCATGATTTGGGTACGCAGTAACTTTTCGCATGAGATATAGAGGAGGGTTCAAAATGTCAGCTAAGGGTTTTCGCTTTTGCTGGCCCTTTTTTCTAAGCAATGAGTGGATATGAGCTTGCCCAAAAACACACATTTACAGTACATATTGATTCAGCGTTGCCTACCTCCTCAGCCTTTGCAAATAGCGAGCCATGTGCGCAGAAGAAAAACTAATGCGGAATGTACACTCGATATGACCAATTAAGTACTTAATGACCATCGCAAAAAGGATATAAACATACATCTCCTACTAGTAGAGGTGAGTCATAGGAAGAAGAAAAGAAATGAGAGAGAGAGAGAGAGTATATACTTGTTGTTTGACTTGCTATTGCAATCGCAATTAGGAGTAGAGAGGCAACCACGGAAAGCTGTCCGGTGCTCGCCATGGATGAGAGCATCCTATACCCTTCGATGCTCTATCAGCTCCCACTATACCAAGACCTCAAACCTCCCAAATTGCATATCTCACAGAGGCCGGGGCTTCCAATTTATAGCAAGCCAGTGTAGAATAACGACTCAGTTTCTTTCACCATAGGGCATGATCCGCAGCCCTTCTCCAGCATAGACCACTACGCACGTCGTCTCAACTTGATCCCGACCGTGTCTTCCCACCCATCTCCCTTGAGAAAGACTCCAAAGACCACAACCCGAGTAAGTCTTCGTGGAATGTTACAAGTCTTCTTGCCCCAATCCACTCCCAGCCGACTGCTAAATTAAGTCGCCATGATATCATCTGGATACACACAAGAGGCTTCCGGGTGAGCTCTGCCCATAGTGGTGGTGCCACCATCAACTCTCTCTCTCTCTCTCTCTCTCTCTCATATGGAAGATCTATTGCTTCCTTGAGGAGAGATCAGCATAAACTATGCAATTGGAGTTTTGTCTCCATGGAAAACGTATTGCTTCCTTGTGGAGATCTAGCAGCATAACCCAGCTATGCAATTAGGGTTGTCTCTTCTGTGGAAATCCGCCAATATGCCAATCCAATTGTGGCCCCGGATCGATCGAGTTGCGTGCATACACCGGCCGGTGTGTGAACCGGTCTGCGTCAAAGCTCATGCAAGAGAACTGGCGATCAACTAGCTTGAAGAGTTTCCACCTTGCTACATTAATTGCAGGCGGCGCGTTGCTTTGATGGACGGCTAGCATTATTCTTTAATTTTAAAAAAATTTAGATACACCACATCGTGGGTTATTTCTCTGTGGTTAGTCGATTTTTTTTTAAAGAATAATGAAAAATCACTTCATCTCACTAATTAAGAATTTTCTTAGTTACCCTCGAGTCAACCATCGGTCTATTGATCTTATTTTTAAAAATATATATATACTTTCAGTAAGCTAGTGCGTCGCCCATACAGTGCATCAAGTCAAGCTTCGACTTACTTAGTATACCAAACTTGAAAGGCTGACCTGGTAGCTCAATCAGCCATCGACTTTTCAGCGCTTAGCTTCTACCATCCTTATAATAAATTATATTATCAAGAGTAAGAACAACTTGACTCATCTACGTAGCCTCAGTATGTTCAACTTAAATTGAGTTCCCATCTCCACTGGTTTAATTAGTTAGGGAAGATACCACTTTGTACTATATGCGAAGAAAATCTTAATTGCTAGCGAGATCTATATTAATCCAGGGTAGAATATGGTATTGGAGCCAAAAATGTTGGGCCACTGCCAGGCTGCAATGGCTTGCCGCTTGCGCCAGCCTCTACCACAAGTTAGGTGCCGGACCCGCCGCACAAAGCGCCATTAATGTATAGTTAGTCAAATATGGTGTGCATAGTGACGACATATTGTAGTACAACTTGATTCCTGAGTAAGACAAAAAAATCATAATTAATCCAGTAAAAGAAGATAAAATAGCATAGTGAATTATACGTACATATGTGCATTAATTTTATTTAAGTCCGGGGCATGCAACCTCAAAAAAAGAAAGAAAGAAAAAGCAACCTATATATTAATCTTGACGTGTTGGCGTATCCAAGAAGATATCATCTCTTCTATCTTCCTACAAGCAGTAATTTACAAGCTCAAAACTTGAGAAGGTATATATTCATCTATGGTTAAGAAGATAACTCTTCGTCCTATGATCTCATTTTCTTTGGTCTACCTACAAACTTAAATACTATTATATTACGTACGTTCCCGGCCCTTCATTCATAAAAAGAAGAAGAAGATAAGTTTCCCGTGTACGTAATTAATTTCTCTGGGGTATATATACATAGTATTTTTTTTTTCGTGTAAAGTACTAAATCTGTCTGGAAAAATATCAGGCCGTATTTTTTAAATGGTACGTAGTATCGAAAAAAAGAAATTTAATGGTGTGATTTGCATATATCAAACCAAATAAGAATCTAAATTCAACTGAGTGATTCCGGCGCAATTTGAATATCAAGTTACGTATGCTTTGATTCGTTTCATGAGTGAGCCAAACCAAACCAAATGAAGTACTTGTCCATCCCAATTTTATTGGCATCATTAGTATATACTTTGCACACATTAACATAATTATATATACGAACCACTTAAATTGATGGGCACGGGCGAAACCCATTAAAATTGATGGGCACGGCCTATAGAGGCTAGGCCCAGAGGGCCTATAAGAACCAATGTAGCTATAAATGTACGCATAACACTTACCGAACCACTTAAATTTCCAAGTACCATGAGTATTGATCATTTGATTCTTGTCTTATTTTCATTTTTTTCTTCCTTTAATTTCTCTTTTGTCATTTGTGGGAATTTGAAGAAACTATTAATTTCGTTCTTGGCCGCAAGAGGACCATGCTTTTACTTCTGCTACTCAAAGACGGACAATCGTAACAACTGAGATCATTGGCAAGTTGTAAATTACAGATTTATCTCTACTATAGATACATTTGCGCACGTATCATTAAAAATGACAATTGTGTGCAGAGAGACAATTGAGTTGTCTTTTTACGACATTTCTAACTGACCTTAATTAATTTTAGTTTCTCAGACTTACGATATTTTTAATGCTCTGTATACAAATGATTTTTAAATGCAACGACATCTTTTATGTTAAAAGAATACTCCATAAAACTAATCTAAAGTGTTTTACAAATAAAAATATCCAACCTTGAGAGTAATTAGCTAGGAGTTTATGGACTTAAACCACATTGCCCAGCTTCCAGAAGCGAACTACATGGCGGCAAGAAAATACAAGAAAAGTGAAGAACTAAGTTAAATTAAATTTCATATATATTGGTCTTGAAATCCCGACTATGGCAGGAAGCTAGGTATTTGTTAGTCTATGCATACTACATGATCCACTGAAGTGGGCATATTTATTATAAGGAGGATCACCAGACAACATACAATTAAAGAGATTCCTCCACCTAGCTAGAATCTCATGAAAAATTGGGACTTTAGACACACCTGGAGAAGAAAAGCCAAATTAGCACGTACGTTCTTGGTGCCGATGGGGGAAAATTCTTTTAGGCTTTGGATTCCAGTGAAAAGGTTTGAACAGTTTATCCACTCAACTTGCGTTCGAGAGATGACATGATTGCTGGCGAGAGGTGCATTTTGATTGGTGTCTTAACAACTACAGTTTTGATTAGTGCATTAAGAGGTGTGTTACTAAATGATGTCACAAAAATCCTAGCCGATTTCAGACTGTGATAACCTCTTCGGCAGACCCTATGATCAGTTTTATATGTTCGGCCCCAATCAAAGTAAAAAAAAGTGACTTATTTCTACTTACCTCCCAATCTTCTTCCAAAGAAGTCGATAATCACAAGTAAATTTAAAGAGGATATATATAATCAAACAAATAAGATGCTACTCCATATTTTTCTCATCCAAATCTGTCCCGGGATAGATATGTCAGGATTGGATTAGGGGGTGAGGGGGGCCTGTGGGGTGGAGGGGGCACCGTGGGGGCCACTACAAGAAAATGTGATATTTCCGACGGACTGAATCCATCGGAAATCCATCGGTCATCCGTCGGAAAAGGAGCCTTCCGACCGCTTTCCGTTCAAAGCTCGTCGGAAACTTAACGTCGGAAATACTTGGTCAGCAATTTCCGACGAATGACAATTCCGTCGGAATTCGGTCGAAACCTCCGACAGATATAATCCGACAGTAAGGCCGTCAGTATTTTCCGACAGAATTGCCGACGGTGTTTAGCCGTCGATAATTTATCCTTTCCGACGGATACGTATACGTCGGTAAACCGTCAGTATTTTCCGACGGAATTTTGTCGGTATTTAGCCGTCGGTAATTTATCTGTTCCGACGGATACATATCCATCGGCCAATCCGTCAGTACTTTCCGAAGGTATTACAGACAGTATTTTTCCGTCGGTAATTTATACATTCCGACGGATACTTTTCCGTCGAAAAATACACATTTTTTTTAAATAGGCAAAAAAAATGATTTGTCAACATTGCTACAATGTCAAACCTGCTACAATATTCATAAATTTAACAAATACTAACAATCAACATAAAATCATAAAATACAATAAATATAAAATCATATAGAATAATGAATACAAAAATCAACATAGATCTGCTGGATCGTCTACTGTCCCTGCCTCGTCATCGTCTAGAGCTGGATCCTATATTAAAACAAATTAAAATGAGAAACATTAATAATAAATAAAAGACATACAGTATTTTCAAAATAAAATTTAAAACATGTGATTATTTCTCAAGCTTAATACAATACTATTTTTAGATCCATCATTTTCGCCTTGGGTGTTTTTAGATCCATCCTTTGAATGCCCAACCCAATCCGGAGATCCAAATTGGATTCCGTCAGTTCCCACACGTCACTTTAACCCACCCGGTCGTGTCGGAGAAAACGGCACGTCGATCGGATCCCTATTTGGGATTTTAGACCCCCGGGTTGCGTCTTTTAACCATTTATATATGCTTGGCCGTGTTTTTAGATCCGTCCTTTGAATGCCCAACCCAATCCGGGGATCCAAATTGGATTCCGTCAGTTTCTACACGTCACTTTAACCCACCCGGTCGTGTCGGAGAAAACAGCACGTCGATTGGATCCCTATTTGGGATTTTGGACCCCCGGGTTGCGTGTTTTAACCATTTATATATGGTTGACCGTGTTTTTAGATCCGTCCTTGAATGTCCAACCCAATCGGGGATCCAAATTGGATTCCGTCAGTTTCTACATCGTCACTTTACCCACCCGGTCGTGTCGGAGAAAACGGCACGTCGATTGGATCCCTATTTGGGATTTTGGACCCCCGGGTTGCGTGTTTTAACCATTATATATGGTTGACCGTGTTTTTAGATCCGTCCTTTGAATGTCCAACCCAATCCGAGGATCCAAATTGGATTCCGTCAGTTTCTACACGTCACTTTAACACACCCGGTCGTGTCGGAGAAAACAGCACATGATTGGATCCCTATTTGGATTTTGGAACCCCCGGTTGCGTGTTTTAACCATTTATATATGTTGACCGTGTTTTTAGATCCGTCCTTTGAATGTCCAACCCAATCCGGGGATCCAAATTGGATTCCGTCAGTTTCTACACGTCACTTTAACCCACCCGGTCGTGTCGGAGAAAACGGCACGTCGATTGGATCCCTATTTGAATTTTGGACCCCCAGGTTGCGTGTTTTAACCATTTATATATGGTTGACCGTATTTTTAGATCCGTCCTTTGAATGTCCCACCCAATCCGAGATCCAAATTGGATTCTGTCAGTTTCTACACGTCACTTTAACCCACCCGTCGTGTCGGAGAAAACGGCATGTCGATTGGATCCCTATTTGGGATTTTAGACCCCCGGGTTGCGTGATTTAAACCATTTATATATGTTGACCGTGTTTTTAGATCCGTCTTTGAATGTCCAACCCATCCGGGGATCCAAATTGGATTCCGTCAGTTCTACACGTCACTTTAACCCACCCGGTCGTGTCGGAGAAAACGGCACGTCAATTCGATCTATTTGGGATTTTGACACCCGGGTTGCGTGTTTTAACCATTTATTATGGTTGACCGTGCTTTTAGATCCGTCCTTTGAATGCCCAACCCATCCGGGGATCCAAATTGGATTCCGTCTGTTTCTACACGTCACTTTAACCCACCCGGTCGTGTCGAGAAAACGGCACGTCGATTGGATCCTATTTGAGATTTTGGACACCCAGGTTGCGTGTTTTAACCATTTTATATGGTTGACCGTGTTTTTAGATCCGTCCTTTGAATGTCCAACCCAATCCGGGGATCCAAATTGGATTCCGTCAGTTTCTACACGTCACTTTAACCACCCGGTCGTGTCGGAGAAAACGGCACGTCGATTGGATCCTTATTTGGGATTTTAGACACCCGGGTTGCGTGTTTTAACCATTTATATATGGTTGACCGTGTTTTTAGATCCGTCCTTTGAATGTCCAACCCAATCTAGGGATCCAAATTGGATTCCGTCAGTTTCTACACGTCACTTTAACCCACCCGGTCGTGTCGGAGAAAACGGCACGTCGATTGGATCCCTATTTGGGATTTTGGACCCCCGGGTTGTGTGTTTTAACCTTTTATATATACTTACCTGTTTTTAGATCCGTCAATTGAATGCCCAACCCAATCCGGGGATCCAAATTGGATTCCGTCAGTTTCTACACGTCACTTTAACCCACCCGGTCGTGTCGGAGAAAACGGCACGCCGATCCGATCCCTATTTGGGATTTTGGACCCCCGGGTTACGTGTTTTAACCATTTATATATGGTTGACCGTGTTTTTAGATCCGTCCTTTGAATGCCCAACCCAATCCGGGGATCCAAATTGGATTCCGTCCGTTTCTACACGTCACTTTAACCCACCCGGTCGTGTCGGAGAAAACGGCACGTCGATTGGATCCCTATTTGGGATTTTGGACCCCCAGGTTGCGTGTTTTAACCATTTATATATGGTTGACCGTGTTTTTAGATCCGTCCTTTGAATGTCCAACCCAATCCCAACCCATCCGGGGATCAAATTGGATTCCGTCAGTTTCTACACGTCACTTTAACCCACCCGGTCGTGTCGGAGAAAACGGCACATCGATTGGATCCCCTTTGGGATTTTGGACACCCGGGTTGCGTGTTTTAACCATTTATATATGGTTGACCGTATTTTTAGATCCGTCCTTTGAATGTCCAACCCAATCCAGGGATCCTAATTATATTCCGTCAGTTTCTACACGTCACTTTAACCCCCCCGGTCGTGTCGGAGAAAACGGCACGTCGATTGGATCCCTATTTGGGATTTTAGACCCCCGGGTTGCGTGATTTAACCATTTATATATGGTTGACCGTGTTTTTAGATCCGTCCTTTGAATGTCCAACCCATCCAGGGATCCAAATTGGATTCTGTCAGTTTCTACACGTCACTTTAACCCACCCGGTCGTGTCGGAGAAAACGGCACGTCAATCGGATCTCTATTTGGGATTTTGGACACCCGGGTTGCGTGTTTTAACCATTTATATATGGTTGACCGTGCTTTTAGATCCGTCCTTTGAATGCCCAACCCAATCCGGGGATCCAAATTGGATTCCGTCTGTTTCTACACGTCACTTTAACCCACCCGGTCGTGTCGGAGAAAACGGCACGTCGATTGGATCCCTATTTGAGATTTTGGACCCCCGGGTTGCGTGTTTTAACCATTTATATATAGTTGACTGTGTTTTTAGATCCATCCTTTGAATGTCCAACCCAATCCGGGGATCCAAATTGGATTCCGTCAGTTTCTCTACGTCACTTTAACCCACCCGGTCATGTTGGAGAAAACGGCACATCGATTGGATCCCTATTTGGGATTTTGGACCCTCGGGTTGCGTGTTTTAACCATTTATATATGGTTGACCATGTTTTTAGATCCGTCCTTTGAATGCCCAACCCAATCAGGGGATCCAAATTGGATTCCGTCAGTTTCTACACGTCACATTAACCCACCCGGTCGTGTCGGAGAAAATGGCACGTCGATTGGATCCCTATTTGGGATTTTGGACCCCCGGGTTGCGTGTTTTAACCATTTATATATGGTTGACCATGCTTTTAGATCCGTCCTTTGAATGTCCAACCAATCCGGGGATCCAAATTAGATTCCGTCAGTTTCTACACGTCACTTTAACCCACCCGGTCGTGTCGGAGGAAAACGGCACGTCGATTGGATCCTATTTGGGATTTTGGACCCCCGGATTGTGTGTTTTAACCTTTTATATATACTTACCTGTTTTTAGATCCGTCAATGAATGCCCAACCAATCCGGGGATCCAAATGGATTCCGTCAGTTTCTACACGTCACTTTAACCACCCGGTCGTGTCGGAGGAAAACGGCACGCCGATCCGATCCCTATTTGGGATTTTGGACCCCCGGGTTGCGTGTTTTAACCATTTATATATGTTGACCGTGCTTTTAGATCCGTCCTTTGAATGCCCAACCCAATCCGGGGATCCAAATTGGATTCCGTCTGTTTCTACACGTCACTTTAACCCCCCGGTCGTGTCGGAGGAAAACGGCACGTCGATTGGATCCCTATTTGGGATTTTGGACCCCCGGGTTGCGTGTTTTAACCATTTATATATAGTTGACCGTGTTTTTAGATCTGTCCTTTGAATGTCCAACCCAATCCGGGGATCCAAATTGGATTCCGTCAGTTTCTACACATCACTTTAACCCACCCGGTCATGTTGGAGAAAACGGCACATCGATTGGATCCTATTTGGGATTTTTGACCCTCGGGTTGCGTGTTTTAACCATTTATATATGGTTGACCGTGTTTTTAGATCCGTCCTTTGAATGCCCAACCCAATCCAGGGATCCAAATTGGATTCCGTCAGTTTCTACACGTCACTTTAACCCACCCAGTCGTGTCGGAGAAAATGGCACGTCGATGGATCCCTATTTGGGATTTTGAACCCCGGGTTGCGTATTTTAACCATTTATATATGGTTGACGTGCTTTTAGATCCGTCCTTTGAATGTCCAACCCAATCCGGGGATCCAAATTAGATTCCGTCAGTTTCTACACGTCACTTTAACCCACCCGGTCGTGTCGGAGAAAACGGCACGTCGATTGGATCCCTATTTGGGATTTTGGACCCCCGGGTTGTGTGTTTTAACATTTTATATATACTTACCTGTTTTTAGATCCGTCAATTGAATGCCCAACCCAATCCGGGGATCCAAATTGGATTCCGTCAGTTTCTACACGTCACTTTAACCACCCGGTCGTGTCGTGTCGGAGAAAACGGCACGCCGATCCGATCCCTATTTGGGATTTTGGACCCCCGGGTTGCGTGTTTTAACCATTTATATATGGTTGACCGTGTTTTTAGATCCGTCCTTTGAATGTCCAACCCAATCCGGGGATCCAAATTGGATTCCGTCAGTTTCTACACGTCACTTTAACCCCCCGGTCGTGTCGGAGAAAACGGCACGTCGATTGGATCCCTATTGGGATTTTGGACCCCCGGGTTGTGTGTTTTAGCCTTTTATATATACTTGTCTGTTTTTAGATCCGTCAATTGAATGCCCAACCCAATCCGGGGATCCAAATTGGATTCCGTCAGTTTCTACACGTCACTTTAACCCACCCGGTCGTGTCGGAGAAAACGGCACATCGATTGGATCCCTATTTGGGATTTTAGACCCCCGGGTTGTGTGTTTTGACCATTTTTATATACTTAGGTGTTTTTTAGATCCGTCATTTGAATGCTCAACCCAATCCGGAGATCCAAATTGGATTCCGTCTGTTCCCACACGTCACTTTAACCCACTCGGTCGTGTCGCAGAAAACGGCACGCCGATCCGATCCCTATTGGGATTTTGGACCCCGGGTTGTGTGTTTTGACGCTTTATATATACTTGGGTGTTTTTTAGATCCGTCAATTGAACGCCCGACCCAATCCTAAGTATATGAAATTAATACTAATACTGACCTGAGCTGCTGGCTGTGTGGGGCGTACTCCCTGCATTATTGACATGAACTGCTGAACCATATCGCTGAACTGCGTCTGTAGCTGTACCCTGCTGTCTCTATCTGTACCTGCTGCGCCTTAGCTGTACTCCTGCGTCTGTAGCTCTTCCCGCTGCGTCTGTAGCTCTGTACGTAGCTCCTCCCGAATGATGCCTCTAATGTCCTCTACACCACTGACGGGCGGCGCAGAAGATGAACTCGCGTGTGCCGGAGGAGCGATCGAACTGGCATATGAGGACAACACTCGATGAGTATCCAGGCTGTCCCCAAGGCAGTACACTCGACCCTTCCTCGGCACTCCCGCTGCCTCGACCCAAGCGTCCGCATCCAAATCTGGCTGGGGAGTGCCCTCTGTGTAGCGCTCCGCCATCGTCCTGTCGTACGTCTCCTGTAAAATAATTTAAAATTAATTATTGAAAACAAATTACTTTAATATCATAATTGAATTCATAATTTAAAGCTTGACTTACAGCAATCGTGCGGGCACTCTCGGTAACATAGTCATCGTCCCCTTCCGCTTATGAGTCCGGTCAAATAACTCGCGGAAAGTAGGGGCACGCTCCAGGTCGTGATGCTTAAAATTCAACAAAATTAGTTACTTTCACAATAATAATCCATATGTATATATGAATCGAACAATAAAATACTTACCAATTTTGACTGTGGGTCGCATAAGATACGGATCCACTAGTATGCACATTCTTCTCCGGTTGAGTTGCTCTGTTGCGTATTGCCGCCTGTGACCGCTGCTGCCATGGTCCAGCAGCCCAACGCGCGCAAAGGGACTCCCAATAGTCCGCCCGCAGCCAAACAGGGCCGTAATCCACCCAAGCCATAGAATCCCGGTTGCCTGTGGTCTTCATTGCCTTGTCCCGTGCCTCCCACATCGACTTTCTTAAATTAGTCTGGGCCGTAATCTCCCAGACGGCTCGAGCCCGAGGGAGATCCTCGGGTCTCGTGAACGCGAACCTCCGCTGGTAAAGAAATAAAATAATCAACATTCTGCAATAAACCAAATTAATAATAATTGAATAAATGACTTCAACTCTTCTAAAAAATAAAAATACTGTAAACATGTCAAATAATAAATCCCGGATGGCACGGGAAGTCTCTCCATGCATCCATGGTCTTGGAATATGTGCGTGGACCAGCGTCGTAATATAGCGGGAAGCAGGACTGGGATCTATCTTCCCCCTGCAATTCCACATTAATTTTCTACATAAAATGTATATCCTAAATAACAAATACAGCAACACTGAGATGATGAACTTACCCTGAGATCCAGCATGGTTGTCGTCCTGGTAGCTGAGGGCCCCTCCTCAGCTGCTGGATGCTGGCTCTCCACCTCTGTTGAAAGCAATTTAGTACACTTTTATTGTATAAATTGCAAGAGACCAAACATACTAATCTATTGAAACATATGTTTACCTTGTGGTGAGGAAGAAGACGAAGGTGGCGGGTGGACGGGGAGGCAGTCCCTCCTGCAAAATTTCATACACTTTAGAAATTATGAATTTCAAATAAACAAGAATATAGAAATTTACCTGTCGCTGGGACGACGGACGGGGTGGACGGAGAGGCAGTCCCTGCAAAATTTCATACAAATTAGAAATTATGAATTTCAAATAAACAACAATGTAGAAAATTACATGTCGTTGGGACGACAGGCGTGGACGGGGAGGCAGTCCCTGCAAAATTTCATACACATTAGAAATTATGAATTTCAAATAAACAACAATGTAGAAAATTACCTGTCGCTGGGACGACGGGCTAGGGGAGGGAGGCTAGTCCCTACAAAATTTCATACACATTAGAAATTTGATTTTCAAATAAACAACAATATAGAAATTTACCTGTCGTTGGGAAGACGGGCGTGGACGGGGAGGCCAGTCCCTGTAAAATTGTATGTACGTTAGTTCTCATGAAATCAATATAAACAATAAACCCATATGGTTTTTTGTGTACATAGCATATACCTGTTGCGGACCTGGAGGCGACGTGGACGGGGAGGCATCCCTCTGCCACGGACGTGGCAACCTCCGACTGCGTCCTCCACGTACCATATCTCTATTGATACAAATAAAGATATAGCCGTCATTAGCACTCAATTTGAAGTAGCAATTTATTATGAAACATGTAATTAACAACAACACCAATTTCTTACAAAATATGCAGTATATTTCTATATTCATATCAGATGCTGAAGACATGTTTAATTCAGCATC
Source organism: Colocasia esculenta (assembly GCA_014218235.1). NCBI lineage: Eukaryota > Viridiplantae > Streptophyta > Magnoliopsida > Alismatales > Araceae > Colocasia > Colocasia esculenta. The sequence continues at coordinate 42,420,657 of CM024763.1, read as the reverse complement.
ATCTTCATCATCATCCTGGAATTCATCCTCATCTCTTGGGAGTCTTCCTCCACATCGACTCCACCTCTCCGCTCAGCGACATTTGGGTTAACTTCTTCTTGTTCATTATCCTTATGTAAGAAAATGGTTTCTTTATATCATGAACATTGTACTGCGTAGAAGCTGCCAACTCTCGTGCGTCACTCCGATCTGATGGAAAAAGTTGTCATTAACACCTTCGAGCTCATCATCAGTCGGGAGAAGCATACTCAGGGAATAGTCTTGATTTCACTCTACATGCAGTCCCCAATCTCTTAATTGAGGGATGTATAATTTGAATAATAAACGTGTTGGGCTTGTGACGCCAAGATGAATGGCTCATATGTACTCAATTTGGACTTATGCTTCACATCGATTAATCCATATGTTGTGTCATGACGAATAGATGTCGGGGTCAAACCAATGACACTTGAACAGAAAATACATTGTTGTGTTCTTCCCAAAAATTGCAGTTCAATGACTTCTTCGAGAATGCATAATAGTCAATTCATTTTCATTGTAGGCACTTCCCTTCACACATACGCCGCTGTTCATCGTAGACTTATTCCGTCCAAATCTCTCGTGTGAAATCTGTATCCATTCACAATGAGCCTGGATAGGACACGTACAATCTTCGAGGGGCCAAAACTAATCTGTTGTACTCTTGAATCTGGAATGAAGCCTTGTTCAACATATTATGAGATAAATAGCAAACATTGAATAAATGACTTCAACTCAGTTGCATAAAAACATAACACTTATGTTTTGGAATAATTAGTACACATACTCGAGATCTTAACCAAGTAGCAAAAGACTTCTCCCGTTCCTTTTCAACCTGCACGTCAGTTAGACGGGATTCCGTCGCACAATATGAACGATTCAAACTCTCTGCAATGTAAATATCACATAACCGTGAGGTTCTGCAGCAATGCACGCAAATGATGACGAATAAGCGTGGAGAGCTTACTGA